>JAXCHB010000374.1:370000-887315 GCA_036926305.1 Uropetala carovei
GTTACAAAATTAATCTCATTACTTATGCCACACCTCGTATATATACAGAGTCAGATAGAGGGGAGGGGGGGGACAGGGCCATTTGGCCTGGGCCCCCAAAATTTATTCTAAAGGTTATGTGTTCAGTATATTTATTCTAATGTTTTGAACAAATAACCCTGGGGCAAATAAGCACCGATCAACAGTTGAAGGGGAAGGGAGGGTTGGACTATGTAGAGATAGAGAAAATTTTGCGGTCCTGTCGGTGAAAATATTTTGTCGTCCAGGTTAACGCCAGTTAAAAGTATAAAGACGATTTTCGAATCATTTATTTTCTTTACTATTCAAATGAATAGGTTCTTATTAAACAAAAATCTCCTCTGATTTAGTTTCATTTTTATTCATATATTTGTATGACAATGGGAGTGGGGTGGGACCCCACATTTGTGGTTGGCCCGGGCCCCATCTCACCTCTCTCAGGCCCTGTATATATATGCTTAAAGACAGGGAAAGGTAATAATAAAGGTGGCAACAAGTTGTTGGAGTGAGCCCAGTGGTCACTTACCTAAATTGGAGAGCCGCTGGGGGTGCTGAAGACACGGAAAACACAACCACACGGCACACAGATTTGAGAAGCTTTCGGGCAGAGGCCTTTCCTCAGCGACTTCTAATAAAAAAATTGGAATGTATTGTGAATGTGAATAAATTATGAAACGGGTAGATTGACTGTGTTTTTAGTTTATAGTTACCCTTTGATGTTTCTTTTATAAATATCCGAAATCGTTTTGAAAATCCTTTTACGAAGCGATAAATGTAAATTCCTGTTTTAATGAAATTTTACTGAAAATGGTAACTTACCTTTTCGTCTCAGTTGACTTTTCGTTCTTTGTAATATTGAAAGAGATGAGTCCCTGGAAATGTGATGCGATGTGACAGTTGAGGGTGGGAGCACGTGAGAGGGATGGGATGAAGGTTGCGACGCATACCTACTCAAGGAGAAATTTCGGGGAAAACGTTGAATTTAATATCACTTGTTTTTTTAATCAACTTTCTCTCTGCTAAACAAATGCTACATTCATATTCCAAGCTGACAATATAATCAATAAAATTACTATTATTGGACATATCTTTAGAACATCAAAAAAATTAATTTAGCGCAAACGCTATGTTTATCCGTAAAAAATCTCTTTAATTGTAAGAAGAATAGCGACGTATTCCTGAGAGAGTTTGAATGAATATGATATATAAAACACGACAGTGATAATCTAAAGCCACTTAAGAGTATTCGTAATAAAGTGTTATTTCTGTTGAATATATTACCATACCGGTAAAATGGTTGTTTGCGTTTTTATAACTCTTATTACGCACCTTGTAACCGCATTCTGTGTTATGAGTTACAAATAATTATGTGACAATTACTTTTGGTCAAAGGACAACTTTTTATCGCAATAACTCGTTTTTGTGATCAAACCATTACTTCGTCAAAAACACACTCGAAGCTTAAAATTTGAATTTCCGTCAATGGTTATTATTTTTCAGAAACCTTTTAAGTTGCCACCGTGAACCTAAAGCACGCCCCCATCTCTTTTTTCTGCCTCCTTTTCAATGCGACGGGCGTATTTCTGTTCATTAGAAATCACAATGAAGCGAAGCGGGGAGAGTGATTCACTTCTCGTGTTTTCATCCGGATAGGGTTGGTGGGAATCCCAGTTTGTGTGTCATGCGTGCCCTGCTTCCATTACAGGCGACACGGCCTGCTGAGGTTGATCGAAGAGCCGTGTGTTACGTGCTTGATGCTTTGCCATAGCAGTGGGTGTTCGAAGAGTGGAATGGGTTAATGAGTGGAGGAGGAGGAGGAGGGCAGTCAGCATGTTTTGGAATGAATGATCGGTGAGAAGATGGGGAGGGGCACGCCGTCAAATGAGCCACGGCTGCGTGAGTCGTCGTGAAGGCTGTCAAATGGAAGGCTCTGTGTATTCCATAAGGCCTGGCGCCATCAAGTGGGGTTTTATCGTTATGGGGTGAGTGCAAGGGTTAGTTTGAATGGATTTCGGAGTTGTTCTTAGTAGGAAAAGGGTAGGATAATGACAGGGGTAAGAGGAGAAACAAAGCGTGGGTGGAAATTAATAGTCGGCTGAGATCTCGTTAACTGAGGCCCATCTACACTTCAAACAATCGCGAAGCTGGAGTAGAAATTGTTCATGGAGCCCTTTATGGCGTCTTTTCACAATATTTCATATAAGATTTTATTTCCCTCTTATTCCCTTTTTTCAATTATGAATTGAAAAACCGAAAATAATTGCAACATTAATTAAATGTGATTTTCTGAGTTTAATGGAAAATAGCCATGCTACAATATCGATAAAAAGCGATGTGTTTTTGTAAAATTTCTATGTATTCGCTGATCCGGAATCAATATCTTTTATTATATCATATATACCATGATGAGAATCAATATGGCGGCATAGGATTAAAAAATAATTTTTTCTTAACAGAAAACATAAATATAATTTAATATCTCCGAGAGAATTCCTGGGAGATGTATTGATAAAGTTAAATTTTTTAATTTGTTTTAACGAGAACTCTGTTAAATTCTTTGCGAAATGATCCAGATTTAAGAAGTTATAAGCCCACAGGTTCGAATACAAATAGGCCATTTACAGTAAAAGAAAATTGAATTTCTTCCACAGAATCTCAGCATAACAGAAGGAAGCGAATGAACATTTGCGTTGACGATTATTCAGGAAGGCGGGACTCCAACGCCCATAATCAAAATCCAAAGTAAACTATTGAAGACAAAATAGTAATGCCTTAATTTTCAATTAAAAAAATTAAGCTTCCTTGCTGAAAAAATGGTAGATTATATTATAAAAGCTACTTAATGCCCTTTTAAAGCGCAAGTTCCGTCTTCAGTGTTCCGAAAGTATAAGTATTTTTCCGTGAAATAGTCTTGATTTAAAATTGCAAATCGTGGAATCTTTAATTATTTCTTCTAATGTTTATTTCCAGGACATTAAAAGATGAACAGCAATTTCCCGGTATTCTTTTCAGTTTTTTGCAAATTAATATCTTCAGAGCCAGAAACATTTTATAAAAGACATCTAGCAAAGCATGAAATTTATTAATGTTGATAGGCCTAATGTATGCAAAACGAAGACCTATTATAAATTAACGAATTCGATGAAGATAATAGCTCAAAGGCGTGGAATTAACTCTTTTATAAACAAAGTTAGGTATTTGTTTCCAAAACCAGCCGTTATGGACAGGAGTGTTAATGTTTTGTGAAAAGTTTGTGTCGAATACATTTGATGGAAGGCAGCGAAAATAAATAAAAGCAAACAATGCCGTTAGAAATTACGATGGAACAGCATATAAATCAAAATTCCATCTCCAGAGTTAAAGCAAAATATGTTTGAACAGATACACGAAGGAACGCAAATTCAAATAAATCCGATTTCTGAATGAAAATCCCCTTCCCGCGGAGAAATAACCTTTTAATGAAGCCACAGTCTCACGCCATTCCGAAAATTTCATCTCCACCCTCTCATCCACCTTAATAAAAAAAGTTCGCCATTATAATCCAAGCAATCATCGGATAAAATTCTCCTCCTCCCGCCGGCCCAACCTCCAATCCCATTCTGTGAACGCAAAAAAGGAGGGAACCTTTAATCATATTCAAAGCTATTGCGAGCCATATCCTGAGGAAGCCTAACACTTCCTTCTCCCCTCTTCACACCCTCACCTCTACCGCCTTTCTCTCACCCCTCCATCCTACTTTACTCCACACTCATCGCGACTGCCCCCCTTCCTCCTAGCGGCATATCCTCCCATCCGCAAACACCTTTTTTCTCCGAGCTATCCTTATAGCCTTAATACATACGTCTACAAATTCTCTTATTCCTACCTTATATACGTCCCTATCTCTCCAGTTTAAAAAGAAACATTCCTCCCTCACCTCCTCGCTTCCTTCATGGCAACATCCTCGCATTTTCCCACTCCTTTAAACCCGATCCGTCCTCCTCCTCCTCAAATGGCTAATAGTCCTCCTCCGCTGTCCTCATCTTTTACGTACTACCTCTCTCGTTTTTTATGAAAGGGATTAATTTTCACTGGTGTTACCAACCCTCGAGTGAAACACTGCTATGTGGAAAGGAGAGAGAAAGAGAGGCGAATTGTGGAAGGGGGAGGGCGAGGAGGAAGGAAGGGGGCGGACTATGAAAAGGGAGGGTCGGTTTGTTCAACGGAATGGTCCAAAGTGGCGGTGGAAATTAATGGATATCCTTACCCGCAGCGTACCATTTCGCGATCCAAGGAAACGATTCTTCTCGAACAATTCTCGCTCCCCTCCTTCCAACCCCCCTCCCCCTTCTCCCTCTTTCCTCACCTCCATCCCCCCCTCCTGCCCCTTCATCTTCCCCTTCCGCGTTCTTCCTCCTCCAATTCGCTTCTCTTCGCTACTCTTGATCCTCGCTTCAATCTAATTATTTCCATTCGGACATTTTATTTTTCATTTAAGAGACCCGTGGCCATTTGAAAATCAAATTTTCACATGATCTCTCAGTTTTTGGTTGGCCATTGCGAGTTGAATTAAATGTCGTCTTCCGAGGAGGGATAAAGTCGGGCGAAAGAGATAGGGATTCTGCTGAGAGTGCTCTTTCGTTTGTTCTTCCTCTTCCGCAATCCCCCTTCAGCCAATCCGCTCCCTCCCGACTCTACCTCATTTTCTCTCTCCCCTTCCTTATCCACTATTTAGCTAGAAATTAAGGCCCTAGGAAGGTGGTAGGGAACTGTCTGACATTTTCTTGATATTGCGACGCCTCTGTTTTTACTCCGCGCGTGTCGGAGAGAGACGTGTGGGGGAGAGATTGGGAGGGAGAGAAAAGGTGAAAATGGAAAATGGCGGAAGGAGAGAGAGAACCATCTCTTTTTTGAGTGAAATTTACATGAGACTCCTCTTCCCCCCTTTTTTGTCTCCCATATTACTCTTCATGATGAAATGAGTCGCTTAAGCGTTTAAAGTGAAGCTTAATTCGAAAATTTTTCTTTACGTGACCGCAGCTGAGAGGGAAAATTAATACGAAGGTTTGTAATGGTTTATTTTTCTCGGCGATCCGAGCCTGCCCGAGGAAAATTTATGTAACATGCAGTCGCATTAAGATAATATATGACGCCACTGCAATCAAATTCACTGGAGGTGTTTTTCCCCGGAGAGATTTAAATGCTCTAATATTAATCGTAGTAATGTTTCATTTATTAAAATTATATACTATTTTCAACAAATAAAATAGTACTCTTTACCCAGAAATGATTTATTGTAGTGGATTTAAAACTCAAACTGCTTCATGATATTCACTGAAAAATTAAATTAATATAAAATGTTATAATTCTACTTACATTTTTATTTTGTTTCCTTCCATTGTAATGTGTAGCTACAATAGCATTCGACATTTACAGAAAACCTTAACACAACAGCAGTTACAGCCTTTATAAATCATTTATCAATAAAGGTCATAAAATGACAGCCGTCTACTCTATTGGACAGAGACTAACATAAAACGAACGTTTAAAAATTCTTAAAATCATTTCAAACAATGGATTAAAATGGTGCAAAAACGTTTATCTTACAAAAAACTAACTATAGCAAAATTTGTATTTGCCTTGTCCCTTTTTGCCTCCTAGTTTATGGAATATGTTTTTATCTCTTTGGGTTACGTTCATCCTTTTTATGAGATCAGCCTCTGTAACTGGATGAATTTTAATTAAAATCCCCGGTCATTTTTTTTAATCAAACGTTTTCTGAAAATCGATTAGAATAAATTAATCTCCATTATTGCACGATGTGGTCAATTTATTATAGGTTTACACTCTGTGTTGTTCCCTAAAAAAGCTTCATCAAGTTCTGTTTAATCATTGGGCCACTAGAGTACCGCACGACATGAAGATGACATTACAAAAACCATTTCTTCAGACGCACACAACCAAAATTAACCAAAATAAATATAAATTACTTTACTCCTGCTCTAAAAGACATTGCGATCCAAGCCGCCATGGTTTGCTTATGAAATTTACAATTAAAAGAAGAAAGGCGACTTAGACCAAATTTTTATAAATCAAAGCTCCGGAACGAGAATAAAAAAATCATTACTTCCTAAGTTGTCAAATTTTCCAATCGATGAGTTCTCTGGCGTAATAATTAAGCATTTCGTTCCAAAAATCGATTTCACGTTTTTTATTTTCGTCGCTCGCGATTGAAGTGTTTATATCTTTAAGCTTTCGGCCATTTCGTTTAAATTGCGTATGCTATTTTCCATTTAACTTATTCGTTCGGTAAAGTTATTTAAGAAGCCACGGTTCGATCCCTCAGTTACCGTCTTTGGTTTTACATTCGCTCTTATAAGCAGTGATTTTATGCGTTGTTCATTTAAATAATAAAATATTTTAATAATATTCCATCTTTGAAGACTGCCATTAAATGTAACCCGTTTTTACAAATCGTGTACGTTACTATTTTGGGAAGAAAATATTTATCCATGTGACGAATGTCCGATGCGCAAAACAAGTTGGCCGCAAATAACTGAAAAATATAGTCGTGGCGATAAATTTCAGTCTCGTTATTGACTGTCGCATCCTGCCTTAAATCGAAGCGATGGTTGTTATTGGAAACGGCTGAGGAGGAGAAGAGACCGGTGCGGCCGGAGAGGTAAGGGCCAAAGCTCCTTATTGGGCCCTTAGAATGGAGCGACCGTCCCTGGGTCCCTTGATGAGGCACCATCTCCCCGCTGAGTATATAGGCTACACAGAGGCCGTAAAGGATTCGCGGAGTGACAGCCATTACGTGTGATGTAGCGTTATAAGAGAAGATCGTTGGTAAGGAAGGTTGGAAGGGTGGAATTGACGCGGACCACTAAAGGAGAGGACCGACGGTTCGATATGAGATTACTTCGATATTATGGGAGTATTTATTCATGTATACATGTATTCTCACTTCCGTGGAATTAACTTATGCAATGCTCTAAGGTCGATGCGTATCTTCAGGCTAATTAAATATTAATCCCATCATAGGTTAAGGATTCGCTTGGGAGAATGGAAGGAATGCTATGTAATAAATATTTATATTCAAAATGTTCCTATGACCCGACTAAAGTGAAACTGGATGACGGAATAGAGTTCATTTACCCAAAGTTCGGCTATTTTATTTTCTAATTTTCTACATCTTCGGTAAACGTTATAATACAAAAGCAACACTCCTCATCCAGAAATAGTATAAGAAGGAATTTTACATTATTATGATAGGCTTCTCAGAACTCGAAGGAATGCAATAGTTATGCTTCTGAAGTTTATATTTTTGGGTAAGGTGAATTTTCTAATAGTATATTTTTAATTATTAATTTCTATGTTATTCTGAATTATACAGCATGTAATTTTCTCAAATTTAGAGCTAATTGTATATTTAATATATGGAATAAAATTTAAATAGATTAATAATCATTTCTGTTTAGAAATTATATAATTTAAGTTTAACACGGTAGATACATTCCGGAACGCGTTAAGTGAACATTAATTTCCTATGGAAATATTTGTAATAGAACAGGGATTCGTGCTGGTAAGGGTGGAGAAAGAAAGAGCTACAATAACATTAAAATATTTAGTGTCATGTATTACAAAGCCATACTTCATTGAACTGTATTGAATTTTTCTGCATTAGCTCGAATTATTCTGCACGATGCATCAAGGCAGAGAGCGTGTACATATCCATCAGATGTTTCCTCTTTTCAAATCTTTCGATGACGTACATTCAATTTCATTTCTAACTAAATAGATTTTATTTTGGGTTTATAAGAACTCCTCTCGTTAACTTTACATTTTTAACTCATGATTACTAATGGTTTACAGTGATTTATCGTGATAAACACCAGAAATATCGCAAGCACATACGCAAACGAATAAGATGGTGACCGTTCTGTCGCTCTGAGAGAAATATTAAATGTACTAGGGGTCCACTTTCTCGATTTTGCACCCGGGCCCATGAAAGGATAGTTACGCCACTGGAGGGGATATAATTAATTCCCTCATACTTCATGTTGGTCAGTTGTCAGAGGAGGCGCAATAAGCCATACATGAAAGACATCAAGTCAACATACAAATAAAGATTTACTAAAAACGCTCCTTGTGTCTTCAGATCCTATTATTTCCAGCTATTTTAAAAGCCCTACAAAACAAGCGAAGTGATTTCAGATTAAGTAATGTTTTTGTTATCAAATCCAGTGGCTAGCAAAGAAGTTATTTCACCTGACTAAACACTTGAAATGCGGATGATTATCAATAATTATTATTGTAATTGTATTTTATGATCGTTTTTCATTATATTGCATAATACTTTATATTGTTTTACTGTTTTAATATTACCTTCGGGCATAGGAAATTCAAGTTTCATATATATTGAGCTTGTTTTATTTCGTATAATTATATTTTATTACTAAATTTCCTCACAGAGTCAATTATTTCTCTTTTACGACAAGAAAATTAAAGAAAGTAGTAAACTCGTTTTGAGGCCGCACCTATATACAGAAAAAAACGAACATTTTTTCTCTTTTTTACTTTCTCCATACGTAGTAATGGGAATGTATCGTGTTTATTAAAAAAATAGACTTCGAGATTTCAACGGAAATACACGTTTTGAGGTCCCTAGAACACGTTTAGACTATTTTCGGAATGATGTCTGTGTGTGCGTGTGTGTGATTGTGTGCCCTCTAACTCAAAAAGTACCTGCCATATCGTTATCAAACTTCATATATAACACTTCAGCATGAGCATAAAGAACCTATTAGTTTTTGGACAATAACGGTTAACCGAAAGTCGAGATTTATTCAAAACCCGATTCGGTTTTTGAGAAATTTCTCCGATAATACTTCATTATTGTATATACAATTCTATACAGAGGTTATAGGGAATATAATTTCCTACAACTTTCATTTGAAACAATTTTCCATAGCAGTTATTGTTTAGGAATTATTCATAAATAATCGGTTATTTTCGGTTTCCGTCAAATATCTCCTTGAAAACGTCGTTATTGGTAATCTTCGTGAGGACCAAAGTTGTAGAGAATAATATTTCTTCCAGGTTTTGTTTGAAACAAATTTTTGTAGAACCATCCATTTCGGAGATATGCTTTTTCTTAATTTCCAGTATACAGCGCCACCACCATGTAGCGGTGAATTCTGTAAACATTCAAAATATACCTAATTTACGGAAGTAAGTACTACTGTAATCTTTTACTATAGGAAATAATAATTTTGCCTTATAATGCTATTCATAATAATTTAAATACCTATACCCCAAATATGGAGAAAGTCATGTGTTGGCCACATCAAATTTTTTTTAAATAAACCACTGTGCGGCGTGCTGCGACTTGGTTTCTCGGGGAACATTTCGTCCACCTAGTCCATCGTCTTAAAGTGAAAAAATATAGTGTAAAATGAAAAGTGTTTCTATATAGACAAATCATGTTACAGCGAAATCACGTAAAACGGGACTCACAGTTAGGGATGCCAACTTTAACTCGAAGATTTTGGAGGAAACCCTGTATTTTTTATTTTTACCGGTTTTCTCCTAAAACAGATTGACTAATTCTAACGCTTCGATTGAAAGAATAAATTGAATTCAATTTTAAAAAAGTATCTATAGAAAACATAGCGAGCGATAGACGAAATGAAAAAGAGTGCCTTTGGCTCTGCGGCTAGACTGTAGCTTTATCTGCAAGAGGAAGCGCAGACTCTCCGTTACAAAAAGCTAGACGTACAAAAAAACACGTGATTACAATTTTTAATTCGATTCAATTGTGTAAAAATATTCTCTCGAACCAATTCATTTCAACGAATTGGGATTCTCTTAATTGAAACATGAATGAATAAAAGCGTTTCTCGTGTCGCGACCATCTTTTGCAAAATGTTAGCAATTACGGGCCTTCAAATTTGCAATTGACAGCGCTCGCCGCATCACGAATGAAAAGATTTTTTTTTGCAATTATTAATCTTAGATTTTTTACCGTGTTTGGGTTTGAGAGCACGCACACAGCCACGCTATTGGTTTAACCTCAGTCAAGTCAATTTCTTGTGTTACGTTTAATTATTTGTACGGTAAAAACAACTGAATGATAAAATTATTTTGTAAAAATATTGAAATTTTAAAATTATTAATTGCATATGAAGTCAACAAAAATAATTATTAAAAAAAAATATTTTCAATTTAAATTAAAATACTAAATCTATTTTTAAATGATTATTTATTAGTATGAAACCTGATAATTTAAATTATCCATTATTATAATTTTTAAACATTAAAATGTTCGCCCAAAATATCGATAATTGCAAAAACAATTGACAAATTAGCTGAATGTCATAGTGCATTCATGCGAGGCAGAAAGCGATTTGTGCTTATGAGCAGTGGTACTCTAATTTGTTACAAAGTAATTTGTTTCCTTTCCGAAATTAGTTTATCTCTATCTCGATTTAATTTACTATGTGGTACTGTATTTTATCGCGTACTTTTATTAATTTATTACAGATTTATAAATGTTTATTTTAAATAATTTTTACAAGGCAATTTTTAATCATTTTGACCAAAGTCTGTAAAATTATAATTATCATATTGAAGAATTTGCTTAAATCTAAATTGAAGAAAAAAATAACAATAATTGTGGTTAAATATTAAAATTTCGTTCCGTTGTGTTAATGCACCGCAGCTGTAGGGCTCAAATAAATCCTTAATCCTTTTGTGGCTGATGTTTGGAACTGTATATGTGTGAAACTTGAAAAATCGGAAACGATAAGATTGTGACACACGCACACATGTATATACTATACTTCGTTTTTCATATTACTTGGTCCCAAGTTGTATTCTTCTTATTAAAAGCGAAGTAGAAAAGGCAATACTGGAAATAAAGAAAGGAAAAGCTAAAGGCAGCGATGGAATACCGGTAGAGATATTTAAAGACATGGGATCGGAAGGAATAAAAGTGATTACGAAATTAATTAACAAGATTTCCGACTTGGGAGAGTGGCCTCAGGATTACTTAGATGTAACAATGATCCCTCTAAAGAAGAAGCCAAAGGCAATGCAGTGTAAAGACTACAGAACGATATCCCTACTGTCACACACTTTCAAGATCATCACGAGGATTCTTTATAAAAGACTACAGAAAAAATGCCGAAGAAATGCTAGGGGAAGATCAATTCGGCTTCAGAAAAGGACGAGGAACCTGAGATGTCATGGGTGTAGTGAGAATAATATCAGAAAGGGCAATATATTACAGCCAGGATCGCTGCGTATATTTCGTCGACTGGCAGAAGGCCTTTGATAGAGTAAATTGGGTACTGCTAATGAGGATATTAAAGGATATAGGTGTAGACTGGAAAGACAGGAGACTGATCAGGAATCTATTTGTGACTCAAGTTGTAAGGGTCAGGTTGGAGAATGCGAACACCAGCGGAGTACATATCGGTAGAGGAGTAAGACAGAGCTGTTGTTATCAATATATATGGAGAGAGGCTAATGCAGGAAGTGTTAGAAAGCGCGGGATATTTCAAAATCGGAGGAAGGATTATAAGAACAGTGCAAGTAAAGAAGAAGAAAATTTGAAAATAAGTATTGGAGGAAAGCCATTAGAACAATTTCAGATTATAAATATCTTGGAAGCATCATAACGAGAGAAGCAAAATGTACCGATGAAATCAGGACTAGAATAAGGAAAGCAAAAGCCGCCTTCAGAAGAAAGAAACTCCAACTAACGGGAAATATAAAGCAGGAAATCCACAAGAGGTTGATAAAATGCTATGTATGGAGTATAGCTTTGTACGGAGCAGAAACATGGACGCTAAGGAAAAATGATATTAAATACTTGGAAAGCTTCGAAATGTGGACATGGAGAAGAATGCTGAAGATAAAATGGACAGATAGGGTAAAAAACGAGGAAGTATTACCAAGAATATGAGAGAAGCGAACGTTTATACAGACTATCAAAAAGAGGAAGGCGAACTGGATTGGACATTTCCTGAGGAGAGAGAGATAGCATGATTAAGGAAGTGCTAGAAGGAAAACTGGATGGAAAAAGAGAAATAGGTAGGAAAAGATTTCAACTGATAGAAGACTTGAAAGGGAAAGAGGGCTATCAAGACTTGAAGAAGACTGCGGAAAATCGTAGTATACGGAGATCCTGGTTTAACTATGAATAATCACGGACCTGTCTACGAACAGACTGCCTATGATTTTATATATATATATATATATATATATATATATATATATATATATATATATATATATATATATATATAGGAGTGCCCGTTGAACTTCAGTGGATTTAGTGAATCTAAAACTTCGACTGTGTAACATGTAATCACCGCAAGAATAAAATAGTACAGTTTTAACCGTCGAATAAAGCAAAAATGAAGAAAACCGCTCCGCATTTCCCTATTTAGATGAATGAAGGAAGAAAATCTTACGAAAATAACGTATAAAATCCCTCCCCCACCCTTCCACCCTCTCCTTCCCTTCTCCCCCTCCAACCTCTCTCTCCCTACCCTCTCTCCCTCTCTCCCTCTCTCTCCCTCTCACTCCCTCCCCTTCCACATAGCCTATATTTTAAGCTGGACCAGTCTAAAGATACGCTGCAAGTTTCATAAAAATTCGACCATCCGTTTTTGCGTGATGCGGTAACAAACAAACAGACAGACAGACATACAGACAAAAATTCTGCAAACCGGTTCAAACGCCTTTTTGTAATGCAAAACACATAAAAAAGTAAAACCCGACAAATAAACAAGTGTACAGACAGAGGCTACAATTTTATTTATATAGATTCGATTGCAACGAAATTTCTATAATCCTGCCAAATTTCAAGTCTCTAGATCATATGGAGCTGCCTCACCTTTTTTATTCTCGTATGGGGTAATACTGGGGCAAAACAGCCCCAAAAATGGGGATTATATCAATGTCGGATTTCTTTCATTAGTCGTAGTTTAACATTAATGGCATTAAAATATAAGCATCTGATTCCCATTAAAAGCTTACCCATATGAGAGTATTAAGCTTGTTGCCTAGGCAGCCAATTGTTGGACCCAGAAAAATTTCTTTTTCCAATGAAAACTCTAAATTTACGTTAATTCTACTCAGATTTGAATTCTGCCTTCAAAAATAAGAAACTGCAATTTATATCCTATCCGATAGTTTGTCTCAAGTTCGTATCTTGATGGTAAATAATTTTAAATTGCAAATATAAGAACCTCTACAACAAATTACGTGGTTTCTTATGGGTCAAAAATGGGGCAAAAAGAGGCCAAAATTGAAATTTTGTAAGTTTTGGACATTTTCCTTCGGTTTTGACCAAAAACCTATAATCCTGCTAAACTTCAAGTTTCTAGGTCTTCCGGAAGTGGGTTAAACATTTTCGGACATACATCCACTCTGTTTTATATATTAAGACTAGCGGTAGTTTACCCGGCGTTGCCCGTGATTCAGAAGTGTAAAAATGACCTAATTAAAAAACACGGAAATATATATTAATTTATTTTTGTTATGTTTACATTGATTAATTTTTGAAACATCTATAATTTTTATTGGTATAGAGCTTCAAAACTAATTTACGGAGAGAGTTTGAAAAACGACAGCAAGAAAATGAATTTTCAATCTTTTAAGCGTTCTTTCGTCCTAATCCCAAATTCGTACGATGATTCTAAGTAATTTTAAAATGCAAATGAAAAATATGCTGCACTCGTTCTGGATGCGAAGTTTCAGTTCTTTATTTTTTATGACCGTTTGTTTAATTTTTTTGACCCCTTCCACCCATCCAAGCCAAAAATTAAAAAATAAACCCGAGATGCAAACCTTCAGGTTTCCCTAAGTACACATGCTAAGTGTCAGCTTTCTAGGTTTATTGATTTTCGAGTTACAACGTTACACACAAACAAACTAACATACATTTTCTTTCATTTGTATGATAAATCAAAATGTACAACTTTATCTGCGTAAATGTAGCTACGAAGAGAAAATAACTATGTAACTTTCAATATTTAAAAAAAACGTACGTCCCTATCATCATCTAATTTTAAATTTATGCGTGAGACTATTTGCGTTAGTAAGCATTACAGATGTACAATATAATACTTTTACTTACAAAATGGTAATATTTTCCAGCATAGAATAAATAATGTACTGCCTTGATAAATGCTTCCCAGACGCAGTCTACAGTATAATAATCTTTAACTATTTATGTGGCTGTACAACATTAATTTCGATGCTTAAACAATAGTTATAAGCAAACAACGCTTTTCTTTCGTCAATCTGAATGTTTAATTGGCAATAATTGAATCGGAGACAATAATGATGGTCGCTTTGGCAACGCCCGGAATGAGTACGAAAAAACCGCAAAATTTCGAAATAAAATGCGTATTTCTGAAAACTTCGACCGTATAACATGTAAACATTGCAAGAATAAGATAGTATAGAGTTTTAGAAGTCGAATAAAGTAAAAATAAAGAAAATCGGTCCATATTTACGTATTTTGTTGAACGAAGGAAAAAACTTTGCACTCTGAAAAATCGAAAATCCTGTGTAAAGTTATAGAAAATATAATTGTCTTATGGTGCTGTTCCAAGCAAAAAATTTTTAAAAAATAAGCCCCAGGTGCACACCCTCAGGGTGCTCTTAATATGTATGCCAAGTTTCAGCTTTGTAGGTTTATTGGTTTTGGAGTTACAGCGTTAACACACACACACAAACACACACACATTCTATTTTATTTATATGAAGATGATATATATATATATATATTCTGGAAGTTATAGATAAATTTCATCATTCAAAGAAGTTAAAATTTATAACAATTCAAAAATTAAAAATTTCCAGATATTTCAAAGTCTTTAAGATTAAAATAAGGTCAAAAATGAGAGAAAAAGTGTATATTTTTAAATTTTCGAAGGGCGCGAGAATGATTATGTTAAGATAGCTCATTTCCTCGTCATCCGTCAGGAATATGATGCTCTTTAGGTATGGAAAATTTCTTGTCATGCCGCGAGTGTAACCAAAGTGAAAGCAAAATGATAAATTATGATCCCATAGAAATCATTCCAATGCTTAATGGGTGTGGTGCTATTAAATGGGAAATGAAAAGGGGGAGGGGAAGAGATAGATGGAATAAAGCAATCTCATTTTATACCGTGTAATGAAGAAACCAGATGAAAGATTGAATTTTAGGTATTGACCTGTTGTCATATATCGTGGCCTAAATTATCGTGGAAATCACCATGGACTACTCCATAACTTATGTCCACTGTGGCGAATATTTTTATCCGTGGTTATTTTTTATGAATACAGCGATTTGAATGATTTTTTATTCAGATAGTCATGCTGATGGTTTACCATTTCGGGAAGCATCGTCAATTCATTCACATCCGTCATGAAATTATTTATGACACCTGAGCGAAATAAATAGTCTCCATTGAATGCACTTTTCAACATTTCAAATTTTTCTGTGCCTGTTTTGCGAAACGCATACAAAACATCATCGCATATTGTAATTGTACATCCTTGGTAATTATGTTGAACAACACTTCACTCTATGACTGATTAGAATATATCAGATAATGCGTGAGACATACAGTGACATGTTGCGACTTTGAGTAAACAATTATCTGATCTGATTCTGGAGATAAAAATCAAATTCAATCCGTTTGTATTTCGGATCTTTCTTGATTTTGGACAGCCGGATTTGGAACCGTACTGTATATAAATTTAATTAACTTTCAAAATATTCAAAGCATAATTTTAACAATAAAATTAACTTTTATTTTCTGACATTCATTGAGCACTTGCAATTACCATGAATTTGTCTATTTATGTTGCTAATATAAATACATATCTAGAGCTTACATCTTGAGCAATTTTGAATGAGATCAGAGAATTATTTATTCGATGTATAGCCTTCAAGGGCAATTTGTAAGTAAATTAACGGGAATTGGTTCGCAATATTTCTTTGCATTTAAAATGGACTGGAATTGAACTAACGGACTTGGATAGTTACGTGCCTGAAATTTTTCCATGTCATTAATATTTACCCCTTCGTATTTTATTTTCACCCTTTGCCATATTCTCCCGTTTTTGACACTTCAAAATTGTCATAACAAAAATTACAGCTACTGCAATTCTCTTTTCGTAACTCAATTCGTTTGGTTTAAAGTTGATTGTAATTATTCACACATGTATGTATAAAAATGTAAAATCTCTAGTGTCTATGGAAATTATAAAACCGAAGGTGATTTTCTAGTTGAAAATATTCCATAAAATCAAAAAAAATTTCGATTTTCGATATTCAAAGAATTCCAAGATTTCCTAACCTTGAGTGGGGTAATATTTTTAGAATACATATGTCAAAAACATGTTTTTTTTAATTCGGTTATTTCAGCATTTCTCAAATTTATGAAAATTTTAGACAATTCGAAATTTTTCATATTTTAAAAATTCTCAGTATTTCCAAGAGCGTTTAATTATAAATATATAACAAAAATTTGAGGAATTAAATTATCAATAATTTAGCAGTTTTCGAAAATTTTAATTTTCAGACAGATAATGTTATCAGTATTCTTTATTACCCACAGTTCTTAAAATTTCCCTATTTAATCTCACAAAACGTGCGCATCCATTTCGCACTCTACCTTATTTCCCGGAAGCAATGAAAACCTCCCTTAAAAGTCCCTCTCCGCCAGAATTCGTCATGCACGTTGATACAACATCGCAACTTGCCACACATTTCCGAACGCCGCACTTCCCGAACAATATGGTACGGGGCGAAATATATGGCAACAAACACACAAAACGGGGCGCGGCCATTTTAAACCGATGCGCGCGACAACGCCCCCCTCCCCCCCTCACTCAGTGGTTTTAGTTACGGCGCGCAGAACTTCCTCTCTCTAAAACCGCCTAACTTCCCTTTCCACGGATTAGGCCTTGCAACGACCGTCCTTCCGCCATTACCCTCCTTCGCCACTCTCCTTCCCTCCTCCAGCACATCGCCTTTGCTTTCTCCCTATCCCTCCTCTCCTTTCTTTCTCCCCTTTCTTCCTCCCCTTCTTCTTTATCGTTCTTTTACACTCCTTCCAACTACTGAAAGCATTCCGTCGCCGCAAAACCAGTGATAGCGCCAGATGACTCTCTTCTCCAAAGCTCTGAAGCCTTTACAACAAACCTTCCGTTCTCTCTCTCTCTCTATTTCTACCAACCATATCCATCTCTCTCTCGGTATCTCTCGTTTGAAACCATCCCCGCCACGAAAGCTCCCTTTCTCCACATATCTGTCGCGCGCGCAGGCTGTCGGGACCGACGCGGTGCAGCATCCCCCTCCCCCCCCCACCCCACCCCACCTTCGCATTTCCGCCGGACTTTCCGGCACCGCTCAATCTTTGGCGTTAGCGTCGAATGTGAGGTCCCCGTTATGCGGTGCGGAGTGACTAACTCCCTCCCTCCTAGATGGTGTGATGGTTTAGCGAGAGAGAGAGGGAGTGTGTGTGTGTGTGTGTGTGTGTGAGCGAGAGAGAGAGAGAGATGGAGATAAGGGAGGGGAGGTAATGGAGGGCATCCGCGAGCGAGAGACAGAGAGATATCCGGGCATGTCCGGACGGCTCTTGCCTGGATTTAGACGACAGCGAGATATTGGCGATAGGTATTCCCTCTGCAAACCTCCCTCGCGCAATCCATTTACAGTCTATTCGTTATGTCTTCTGGTCGCTTTTTCTGGCCGCGATGAGCTGGTAACGTGATGTAGACCACACGAAAAAGATATTCCGGTGGAATCTTCGGGCTGCTTTCTTTTAATCTTTTCTGCGATTTTATTTGCGCTCCATTTTCAGACGCGATAAGTGACTCCATAGTATAATACTGTCTCTATCGCCTTATTTACGATTATATACAGCAGTTACGTTTATCTAAGTTAGGCTTTGGCTAAACCGAAATCCAACACGCTTACCCAAACAGTGTAATTTATATAACCAATGTCAAATTACCTTCGAAATAGAATATAGAATGTACCAATAAATATTCGATTTTGTAATGTTTCATTTAAACAAATATTTACCGCACCAAGAACTCAACATTATAATTTATACTTAAGTATTTTATTTAATATCTAATTAATTTCGAAATGTCAAATTACACTATGATGATGACTTTTAATTTTGTTTTTCGCGCATTTCTTAATACCAATTTAAAATTTTCGCCAAAGTAATAAGCTCTGCACCGCGAAAAGCTCTTCTTCGATAATTCATTCTTAGAGTAAAACGAGTTCGTTTTTATAAAATTACGGCTTTGCCTTATCCTCTCTCTCCCTCTCTCTCTCCCTCTCTCTCTCCCTCTCTCTCTCCCTCTCTCTCTCCCTCTCTCTCCCTCTCTCTCTCTCTGTCTCTCAAAGATGATCTCGTGTTGCTTTCTTCATTCTTGCTGCTGCGTTAGTGGGTCTGCAGGCGGGAACGAGCTCTTTCGCATTCACGACATGGAGTTCGAGCAGTCGGCAATTTTTCACTACATGAACGGGGATTAAGCTTACCAAGAGCATTATATGCTTTCCCGCGTTTCAGAGGAGTAAATCTCACGAATATCTTCAATTAAAAGTCAACATTTTCGCAATTTTCTCGCACCCTGTCTCCTCAGCGCTCTACTTTTGCAGAAAAATTACCTCCATCTCAATTTTGTATGAAAGCAAAATAACATCGTGAATATCAACAAAAACAGTAAGTTAAAAGGATCGGTAATTTTTATGTTTTGCATCGGATAAGCTTGAAGCGTCCAATAAATATGGCCTTGGTAGAGGGGTGGTTAGCGTGTCTAACTCCCGCTGCAAGGGTCGCGGGTTCGAATCCTGCCTAGGGCATGGTCGTTTGTGCTTGTCATAGAAATGTATTACAACACATGTAATTGGGGAGAGACCATTTTTGCAGTTGCTTCTTCAAAGAAATTTCGCTACAGCTTCACTTTGAAATAAGATTGTACGTCTATATACGAGTATTAAATACTTTGGAAGCATTCATTTGCTTGCAGTTATCAGTTCATTAGAGGAGAAATTGTAATCTTAATAACCTAGCAAAATTACCTAATATTTCGTTCATTTCTTTGACGACTTTCTTCGCTCAGTCGTGGCACAGTAGCGTGCCGAGGAAGTCAGTGCGAATGACTGTGACCATATGCATATGAAAAAAGTTAACTTTATCATCTTTCAGCGATAAACCTATAAATCGCTTTATTTTGGGTCCTTAATTAGTTGCCCCAATCACTGTTAATGTATGTATGGATTTCGTGTCATTCCCGTGCTTACACGAAGACTCGAAGCGCTCCAAACTGCGGCAGAAAGGAATGAGTCTGGCCTAATACCATCTTTTTTAAAATTCAGCTCCGTCCCTGTTCATCCACGCCCACCAAATCCTACAGCTTCATTCGATTTACATGCTCGCTTCATTAAATCGCGACAGAGCTATTTGTCTTTCGTAAAAAAAAAGAAAATGGCAAACAATGATCTCTTCTGTGTTTTAAGTCACTGTTGGATTGTTTTGTCTGCATATGACACACACGGGTTAAAACTGGAAGAAGGCATCGTTCAGATAATTTCCTTTTCAGTAGATCTAGGATGTGTAATTTGGAAACGTATTTCGTGTGTATAAAAACAGAAAAAACTCCGGCGCGAGTATTTATTGAGAAATTTCGGGCCGATACGTTATTCGGTTACAATTGAGCCATCTTCAGGGCCGGGACTTAGGAGCACACGAACTGGTGGAAAGAAGAGTCCAGTGGCACACTCTCAAGTATTTTGTACATATATATGTACGTACTCGTATACATGTATGCTTCCTTTCATTTTCGATCTGTAAGTGATTTATACAAGAAGCGATTCTTGATTGTAGTAAATACACATATGATGTGACTTTCTTGGGATCTGTTGCATTCATTTCTGTCTTATGAATATCAAAGCTTCATATTTACTTGTGTCGTACGATAAGTTTCAAAAACCTTAATTCGGAGTTATCCGAATCGTGTAACATCCACTTCGATTCGAATTAACGGGGTTTTAGAAAGTGCGTATGCGTGTACGCACTAGGGATGAAATAATACCGACAAATTTTAATGCCGGTATTGGGACAGTTTTTTTCTTATACCGGTATTGAAACCGGTTTTGTGCAGAGAACAGTTTATAATCATTTAGTATATTACTTTAATAATAATAATCCTTTACTAACGGGATAAACCCTCTTTCTTGCAAAATATCAAACGGAGTTCAAAAGCAAGATATGAGTATTTCAATAACTACATAAATCTAGACTTTTCAAAAACACTCTTGCTTTCAAAATAAGGTTATAACTAGATAACTGCCCTGTTCAGGGCGTTTTTACCACTCTTGAAAACGGTGACACCCATCCAGATAAGGGGTATTTTTCAACCTCGGGGTAAAAAACACTTTTTTTCAAAAAGAAAACTTTTCATATTCCACAAACAATAATGGCAAAGTAAGAAGAAAGGACTACACTACAGAAAATAAATTTATAAACCAAATTATATGTTTGATATGAAAATAATGAGTCAATTTGTGGACCTGAGATAAAAAAATACCGCACTTCGGGACCGAAGGGTTCAGGAACGCATTTCAGGAGGACGAGACCATATCCAATCGTTTTCTCTCATCGAACTAGGTAATATTATATAACTCACATACCGATCCGTCGGAGTCACTTTTCGGAACGTATTACTACGAAGGCGATAAAAATATCGTATTTTATACACTTTTATTGATTTTCACTTGGATCTTGTTTGTCGCCAGCATTTATTGATTTTCACTTGGATCTTGTTTGTCACCAACATTTAGGGTTGCCAACTCACTTCTTTCTAAATATAAAATTTTCAAAACAAGTCGAATTTTGGCTATTTTTTATTAAAGAATATTTAATAATGATATTAGATAATTTTAATAAAAAGACTAAAAAGTATAAAATAAAACAAATTAAAAACATTTTTTTAGGAAATACACTTTTATGTGAATTAAAATGCACTCAAAAGCAAAAAATTTTTTTTCTAGATAAATATTGTTATTGAAAAATTTGTATGCTTCATAAAAGTGGATGGCTTATTGTGGGAAATGATACTGGTATAATAGAAGAAATTAGTTGGCTTTTTTATCAACCGATTTCTTCTATTATACCAGTATCATTTCCCACAATAAGCCATCCACTTTTATGAAGCATACAAATTTTTCAATAACAATATTTATCTAGAAAAAAATTTTTTTGCTTTTGAGTGCATTTTAATTCACATAAAAGTGTATTCCCTAAAAAAATTTTAAAATTTGTTTAATTATATATATGGCTGACCGGCTGGACATACCATTATGAACCAGACAACAGCATTGGATATGCTTTCGTAAGAAACGTCATTACCAAAGGCAAGAGGGGAGAGGAAGAATGAGAAAAGACGGAATGAGAGAATAAGTAAGAAGTGGAATGGGCGGGAGAGAAGTTAAAAGGAAGAGTGTATGGAGGAGGAAGGAGGAGGAGATGGCAATTTCGCCGAAAAAGGGGTCTCTCTCTCTCACACACAGTTGATGAGCGGAGGGAGGGAATAGAGAATTTCCGAGAGATTAGGAATAGAGGAAAGAGTTGGAACGCGCGAAGAAAGAGAGGTGGAAGGACGTTATTTCTGGAAAAATAACAAAATGAAAATTTTGGATGGCAGGTGAGAAGGCAAGAGGAAAAAGAGAGCGATAGTAATGCGAGTAAATTAAATTGACGTTTTTTTTTGTAGAAGAAGGAAAAAGGGAGAAAGAAAATAGGGGTAGGTTAGGAATATTTAAATTACCAAAAAAGAAAAACTAAATGAAGGGACAGTACTAGTGAAATGATCTTTGAGAACGTCCTTGAAGGATAAGTGAATGCAAAGGGAGTGGAATCAGAGGAGGCGTTTGCTTAGTTAGAGGACGAGGGAGAAGAAAAGCAGAAAAAAAAGATCACGAGAGAAAGGGGTCGGTCGAGGAGGAGGATGACTCGAAACGCGTGGCAGAGAGAATAGTTGGAAGTAGTCCGCGTACGTGAGTTGACACGACTCTTGGCATTAATTTTCCGCATAAGGAACCCCTAGAAATTACCCGGAAAACCTTTAATTCTCATTGGTCCTTCCTTCCTCCAGCGGCCTCTTCGCCTTTTCCTCCATAAAGAGCGGCGAAGTAACTACCATCCACCACCGTTAACCGGAACAAACAAACCAACCCAACCCCTTGTTTTCGAAGGGAGCGACGCGAGGCGGCGGGATTCCGAAACTGCGTCGCGAATTGTCGACCGTGACAGTTGATGTGAGTAGAGAGAGGAGAAGATAGGAGCAAAGAGAGAGAGAGGGAGATAGATAGAGAGGGAGGAAGGGAGCAAAGTGAGAGTGAGGAAGAGATGGATACAGAGGCAGAAGAGCGTTTCCCACGGCGACGAAAAGGAGATAAGGGCGAGAAAGGACGGTACGAGATGGATGAATCAGAATCCTTACGGACACGCGTGTGTTTTACGCGTGCTAATCTGTGTTGTTAGTGTAAGGGAAAGGAAAGGGGAGGTTAAAGAAAATACTGCTTGAGCTGAGACTCGACTGCATTATTTTCCAGACATCGACGTTAAGAGAGAGAGAGAGAAGAAAAGAGAGAGAGAGTGAGAGAAACAGAGTGAGAGAGAGAGAGGAATTAGAAGGGTTTTGAAGGTCCTTCCAGTTATCTCACATCCTCGCCTAAATTGTGTGCGAGACGCGGAATGAGGAGCGGCAGAAGGAGAAAGGCAAGTACACTCTTCCTTCCTCCACCACCGCCCTCCTCCTCCCCCCTCCAACACCCTCCTCCAACACCCTCCTCCCTCTCCTCGCCTAACACAAACGCACACATCCCAACGCATAACCACACACGCATAGTGACAACTATAACAGACTTTCTGGCTCGATGAGCTCGCGGCATCTTTCAAAAACCATTCGAAATTGTTAGCATCCAGTTGGATCGCGTCTTTTTTTTGTGCTACGCGAGTTTTTAACCGTAGAAAGTTGAATGGAATAACTGCAAAGTGACGCGGAGTGGGTTGGGTTGATGTATGTTATACTTTCGCTGTATCCGCATGGTGGATGTCTCCCGAGAGACTATTAATCATCCTCCATTCGCTGTCTTGTGAGCGGGAGAAAAGAGGCGGTTCTCTGAAATGTGAAAAGGGAATATTCGGTTAAGCTAATGAAATTTATGCACGTCAAAATATATAATAAAATGTTATCTAAACGTTTAAATCGTTTAAAAGAATCATGGTAAAAGATACATCAATTTATTAATCCACATCTCAATATTTCATTATTTCGCTATTCAGTAATGTTGGAAATTACTTAAGCGTTGGAATTCACCAAGGAAAACGGAAACAGTTTATAGTGGTAATCAAAGAAGTTCAGACTATATTTAATAGCATTGGATCAGACAATAAGGGAGAGAGAGAAAGAATGTCAGAAATATTATCGATGTGTGATTGATATTCATGTTTGAAACGCCATATTTCATGTTTATAGAACGTAAACGGACAACAGCACTTTACGGCCTCTTGCAATGAGCGTAATAACAATAACAAAGGCGATCACATAAGACCATGCCCTCGGCAGGAATTGAACCCACGACCCTAATGTTAGACTAGACACGCTAACCACCCCTCTGCCAAGTTCTAGGTAATTCATAGTCATTTTTACAAGAATGTTATTCATTAACGAAATTTTCGGAATTATATTTTTAAAAAACCATAAGATTAGATCACGAAAAAATTGGTAAATTTGTTTTAGCACCTGGTATGCCAAATTCGGCAATAATTTTAATTACATCATTTAATTTTCTATTAATTTCAGCAAAGTAATTTTTCGTCTAATATTCAACTAAAGTCAACTGATTTTTGTCATCAGCGCCAGGATAATTTATGGCAGGAATCTAGTAATCAGAAAGTGCTCCAAATTACTGTCCACAGTAATCGATGAATGAATTTTTCAGCTTTTCTCTTATCGTAATGGAAAATTCCGCAGCATCTTGTTTTTAGGCGTATAATACAATTCTTTTCTTTACGATAAAATGAAACGGGTTGTTTACTTCAAAGGTTGTCTTTTATTACGACCGTACCTCTTACAGTTTGCAAGAGGTCAGCTCCCAGTTTTTCGTGTCTTTCTCTCTTGAAACCTTGGAAGAACGTAGGGCTGAAAATACGCTAGTATGACGTCAGAAAGCGTGACTTGTTTTCAGGTGCGCAAATTTCATTCGTGGAATTCGGGAGGAATTAAAAACTTCGCTTTTTTTGAAGGCTTCCTTTTCGAGAAGGAATTTAATTTTTCTAGAGGAATTTTTTTTCGAGTTGGCCTTTTCTCACGTTCTGCAGAGGAAGAATTGAACAAAAGTGGAAAGAAAGAACGCTTATACGAGAGAAGTGCGAGGGAGAAGGAAAGTGAGGGAGGGGAGAATGGGGTAAAGGAGAGGGAGGGGGAGAGGTGGGAGACGTTTAATTTTGGGAGAATTTTTTACGCGACACTGTTAATGAGAAATTCTTGACAACGAGAAAGGCAATTTGGTGACGGCGAATGAGTTTGTATTGGTGGAAAGCGAGAATCTTTTTAAGGGGAGCGCGCGCGAATGAAAAGGGAGCGTAAGTGAAGTGTATAGCATTCGCTGCTTTTAAACGGGAAAAAAGAGCGCGAATGAAGAGTTGGGTTCTTGATGAAATTAAGAGATCTATTTAAAGGGGAGTGCGAATGTTATGTAAGACCATGACAAAGATTTGTAGAAATTCTTTTCCGTGAGGAAGGATAGGAAGCCATATAATTTTGAATGGGTGCCTTTGAACTAAATATAGTTTTCGAAGCTGAAATACTGGTGTTCATTTGGAGTTTCAAAAAGGTTAACTCAAGAGAGAGGGAGAGAGAATAAAAGGGGAGGAAGAAAGGAGGGGGGAGAATAAAAGCGGAGGAAGAAAGGGTGGAGGGCGGGAGGAGAGAGACGTGACGAACAGCATGCAAACGTTAGTAGTTGAAAGATTAGACCTTTATCAAGCAAGATAATTACAAAAACAGTTTCATCAAACTTAAAGAAAACCTTAAACATCTGCTTGTAAAATGAATATTTCTCAGAGTTGTAACTTCGAGAGAAGATGTTGTTTGCGGATTATTGCGTATTAACAAAAATATTTATAGTACACTGACATAAGTATTTGTGTATCTGTACATACTCAAACACAGTGACATACATATGGTTTTAAAAAATACATTAATGTTAGAGAGGTAAAGACAAAAATCGACGGATATTGGCAAAACAAATGAAAATTGAGACTAACCTCTCAGGTTGAAATTCTGCACTGGTTCAATAAATGTTATGTCTTCAGATAGTATGTAAGAAAACATTTTTGTTAACGGAATAACAGTGTATAATCAGTATTGAAATGACATGCTGAGGGAAAACATTATTAACATGTTATTATTAAAAATAGACAAACCAACCTGTTTCTATTAGCTAACTTTACGCTTATCCTGAAGAAAACGTACCTCACACGGTTGTCCCCTAGGATGAGCCTAGCAGAACTGATGAGGAGGAAGTGCCATCCTTTTTCGTGAAATCTGAAATGCGAATTTGGAGAGAAGAGGGTTTGAAGATAGGGCGATGTGAGGTCTCCAATGTGTAAATGCTATATAACGGTATAAAATTCGCCGTTCTCAATGCGGGACACTATTATCTCAGCCCGACTGAGGCTTCCATCATTAAGAGAAGTAAAAGTGCGCTTTGCTGGGTTCGTGTAACTCCTTTTAACCATATACAGACCACTGATTTTATCCTGATAACGCGGAAGCGAAGGAAACTGTTTTCCGGGGACTTCTGTATTCACAGAGAACTTGAAGACCGCCTCGTTCCCTCTGTTGCGCCGTCTGGGACACTTTCGAGGAGGGCCTAACTAGAGAGCTCGAAATGGTTCAGCGTAGAGCGGCTAGATTTGTAAAAGGAGAATATCGGTATGATGCGAGTGTATCAGAATTATTGAGGGATCTGAAATGGCAGACGTTGAAGAGTAGAAGAATTGAATACAAAAGGAAACTATTTGAAAAATTCGAAAGCTCCGAATTCGTTGAAGACGTACGCGGCATAGTCGTCCCCATCGGTGTTAGTGAACGTAATGTTAGATCAGAGTACAGGAGAAAATGTGTCGAAACAATCGCTAGAACAGAGAAATACTACAGATCCTTTTTCCCAGACGCGATAAGACAGTCCAACAGAGGAATTAGAGTTCACTTGGTATTGTGGACCCCCTGCCAAACGCTTCTAGCGGCTTGCAGGGTATTGATGTAAATGTAAATGTTTACCTGATGAATTACGTTCATGGGAAAAATATTGCCACATCCTTCCACATTCTTTATTACCTCCACATACTTCCACTGTGCTGCAGCTGAACTTTGCTCCCGAACACTCAATCGTAACGAGAAAATGACCGCATGTAGAAACGGAAGAGAGCGATTGAGAATAAGGAGCATGGTGTTAAAGGGAAATTTAAATCTTAAGAAAATTTTGGAACAAACTAAGGCGGGAACTGAAAGAAACTAAAATTGGAAATGAATCAACCTCTGCCACTTGCTAGCGGCTGCCGGTGTACATTGCACCCGCGTATTACCTTCTGAAAGAGCAGTCCCGTGAGAACCTCTAAAGTCGCGTGTAAAACCGGCCCTCATCGTATGTAATCCTTATAAGATTATTTAGTTTTTAATTTTACCCGTGCTACATTTATTAACAAACTAGCAGAAACTTTATTAGGTAGGTTTTGGTGTGCTGCACCCCCTGCCCTGGTGATTTGCAGGGTATCATGTAGATGAAGATCCGACGTTGCCCGGGGAAATTTGGTACAAATCCGATCGGAATTCTTGATGATACATGGTATTTAAGAATTCATTCGGCCGCCGTTTTGAATAAAACGGGCAGAGAGAAACAGAAATCTTGTATGAATTATTTCTGGGAGCCCTCCACAATCGTACCAAATTTGATTCAAATCAATAGTAGGACTTGGAAAAATACGCGTAGTTTAATCAGTACCCGTCGTCCAATTACGGATAAGGAAGTAGTCGTTTCCCACCTTTATCACTGTGTATAATGTGTAGAGTTACCTGTTCTTTGAGAAGAGGAAGTTTATGAGAACAGTTATTTTATTGAACAGTGAGGCATCAGAACAGTTCGAAAAGAACTATCCCGTTCTTTCTGACCCATCTATAGATGGCAATGCATTGGCATACAAAGTTATTTTGCTTTTTGTGCAATTAATATAAAACATTTGGGATTAAAATGTAACCTACAACCTTCCCATTTGTGAAGAAAATATTTGTTGAAAGTTTGATTATTCTAGCTTTAACGATGTGGAAATATATAGCTGCACAAACAAACAAACTTTTATAAATATATAGGAGATTGATCTGATACTTGTATTGAAAGTGACAAATATCAGATTTGAACTTCCTAAGTTAATTTACTCGAGAGTAATCTTCGAAAACCAAATCGATGCCCTCCAAACCCCAACTTAAAATATTTTTTGAGATACAAAACATCTACTTTAATATATTTTGAAGGGTGTGTTTGTTGGTTTGTTCATGGAACTCCTCCTAAACGATAAAAGATAGAATATCCAAATTTGGTACGATTCTTCCTTATATACTACCTTAGTGAATGATCAAGGTTTTGTTTCTATCCGTCACTTCGATTCGAAATGGCGAACGATTTAATTATCGAACGTCACGTCGTTTGCTTTGAATTTGCACTTTAAAATTACTTATATTTACGGTATGAACTTGAGACTTGGATACTTCTTTGCTTCTTTGCGGGTAAGAACAAAGTTTATTTTTATTGCAGACAGATTCCGAATTCTGGTAGAATTCGCTTAGAAATGCGGTTAGAATCAATAAATTACGTGATTTTATCAGTTTTATTACAATACCAATTATAAGCTACCATGACAACTCCCATTGTCGCCGAAATTGAGAGTTCAATGCATTTATATTGAGATTATATAGTCACATCTTAGATTTAAGAGAGAGAGGGAGGGAGAGAGAGGGATGGAGAAGGAGTGAGGGCGAGGGAGCGAGCGGGAGGGAGAGAGAGGGAGAATGGAAGGAGAGGATGGAAGGGAGGGGGAGGGAGTTTTTACGTTATTTTCGATTTTCCACAATGGAAGATTTTCTTCCTTCATTCATCTAAATAGGAACATGCGGAGCGGTTTTCTTCATTTTTGCTTTATTCGACGGTTATAACTGTGTACTATCATATTCTTGCGATGCTTACATGTTACACGGTCGAAGTTTTAGATTCACTAAATCCGTTTAAATTGAACGGGCACTCCAGCTAGTAGCCTATATTTTAAGCTGGACCAGTCTAATGATACGCTGAAAGTTTCATATAAATTTTCCGTTATGCGGTAAGAAACAAACAAACAGACAGACATATTTTCCTAAAATATTTCTCCTAAAATGTTTACCCAAATTGTTTTCGTAAAGTATATCTTATTTATACTTCTTTGATGTAATAACCGTTAGCTTGTACTCAGCGATTTCTCTTACGGGTGCTCCCCCCCCCCCTCTCCTCCGAAATCCCTCCTCCCCTTTGTCTTGTTTTTCTCATCTACAAACTTGATCTTACACTTGTATTGAAAGTGACAAATATCAAATTTGAACTTCCTAAGTTAATTTACTCGAGAGTTATCGTCGAAAAACCAAATCGATGTCCCCCCCCCCCCCCCACCCAAACCCCAACTTAAATATTTCTGAGATACACCACATAGCCTATATTTTAAGCTGGATTAGTCTAAAGATACACTGCAAGTTTTATAAAAATTCGACTAGCCGTGATGCGGTAACAAACCAACAGACAGACAACAATTCTGCAAACCGGTTCAAACGTCTTCTTGTGATGCAAAACACAAAAAAAGTAAAACCCCGACAAAAAAAAACAAATGTCCGACAGAGGTTACAATTTTATTTATATAGATTATTAGCCAGATTTAATACTGTAGAAAATGTAAGCTCCCTTTAACCAAATCTCGCATTAAATGATAATGGTGACAACACTACAGCCAGCACAAGGGCACTATTTCATCCAGGGCCTCTGGGCAGCAGGTCATTTTCCACTAAAGATAAGACTTCCGTGAAATTACCAATTGAACTAAAAACAAAACCTCACTTTGTCTATTTTGTATCATTTATTATTTTAATTTAGAGTTAACCATTTTACTACTTAAAAAGTAATCCTGTGCTCTTTATTGTATATTAGTTGTCTCAGCTATTTGATTGAACTGATCAATGAAACAAGTGTTTTATAATTATTAGTAAGTGCACATGATTTTAGTTCATGCAGAATGTCATCAACACTCGTGAGGATTGCGTTCTTGAAAAGCATCGCGAATGCTACAAATCCTCTGCTAGCGTATTTCCACCAACACATGCTATAGTTGGATTTAAATCCTCGAATAGTCAATACGTGGCGAATATAAAGTCATAGCTCACGGAAACCTCCCGCGAATTCTGGTAATTGGAAGTATATTCTCAATTATTTCTGATAGTTTTAATTATTATTTAGTGAAAATATATTGAGCAAATGGTGAACCTCCATGGAGGTTGACAATGGCTCATGAGTAAAAAACTGAAAATAAACTGATGTTAAGGGCTATTTAAAATATTATTATGTATATTATGCCGATAGAAATTCATATATGTATTACATGGCAGATAACTGTAATTCACGGAGAATTTGTACTTTAACAATCGCGAAAAATACTGAAAATATATTATGAAAATAGAAAATGATTGGGATCAAAAGAAAACTTACGTTATAGAGAGTTTTGCTGTATAGTGGTCCCCGTTATAGAGGGCCCCTGGTGTATGTATGTACATGAAAGCGTGTAAATATAATATTATAGTCGTATGATTTCAAAGGAAAGAATCAACATCCAAAGTTCATTTAAAGCTATTTTGAAGTTTTTTTGGATCTACGTAAAATTGGCGCAACTAATTTAATTCAAAAAACAGCAAACAAAATATTTTTTTTAAGTTGACAATTTCTTATGGCGTATGCTATAAAATACTACATACAACATCAACAGAAAATACGGCGCGACAATAGACTTAATATAAGAACCTCGTATAATTTAGCAACATGAACTTTCGTTTAATTTAAAACTCCGTGCAACACAGAAATAAAAGTCAATTTAAGGAAAAAATTTAATCCCTTTTGGGCATGAAAACTTTATCACGCAGAAACATGAATCGGCGCGTGGTTAATGCCTCAAAATACGCGCTTTGAAAAAAAAGAAAGCAACATTCAAAAAGATTTTTCGAAATTTTCATTCATTCTCGCTTCGTGGGAGGGATGATGAAAACAAAACTCCGTATATTGTTCCGCATGAGCGCTGTGCGCTATCCGCGCCGAGTAATTTCGGAATCCTGTAGAGCGAGAGGGAAAGGGTAGGAGGAGTGGGAGGGGTGAGGGGGGGAGGGGGGGGGGAGAGGATCAAGTAAGTGCGTGTTCACCTGTGTATGCATGTATATGTATGTGTGTTTATGAGATTTATACTTGCATGCACGCTGGAGCGCACACATTCGGTTCGCATAGAAACACGCCGTATATTATGTGCGCTAGTTTAATTGCCTAAAAAATATAGGGGCGCTCATTTTTTTCTAAGTCGCGTCGTGGTGAGTTAGGATGATATTGTCAGCTTAAAAAAAGAGAGAGAATATTTTCTCTTTTGACGAAGATTGTCGGATGACCGAAAGCTTCAACAATAAGCCTTGTCTCTATCATCGTGGACACAACCAAGTAAGCGTCCACTGACTCCCACATATCCCTTTCAACAACTGCGTTTGAATTTGCAAATTACACAATATATACAGATGCATTTTCACGTATTATTCTATGTAAATGATTTCCAGTTTATTTTTTCAACAATTACTCTCATAATATGACTAATATTTGTACATTTTTAAATGAAAACGTTGCGATTTTCCAATTATTTTCCCTTTATTGTCCAGGAAAATTAATCCAATGCAAAAATTATATAAAAGCTTTAACTTGTAATTTTCGAGGCATGAAATATTTTTTACTGCCGAACTGAGAAACAGAGCAGACACTAGAATACCAAAAATATTGTGAACAAAAGGGATAAGAAAGAGAATATTCATAATTAAGTGTAATGCTATAGAAAAAAGCTATCGGTATTAAACTCTTATTATCTGTGTAAATTCCACAAAAATTTCTCTAAAATATATGATAGATCAATATGAAATTATTTAACATTAAGGACTGTTTATTAATTCTTATTTCAACGTCATATCATATCATTAAATTGTAACGGAGACCTCATGAAACAACGCAAAATTGTTACATAAATTATATAAAACCATCTGTTGTTACTAATTATGGAATTTACATGCCTTCATAATTTAAGCAGAAAAAGGCTAAAGGCACAGGGCAAGCTATAAGTAAAAGAGGTATGAGCCAATCCCTGGAAAAAAAAACGTACCGACGAATGATACCCTTCGCAGAGAAGTCACTCAAAAAAAACAAAAATGAAAAATGAGGAGTTTGAAATATGACTTGAGTTCCAAAAGTATGAGAAGACTATGGAAAGGAAGATGAATAGGGTTTTCATTTTGGAGGAAGGGGCTTACGGAAAATAACTCCCCTTTGCGCAAAGCATAACCACAAAATAACCCAAGCAGAATTGCACACTTATATTTCACGAACGTGTGTGTACGCACACAAACACAGACAATCACACGCGCACTAACCGAGAGACAGATACGGGGAGAGAAAATGTTGGAAGGAATATCGACGTTGCTGGGCGACGGAGCGCGATGACAAATAAGAGTCGCTAGAGCCCCTCCTTCTTTCGGCTTAACTCTTCCCTCAAAGCCTTCACAAACCTTCCCCCCATCTCCCCTCCCTCCTTCTTTCTGCTTAACTCTTCCCTCAAACCCTTCACAAACCTTCCCCCCTCCCCTATATCTCTCTCACTACTTTCTTCACGCCGCACCACGGAAAGTTTTCTTTTTTCCCAAAACTCTTCGCAACCATAGACCACCCGCCTGGCTCCCACGCCTCGTCTCGGCAAAAGTTCCATCCTCCCGCCCTCAGCGAGGGAATGAGTGAGTGGGGGGAGAGGAGGGTAGGAAGAGGGGGGAGGGCGTAAAGTGTGTGTGTGTTTGTGAGAGGGGGGTGGGGGGTTTGTGGAGGTGGATTGGGTTGGGTTGGTGTAAGGGGTGAGGAGGAGGTCGAGGGAAGAAAAGAGGGAGGGAAAGATTGTTCGTAGGAAAAAGAGGAGATAAGGAATTATGGGAAAATAAGTGGAGGATTTTCTGGAGGAGGTCGAGGAGAAAAGTTTTATGGGGTGAAATAGAGCCAGCGTAAAGGGGCGAGAAAGATTGGCATTTGAATGAAGAGAGATGTAATCAGGTAAGCAATAATTATAGAAGTTTATGATAGATACCGTTCTTATATCCATGATACAAATCTAATCAAATAAGCGTGTTTCGGCGGCAGTTCATGTTTCCTTGCATCGATTGTCGGCGGACATCCCAATTTGCATTACCTAATTTACTCATTTGAACTTACGTAATCAGAACAGATTAAACTCCGCAGTAATTTACAAACACCTCTTATGACAAGCATAATCCACAAATAATATTGATTAGACTAAGATTTTGTAAAGAGTGAATTTATTAACAGGCACAAATTTATAGAAAAGATAAATTTTACTTAACCAACAAATTGAGGATAAATGAAACGGTTAAAAGGGAAGGAAACGTTAGGGAGGAGCAAAGGTTGTGGAGTAGCGAAGAGTGGAAAGAAGTGCGACAAAATCTAATATCATTGCTAAAAACTTTGATTTTTTGCTTTTTCGAAGCAATGTAGATTTTTGCTTAATTTCTAAGCATTAAAATTACATTATTTTGAGTTTTGCAAATGTTTAAAAACTCAAATGATTTATAATAATATTATATATTTAATTCATTCGATACCACGAAAATGATTTCTGGCGAGTTTATTAAAAGAAAAAAATCTGATGTGGCAAACACATGACTTTCTCCATATTTGGGGTATAGTTATATAATTTATTATGAATAGCATTATGAGGCAAAATTATTATTTCGTATCGTAAAAGAATACAGTCGTCCTTATTGCCGTAAGTTATATTTTGAATATGTTTACAGAATTCACCGCTACATGGTGGCGGCGCTGTATACTGGAAATTAAGAAAAAGCTAAATATCTCCGAAATGGATGGTTCTACGAAAATTTTTTGTCTCTCTCAGACTTTTGTTTATATACTACATAAAAGTGAAACTTTTTTGTTCTCTATACCAGTGGTCTTCAAACTGTGTTCCGCGGACTTATCGCAAGGGTCCTGTAGGGCTTTCACATAAAAAATGTTTTGAATAAATCCAGAGCCGGTCTTATGGGCGGGCGAGCCGGGAGGTCGTCCGGGGCCGCCGAAAAGAGACACGGTATGAGCAATGGGGAAAATCACATGATTTTTGGCTACATGCTGTCTCCGGGTGATATTGGAAGATTCAATAGAAAAACAATTATACCATATAGTGATGGTTTCACACGTCTGCTTTTGTTAATAAACAATTGTTCTAAACTCTGACCACATTTTCAAACAAAAGCAGGCACATCCTAGCCATTAAACACTTGTAATAATTTCAGTGTATAATGAATTTAAAAGTCTTTGTTTTTAATGTTTTTTTAGTTTAAACTTTTCTTTTTTATGTTATGAATAAATTCGATTTTTAATTTGTTATAAATTTGTCTTTTCTTTCAATTTTATTTCCAAATACCATCTTTGGCGCGTTTTTTCGGTGTTAGGCTTCTCATGAAAAAAAAATTCGATGGAAGGGTTCCGCGACCTCATGAAGTTTGAAGATCACTGCTCTGTACCAATGAAGATATCTTCACGAAACTTCGCATAGAAGGTATATAATTATACCCTGCGGGTAACATAGGCTACATGGCGAAAAATATTTGGAAGGAGGGAGAGCTTAATTTAATAATTATTTTCATATAAGTTTACACGTAATTTTCGATTTTTCAGAGTGCAAGGTTTTTTCCCTTCACTCATCAAAATACTTAAATATGGAACTATTTTCTCTGTTTTTGCTATATTTGATAATTGAATACCATATTATTTTTATGATGTTTACGTGTGACATGGTCCAAGTTTTAGATTCACTAAATCCGTTGAAATTCATCTGGCACTTCCGCTAGTTGAAATATAAAATACCGAAAAAGTGAGTTCTGATCTTAGGTATCTTAGGTATCTTCAGTATCTAAAATAAGGTTATGACTTGTTATGGCATCTGAGATGCCTAAGGTATGTATGTGCAGTGAAACCCCTCAAGTTGGACACCCCTATATCTAAACTGGACTTTCAACTGGAACCGGTGAACATCTATAGTATAACAAGCCCACAATACCCTGTATCTTGGACACCCATTTATCCTGTATCTTGAACACTCCTTTTTGCCATAAGTTGGACAGGTTCATGCACACTATCATTGGAATACAGTGACAGTGTTATGTATTCACATTTTGAAGAGTGCGCTTTTTCTCTTTTTGTTATTCTCATGTTTGCTGACTGTTAGGAGTTGTTTTCCTCCCCAACTAGAGGCACTGAATGCCCAGTCCGCTGTCGTTCTCGTGTTCAGTTATTCTTTCATTAAACCCTTCATTTGACTACAGCAGTGCAGATACAGATTTAATCAAACATTACTGTGTTTGCAAGTGAGTTCAAACATTAAATATAAGATTCTGTTTTTGCGATGGGCAAGAAAAAACAGGTAGAACTTACATTAGAAAAGAAGAAAGAAGTTTTGGATAGTCTGAAGAAAGGGGAAAGTTGCAGGAAGCTGGCAGAGGAATATGGCATCTCGAAATCGACCGTTTCTAACATCAACAGCAACCGGGTCGCTATTACCGAAGCGTGGGAAAATAATTGCAGTGGAGTCGGAAAAAGACTACGAAAAACATCTCATGATGAACTAAATGACAAAGTGTTAGAGTTTTTTCGATGTTGTCCTGCAAAGAACATTCCGATTAGTGGCAGAATTTTACAGGAAAAGACTAAAAAATAGCAAGTAGACTCCAAATCGAAGATTTTTCGGCGAGCAACGGGTGGTTGGATCGTTTCCGTAAACGAAGCAACATATGTTTCAACGTCATTTCTGGCGAATCAGCTTCTGCTGATTTTCCAGCTGCTTAAGATTGGAAACGCAAGCTTCCAAGCCTTTTGTTGGGATACGCAGAAGAAGACATTTTCAACGCGCATGAAAGTGGGATATTTTCCCGCCATCTTTCGACGCCATCCTTAATAGAAAAATCTGATGTGGCCAACACATGACTTTCTCCAAACTTGGGGTATAGATATTTAAATTATTATGAATGGTCATTATAAGGTAAAATTAGTATTTCGTATTGTAAAAGAATACAGTCGTCCTTATTGCCGTAAATTAGGTATATTTTGAATAGCTACGTTTACAGAATTCACCGTTACATGGTGGTGGCGCTGTATACAGGAAATGAAGAAAAAGCTAAATATCTCCGAAATGGATGGTTCTACGAAAATTTGTTTCAAACAAAACCTGGAAGAAATATTATTCTCTACAACTTTGGTGCTCACGAAGATTACCAATAACGACGTTTTTAAGGAGATATTTCACGGAAACCGAAAAACCGGTTATTTATAAATAACTCCTAAAAATAACTGATTCAGAAAAGTATTTCAATTAAAAGTTGTAGGAAATTACATTCTTTATAACTTTTGTATAGAATTGCATATACAATAATGATGTTTTAACGAAGAAATATCGCAAAAACCGAATATGGTTTCGAATAAACCTCGACTTCCGGTTAACCGTTGTTGTCCAAAAACTAATCAGTTCTTTGTACTCATTCTAAAGTGTTATATATGAAATTTGGTAACGACATGGCAAGTACTTTTTGAGTTAAAGCGCCCACAATCACATACACACACAGACATCATTCCGAAAATAGTCTAAACGTGTTCTAGGGACCTGAAAACGTGTATTTCCGTTGAAATGAAGAAGTCGATATTTTCATGATCACAATACTTTCCCATTACTACGTATGGAGAAAGTAAAAGCTTCTTTAAATAGGACACTTTACTGTTGAGCGCATTCTGTGAGATTTTGTATTTGAAATAAGTAATAACAGCCACTAATAAGAAACTCATTTCATAGCAGTAATGTACCGAAACAGCAAAGCATTTAGAATCTTTTTATAAGATAGGCTACTAATGAGAATATAATCATTAGAATTTATTATGTCCCATCTGTATCGTATGAATGCTTCTTTTTCTGTGGAAAGTATAGAAGCATTAATCATTACATAAACACTCTTCTTACAGAGGAGGAGGATATAGGATATAGGAGGACACTAATGTCTGGCCCAAACTGCAATAGTTGGAGAGCTGAAATTTAATACCTAGGTGAATCGAAAAAAATAATCGGAGGAAAATCTGAAAAATTGTAAAAAATGTTTATTTTCTTGACCGCTAAAAATTATAAACTATTTTACAAACATTTCACGGTTTAGGTACTTCTAAATGTGTAATGAATCTGACATTTTTTATCGTGGTAGAATTTGAAAAAATAATAAAAACGGGATTATAGACATTTTAAAACTTTTATTCGTTCGGCCGTAATAAATTGTTAAATGTTAAACAAATTCAGTAATGTCTATGTACTTTCTGAAGATCCAGGAAGTTGTAAATTTTAACAAAGTTAGGAAATAATGTTCCGGTAGTAACTAATATTGAAAATTTCATAAAAGTTTTATATTGTGGCTGTTAAAAATTCATAAAATTTAAACGAACCGCTCCTCTTTTTTAACACTTTAACGACGATAACTCGCAGTGTATTCCCCAGAATCACGTGAAATTTTTTCTGAAGCTTAGATAAACATTCTACACTCTGAAAAACCCATTAAGTAGTAGATATAACTTATACAGTTGTTGTTAAAAATAATTTTCTGCAAGGCTGCATAGTAAAATCATCCCGAAAATAGTCTCTGACTAACTTACGTTCCGTTATAGATAGAAGAAAAGAGTCTCCTGTAAAATGTAGAAGGATTGATTTTTAATTATTTAGAAGATTCATTCCGATATCATGCTTCATTTTCGAGATACTAACAGACATTTGAGGAGCGCCGAAATTATAGACGTTTCGCGACTCTCTTTCCGTCTTTCAATGCTTTGTCGGCGTGACTTCACGTTGGTGTTTTCAACGGCGTAATAAGCATGACTTGCACTTTTTGTGTGACCCTATGAAGTTTTTATAATTATAAATTTTAGGTATTGTTTTTACCCCAATATTGTCCATAAGTAAAAAACGTAAATCGTGAAGGTGCAAGCTGTTGCGTTTAAAAATTATTTGTCTGCTCATATTCTTTACTTTAGGGTGAGAGAAAATGCTTGCAGAATGCAAGCACACCTTCACTAGTATTTTATAAATTAGAAAATTATATTTTATAAATTTACGTTTTGAAATTGTTTTTACAGTTGCTAACCCTAGATTATGCTCAAAGTCAAAAGATCCACCAAATAAAGAAAAATAAAATCTCATGGTTTGACGATGAAAGCATTTTTTGACAGCTGATGTAAAGAGGGAATTATTTTATGAGATCGTGGGTAACATAAAGCCAAAGAAAGGTACGCTTCTCCTTTTGATGAAATTGAAAAGCGAAAACACTGAAATGGATAAAAACGAAGCGCCGCGCTAGATGTGACATGCTTTTATGAGATGACACGGAGAGATAAGAATCTGGAACTTGATATGCTAAAAAATGCCGTCGCGTCATATCGTAACGATGATTTACCGCTAAAAATGCAATTACTGTTTTCCTTCCCAGCTACCTGGTAGCGTCACCTTCTTTTAAATCTCGCGAGAATTTGTTGATTAATTACCGTCGCGAGTCTGTCGTCATTCTTCTCCAAACTTGTCTTCATCATCATCTGTTACCTCGTCGGGATTTTTTCTTGGCGAGTTTATAGAGTAACATTTTTCTTTGTTTCAATTGCTAATTTATATTTAATTATCAGTAATACCAAAGTAACAGATTTACCGTTCGAAATTTCAATTTTCCCCTAATTTATGTGAATCGTTTAAAAATGTTATGGTTTCTCTCAAGTGAGTTTCATTTAGGTTATTGGAGAGAAATGTTTACTTTTCAAAAACTATGTGGACAGGTGTGTTTTGAAAATAAATATAAAAAATATCTGTAATGTATAAAACGAAAACACTGGCGGACTACTTCGGTTTTTGCGACGTCTCAAAGTAAGCATTCGCATCGACCAATATCTCAGTCTTCGACAAAAGACAGTCGCATTTCGTATTTTATCTGGCCGAACAAGGGAAAAGAGAAATCAACTGAATAAAACGTCGGTTTCCTTCCGAAATGGAAGCATAAAAATAACTGTGGCATCCTTGCCTTCCTTCCTCTCTCAAAGGTATTGCTTACCTTTGCCAGCGAGGAATCTCATCCTTAGTTCCAGGCTTTTGTAAAAGGAGAACAGGAAAAGATGGAGAATATTCTATTGGATGTGGATTCCTTTGACTTTCTCTCCTCCATACTCACTCGCACGCATCTTGGCGTGGAACTGAAAAGGATTCGATATAAATAATCGATTCCGCGGACTGATTCTCGTTACTTCATTTCTAACTGCGTCTTTATGAAAATAATACCGCTAGGTATTATCATGCTGTTGATTGATTTTGAAGGTAAATTGCATCGATTTCTGTCTCACCAAAACTGCTCTGGGAAATGTTTCATCAAAGTTTGATCAATATGCGAAACAAACGCATGAAGCGACTACGAGCATTTCTATTCTTTCCCTTGACCAATTTTAAATTTAAAACCGATATGAATTTGAACCCGACATGCTGAAAATGAGTTACCCTTCTAATTCAGGTGACAAATGGGCGACAGAAGGTGCTATTTCCATCGATCCTCACCCACAGGCTTAGCTTAAGTCCTGTTGTTATTTCAGTTAGGCAAACAAATCTCTGCATCGTTCTTACCTTCGATAAATCTCACGCATTTTATTATTAATTATTTCCCAACCACAACTTTAAGTAAAAAATATTAAATCTCGTGGATCAATTTCGCACTGGCTTCGCGGTGGGCCTCATTCGCTCCGAGAACTGTAGTTTTTGGTTGTCCTGAATATTTACACGACCATATCCTCAGAAAAACGTCCATTGTTCCTAGGAAACTTAAGAGCACTACCGTACATCGTTCTTAAAAAACCTGGTAGAAACAATAAAATTCCATCGAATATTCCGATGACTTGGATATATTTTTCATCCTATTTGCTTAAAAGTTTTTTCCTGTCCATTTTGATAATCTATAAGTTTATAATTTCTTACTTATCATTTCGAGGACCAGCAAAAATAAAGGCATTGTACAGAAATGTGATCTCGGGACTCCAATCTAAGTCATTCCTCGAAGAATATTTTCAAGTATATTTTTAAATCAACAACCTCTTCAAAATCATGTGAACCTTGATTCCCTATACTCTCGTTCGAAAAGGTTTGAAATTATTACTTTTGACCCATGAATGAATCTGAACATTTGGAAGTATCAGCGATAAAAAAATATGAAGTTATTCATGGATGCATTGAACTGATGAATAAATTAAGAAATTTGTATTTTTACAGTGAGAATAGAATTGTTTTGTGAGATATCCTTAGAAACATGGAAATATCGCGATTCAGCGATCACATTGAGCATGATGTAGATGGAGAAAATGTTGAACTGTTCAGTAGAGAAGTGAAAGAGGGAGGAAGTTGTTGGAGAGTGGGTTTAGAGGTGGAGTGAGGTCGAGTGCGGGAAAATGAGCATTTAGATCGGTCGGAGAGGGAGCTCATGTTGCCGTGGGTCGTGCAGGGTTTCGAGGAATCGGCAAATACGAGGTAAGGAAGATGTGATTGGCATAACTGAGGAAGAATAAATTAGGGTCAGGATGTCTATAGAAGAAGAGTTTTCCTACAAAAAATTCAGTCCCGGATAATTTTGAACAGCCCCCGTACACACACACACACACGCGCGCGCACACACACATACATATAGGAGAGCCGCTGGGGTGTTGGTGGGGACACATTTGTTGAAGTTATTGGAGCTTTCGGGATCATCCCTTCGTCCGCACAATTCCCTCAACATTCGCATGATCGGCAATCGCAACAGCGTTAGTCTAAAACGACAGCTACCCGTGGCCGTCCATGCAAATAATCACAATCTTAGTTTCAATGTTTGTTTCACAGTGAGGGCCATTCGCGCCCTCCCGGAAGACGCTTCCGCCCCCCAACTCCGTCAATGTGAACTGGCCCATATCCAAATCTTAAACTCTTTCTCTCCTCCCGGCCTCAATATCCGTTAATATTTCCTTCTTTCCACCCTCTCTTTCCCCTTCCCCCCCTCTGCATCCTCCAATCCCCGACCTTTCCATGCTCCCTTCCCTTCCACCCCCACACCTTCACCCCAGTGTCACCGCCAAATCAGTTGTCTCTGTTGTGCTGACGAAGGGATCATCCCGAAAGCTCCAATAACTTCTACAGATGGGTCTCTCCCAGGGTTGTTAAACGAAACCGAACCTAAAGAATAGTTTCGGTTCGGAACGAAACTATATATTTTCTCTAGCCATTTAGTTTCGGTTCGTAACGAAACTATGTTCCGTGATGGATTTAGTTCCTTTCCGGAACGGAATTGTTTAGTCGGAACGAAATATTTCGTTCCGGAACGGTTCATTTTCTTGAATGGGTTCGGGTTCAAGTTGAGAGTTATTGGGAGATACGTTCAGTAGTTTCGTTCCAAGCAAACTGCACCATTATTCTGGTCGTGGGGCGGAGAAGAGAGCGAGGTACTCGCATAGAGTAGAAGCTTTAGGGGCTTAATTAGGTTTAAATTTATTCTTCTAATGTAAGCCGTTTTAACACATTCAATATCTTCTTGGTTTTGTAGATCCATCCCCAATGGCCAACCGAAATTTCACTATTTTTTAAATATACTTTTTCCGGAGAAATTCACACTAAATACAAACTAACCGATGATCAAACTAACAAACACTAAACTGAGGAGCCGGCTTCCTACGAGGAGCTAATGTGCGAAGCCGTCGCTTAACGGTACGGTTATTACGGAGCGGGAGATGCGTCAACTACCCGGTCGTCTGCGCGCGGTAGCAACCGTCGACGGCGGCATTGAATGTGTTAATGATATGGCGATTTTTTCGCAAACACCCAATTTCCGTCAGCGAGAAAAACAACTCCGTACAAGGTCGGCGTTCACTACTCACTGCGCACCCTACATCTTCCCGGTGGTGATATTAGGAACTAAGATCCCCCTCCTATCCCCGATCTCCCCTCACGCATTCCCCCCTCGCCCTCTCGCATTCCCCCCTCGCCCTCTCCTCTCGCCGTTAGACGCGAGTAAAAACCATTGAAAACTGGCTGGAACCATAGCTGGAACCAATATAGAAGGAGCCGGAACGATACTATTTCTTGTGCGAACCCGATCCGGAACGGTTCAGTATCGTTCCATCGACATTTCGTTCCACGACTTTGGTTCCTTTTTCGGTTTGGTTCCTGTGAACCGTTCCTTGAACCGAAACCTATCTGGAACCGTTCCTTTTCAGTGGGTTCGGTTTCGTTTAACAACCCTGGTCTCTCCAGCACCCCAGCGGCTCTCTTTCCGGTAAGTGCTTACTGGGTTTCCTTCAACACCTAGTTGCCCTAAATATCCTCATTTACCTTTCCTCTTCCGTAAGTTTACACACACACACACAAACATATATATAAGGACAAACTTCTAGGGTTTGTAGGTGGATTCGAGGTATGATCCGAAAAATTAATTCGAGTTGTCTGCGTCGCTCCATTACCGATGAATGTACCGTTGCCCCTATGGGGTTTGCAACCATCCCCGCGCCTCTGTCGCTGCTTGTAATTACGTAGTTGGGATTGCTATGCGCGGTTCGACGTCATTGATCTGGCCGCATTGAACTGCTACTCCTTGATTTCTCCATCAGTAGTATTAGGTTCATTTAATTAAATAAGACTCTGAGAGGGCAGGATGTGCACAATCTGTACGTTCTATTCTTTCACATCAATACGTCAGAACGGGATAGATAGATAGAGCGACGGAGAGAGGCGTACTGTTTGAAGTGACATACTATTTAGGGATATGAGAGAGTAATGTGATGAGTTTGGGGATAGGAATGGCCAACAAGGCTAGAGGATGTTTATATCGGAAGAGGGGGGGGGGGGGGGAGAAAGACACAAGGAGGTGTATGTGGGCGAATTCTCACTGTCGAAGTAGGGAGGATTGGGTGTCGTACGGTAGGGTGCGGAATATTCTTATATTGTAGCAAGGGAGACTGATCAGAGGTGGAATTGAGAATTGGGTGGGCAGCATGGAGGATTTGCTCTAGGATCTCGTGGATCCCGGGATGGAGGAGGGCAGTAAGGGCAATTTAAGAAGTATAATCAGGGATAGGGGGAGGGTGAGGGTGGTGTCTATTGGTTGCGGGTGTGGTTGTCACGGACTTGAGAAGCGCATCTTCGAGGATGGAGTAACATAATGAAAGAGACCTCATATCTGAGCAAATCCTCCATCCTCTGCGTACTAGGGCATAGGGCAGTTGTCTTCAAACTTTTTCGCTCGCGTACCTCCTAAAAGAATTTTTTAAATCTATGTACCCCCTCGCACATTTTTAAGTTAACTTCTAACATATTTCATCATAAGTTTAAATAGTTGCAAAGGATATAATTTCCGGCGTATTATAAATATTGACATTTTAAAATAAAACTGTTACATCACTCTTTTAAATGTATCCAGTGGAATCTAAATACCATAGCGATTTGATACCCACCATCGTCCATTGAAAAAATACATGAATAAGCTCTTCTTTAACAGTCGGAAATTTTACATCGTTTCTTTTTCTCCTTGAACTCGTATTTCCATTCCACTTTCCCCATAGAATTTTGTGGTAATGTAATATATTTTTATGCTTGAAAGTCTTTTATTGATCACCCTATCATACTTCTCTGCAACAAAAATATGTATATAGAAATTTTTAATTTTTTTTATTCCCTGTGACCTTAAGGCTCTAAATGTTAAAAACTTTCTTCTGGATTGAGTTATCATAACAATTATTATTAATACACAATTGAGCAAAACAATGTAAATATATTACAAATTTTGTTAAACAATTATTAAACAAAAAGTAAAATTTTATTGGAAATGCATCTCTTAATGAGATGGATGGGGCTGTTTTTTTCAATTAGTTCCTGTATCCGTGGATGAATGTTACTTATTGCTAGAATGAGACAGGGTTCAGCATCAATTCTATTTCTATTTTTCGTCTTTATAGATGTAAGCGCTGAGAAACCTTGTTCACATAAATAAGTAGATGGGAATGGAAGGAGTTTTGTTATAGCAATGTCAGTCAATTCTTTGAACTCCTTCCGAGTTATATGCCAAAAATCACATAGTGATCTACCATAAAAAATTATTTTTAATGATCTGTCAGCTGACAACTAGATTAGGTCCTCCTTCAATTTTGTTGAAAGCAAAGAATTGTAAACCGCTTGACTTGCAAAAGGATTTGTTACCCAGTCATTAGAGCCATCCACTTTCTCAATTTCTGGGAAGAATACCAAAAAGGCTTTACCAAGACTTATCAAATGACTGTTAATTATACCTGTTAGTCTTTCACTTAGAGGCACCTTGTTTAACCCGATATACTCAGAAAGGGATGGGAAAATCGAAATATTGTTAATTTCAATATACCTTTGCCAATACAATATTTTTTGATAAAATGCTTTTATCTTATCACGTGCTTTAAATATAGTTTTGTCAAAACATTGGAGCTGCAGATTTAGCTCATTCAATTTATGGAAAATGTCCGCCATATAACCTAATTGGCAAAGCCAGTCCTCATTGTCAAACCAATCAGCCAAATCAGACTTACTTTCAGTCAGAAATAGTCTGACTTCATTTTTCAATTCAAATAAACGTGTTAATACGCGTCCCCGTGACAACCATCTCACTTCTGAATGCAACAGTAGCTGGGTATGAGTTGATCCTATTTCATCCTTTATGAGGGACTTCCTTTTGTAGTTACAAGAACATACGCATATGAGGTAAACACCGTCTCTCTATCAATGGTATCTTCGGTTTCGTCGATCAAGTGTTTGCGCACGACTCTAGGTGATTCCGTGATGGCGAGTCTGATCTTGCGAAAATGGCGTTTCTTCTTCCCATTCATTTCCATAGCACCGTAGGATACGAATTAAATTTTAATGGGATGGTGGGCGCTGTGATCAAAAGGTTAAGAGGTGGAGAGAGCGATGAGAGAGGAGAAATGGGACACCAATTTGACAAACGGAATGGCGCCAGGTTAGAGCGCATTTGGCTAGGATTTTGAATAAATTTGATTTCATATTGGCTATTTTCATTCCGCAATGTCCAAAAACGTACAAAAATGATGCCCACAAAATGTAATTAGCGGTAGAATTTATTTGGGGCCTAAAAATAATAGTGTAAGGAATGATTTTGTGCTATGTATTGTTCCTTCTAATGAATCACATAGATTATTTTGAGCAAGTCTAATAAATGGCACGTCACAGGCAGCGGGGTGCTCGGCCAATAGGAATTGCGGGAAGGGGGGATGAGTGGGTGGTGGAGGTTGTGGGGTGGGAGGCGGGATGAGTGGGGTAGAAGGAGGGAGTCGCATTCCTTGTTCTTTGTTCTATTTCGATGACTGATTCCTTCCCTTCGCTTTCTCTTTCAAAAGCCATCCTACCCTAAATCTCGGGTTACCATGTGGGTCTCCTCTGTCTTATCGATACGAACCTCTTTCTTCTCCTCCTTTCCTTTGTTAGAAATTCGAAAAAAAAGCAAACGAGAGAGAGAGAGAGGGAGATAGGGAAAGAACCTTATCCCCACACAGCTTTCTTTTTTCGCCTCCGTCATCTACTCCTCTTCACTTCCCCCCCCCCCTCCACAACCCCCCCACACTCTCCCCTCTCCTATTTCTTCTCCCTTCCTTCCCCTTAGACCTCTCCCCTCCACTCCCCGTTTCAAAGGACTTGATTCTGTCTCTCCCTCGACGTTGTATCAGAATTAAGAAGCACCCTCCTCTCTCCAATTCCGATCGATACTCTTGGCGATCGATCTTTCTTCATTGGATAGGATTTTGTATCGAATCCCGATGTCTTTTTTTCACCAAAAGAAACTGTAATCTTCTCTATTTGAAATCCAATATTTTTTTATCTGTAAACCTTTCCTTTAAAAAAAAGTATTTGACGCTTCTTAAAAGGAAGGTGGCAGGAAGTCAGCATAGAAATGTGACGATTGGAAATTAAATTGGCGCTTCGATCTATCGTAATTGGTTATCGGTCCATTTAATAAGTCTCCCTCGTTATTTTCACCGAGTTAATTATAAGCGCGCTCCAATAATTTTTTAATTCAATAGGGACTCTAAATGAAATATATTTATAAGAAAACAAAACCGCTAATTGCAAACACTATCTGTTATTTCTCACCAAAAATATTTGACATTTTTCAGCTTTAAAAAAACTTAAATTAAATAATCTACCTGTCTAAATATCGTATTTTTTCGTATATTTCTGCTTTTGTTATGGTTTTAATTATACCTAAGACAAAGTTATTCCGTATTATTCCCTGGAAGCTTCAATCTATAATCGTGCAGGTTTTCTTTTTGCAGAACTCAATTTCATCATCTGAAAGTAATCTTTCTGATGTATACCGCTTTAAAAAATATTTCTAATGCTTTCCACACGCTTGATCCGTACTCTACCTGCCTCGTACTCAAATACAAGTAGCATAATTCTATGAATTTATCATTTTTATAACAGTTTAAATTTAAAAGGATAACTGTATCTGCAATATATTTATCCTTATAGAAACATGACTCTCAAGAAATATGATTCATAATACAAGGAAATAAACAACAATGAAAATAAACTCGGCTGATAGAGCTTGGCTTGAGGAACGTGGAAGAGAATATGAGGGAAGAATGGATTTATGATAGAGTAAGTGGGCTTAATTTGGAATACCATTTTTTTTAGTTTTTAAGTAGGACGGGAAGGCTATTTCGAAAAAAAATATTCTCTTAAAATTGAAGTTAATTTAATCATCCTGTTGTTTAAAGTAGTTAGAATAAGCACTCTCTCGTTTTAAACGGGGAATGCGTTCCTCGTAAATGGCGTTTATATCTAAGTCGTTTTAAGCGAACCGCTTTTAACATAGTGCTAATGGAGATACGTTCTGGACTGTGGTATACACTAACCTTTCTCTGCAATAATACGTCAATATAAATTTAATATGCACTTGATAAAATAAGGCCCGTTTTCCTGTGCACCGAAAGTTGATTGCAGCGTAGGATGATGTGGAATATTACTTTGATTCGGGTAGCGGACGGGACACTAGCTTCGAGTGAGAGAAAGAGCTTTGATGATGCGTCTATCTTCTGAAAATGCTTCTTTAAGGTGATATGTTATACTACACATTGTTTATCGTTGCATATTTCCTTATAAGTAGCCTTAATATACGCCATTTCTTTTTTAACTTTGCTACTTAGTTCGGTGTTTTTATCTATATCTACTGCAGCTTGGGCGAGACTAATTTATGAATTCGGCCATCTTTTTGGTGGTCAACTGCTCTGATTCAACGGCAACTTCTTCCACCGCCGCCTGTTTGTCTGATTTTGGTCTTCCATTCTCACAACCTATATTTTCTCTATCTTCTCGATTGAAGGATCTCTTCACACTGGATGCCATTTTTGCTGATAAAAACGTCAAACGTGCGATATCTTATTTAACCTTCGCTGCATTCCTACGGACACGCTTAAGTTAAATATGCGGCCAACCAGTGTCTTCTCTCTCACGTCATCGAATCACCTCCAACTTGATTCCCAGTGTTGTATTTTCTTTTGCTTCATCATGGGAGACAATTGATTAAATAGATAGGTTGTAGGACAAATGTGAAGTTAGAGAAGGTGAAATATTCTGAACTTTACTGGGAATCTAAATTCACATTTGTGTTTATTACTATGCATTCACGCATAAAAGTTACCTCTCCATATTTTCCATCATGTCAGTTGTAGGACGTTTATGGACCGTCATAATAAAAAATTCGTGATCTGTAGAGTGGGAGTCAGAAAACTTTTGATGGCGAATAACAGTGTACTCAGAGGGAGTGCTTCTTGCCTTCATAGACATCAAATTAATTTGTAACAAATGTGTGTGCAGCGTTAATTTTGACATAAAACACTCGTTTAGTCCTTGCAATATCGTTTAACTCCGAAGTGCATCTCCCTTCTTTTTTCATCGAAGAAACTATACTTTGTAAATAAGTACATTCGCTCAGCGTTAATTTGATCTGCATGAGACAAATCGTTTAACGTAGAAATCGTTTATAGCAGTGTTTCTCAAATAATGAATAGTAGATCAATGAAATTTATATTTACGGCGAGTCATTTGGGGATAAAAATTATTTTCTTAACAATTATATTGTGAACTTAATTGATGGCGGCACTCGCTTTGTTTATTTACAGTTTTATTATATTTTTATTAATAATTAAACAAAATACTATAATTACTGTTTCATGACCATTTTTTATGCAATTTGTATAATAGTTGAAAATTTTAAAAAATAAATCAACTAGCTCCGATGTCAAAATCTAAAGGGATTTGTAAGATAAAGCCATATACTATATTTAAAATAGATTTGGAATAAATATTAAAGTTAATTGAATTTAATTTGATATAAGGATTAATATAAGGATTGATATAAGGGTTAATAGAGACTTTTAGCAACCACACAGTGGATGAACGCTAAACGTTAAAGTCACGTGATCGCCTCACTGCGCATGCGCGTCACTTAGCGTCGCTCTGCTGGGTCTCACGTACACCGCTAAAATCACTCAAATAACGGCGTCGTTAAATATAACGTTTACCGTACCTTCGCTATACGTTATGCTAAAACTCTTTAATATCTGAAGACTCTGACATTTTTCAATAGGACGATTTGTGAAAAATGACCTCATTAATATCATTATCCTATATATCAACTACAGCCACGATTTTGTCAATGACAGAGAAGTCCATTATCCAAATTAAAATTATCATTTAATTTATCGAGAGGAAATAATGACACCCACGGATGCCAGTAATATTTTTCGACTCAAACCACAAGATCATTCTGCTTACTTCTTTCCTCCTTTCTCAGTGGAATGGTTCCAACCACAACCAGATGAGCGATGTCGGAATGTTTTCTGTGATGGCTCTTCGAGAATATTCAACCCTCACTCCATAACTGTTCTCACTTATCATGGCATGTCTAAAAGTCGCAATAATCTCGGAATGATTATCATGAGTGTCTCCCATGGGAGAGTCTAATATAAAATATGCAAGAACAGCTCCATCATTTATCTCATTTTCCTGAGAAGTGTCTTCCCGAATAAGAATCATTTCGCATCTACGCTTCCCGTTTGATCACTGCGATGTACCAAGTTCTCCTTAACGGATACAAAAGTCCAAAAGCACACAATGCCTTAGGAAGACTCATCCGCGAGCTGAAAAATCATCACATCACAGCATTCTTTAATGAATTGTCTTGTCTAAAACTAGAGCCATGACCTTCATCTTCTGACGTTACCAAATCCTTACTTAACCCAGTTTCCTTTTCTCCCAACCCTGTATCAAGGCTGTATCAGCACAAGGAAATATAATCAGCTCCCAATTCCTCATCACATTTCTTCACAGTAAACCTTTTCATGAAAACGCTCTCAGATTCCAAAGTGCTCTGCAACCACTCATTTAAAAGTCTCCCTCCGCGTCCTGCTTCAGACAGCGCCAAGAGTCATTCGTCTCAACAAAGCACAAAAATGCACAGAATAAATGCATTTTCATCTTTATTATAGCAGAATAAGTTTTGGTTAATTTCACAATTCAATCACATAAATGAAATTATTATTTTTCCTGCAGCAAAATAAAATTTCAATTGTTGCTTTTGTCTGTTTTTTGACATACAGGTATATGTATTGTTTTTCACAATTATTTTAGATGCTCCTTCACGTTAAGTGTGTTTTCCTGTGAAATATGTTTCCCGCAAAACTATAAATTTATTTTAATGTTTTTCACGTTAATTTTGATTTTATATTAATAACTCAGCTTTTAAATGTAAGGTTCTAGGACAAACGCAATAAGAGACTTTTCAAGTTCTCTCGATCAGTAAAGTTTCTCTATTTATTACCGAACGCATTATCCTCGAGATCGCCCTTTGACTTCTTGAGACAATGTCTCTCGGCGATTTTCTTCAATTTTCGTAAAAGATTTAGGACGTGACGAGGGGTGAAATGAGAGGAGAAGAGGGGAAGGAGAGCGGGCGAGAGAAGGGGGGAAGGAGAGAGGAAGAGCGAGATATGAGCAGAGAGAAAGAGCAGGAGAGAAGAGGAAGGGGAGAGGGAGGAAGGAGAGGTAGAAAGGAGGAGATAGAAGAAGGAGGGGAATAGAGGAAGAGAGGGGGGGAGGGGGAGGGAAAGCGGAAAAAGGAGAGCGAATGCCGACAGTTGAATGGGAAAAGCGAAAAATAGAAGACGGCGCTATAGTATGTGGGCGAGAACAAAACTGGGAGGTATCAATTTTTACGAAAATGGCAAGGGAAAGTCGAGAATCACACATTAAAGCAAAGTTAAAGGAAGTTTAATACGGAGTTATAAGGAGAAGATAGGTGAAAGAGATCAGAACGAAGTGAGAAAGGGCAGAAATTGTAAAAATAAAACAAAAGAGAGATTATCGAGCGTATAGAGTGACGTAGGAGTGGGAGTCGCTTCGAAAAAATGCTTTAGAAATGAGAGGGGGAAGTTTTTTTCGGCGATTACATGCATCCAGCTTCAAGGTCTCTCACGGCGCGTTGGGGAAGGGAAAGGGGGGAGCGGGGGGGGGGGGGGGGGGGAGTGTGCAGAGGGGGTACAGTGGGGGAAGCGCGACCAATCGCCCGGAGATCAACTGGTAAACGGCGATTTGAACGATCGGATGGCTGCCATGATACCCGCGTATGGCGGGGCAGGTTCTATGGTTTCCGATTTGATTCGGTTTTTAATGAAACATACCTATTGGAATCCGGAAAAGCTTTTAGAAGGACGTTACCAAAAAGAAGCAGATAAAATATTTGGAGCTTGATTATCTTTAGGAAGAAAATGTTTATTTTATTTATGGCGTTTATACTTGTTGAATTTGTTTTCAAATGTATTTTCTAATCTCAAAATTATCGACGATTCATTTAAAAATTTTTCGAAGTACTTCTTTCTTAAAGCGATTGCATTTTCATCGAAACAAAATTTAAGAGAGTAATAAGCGAACTTAGGAAATACTTCAAATTTTAACTCTAAATATAGTTTCTAATATCAAATTGAACCGTAACTACAAATGAGAAAGAATACATAAAATTTTTCTTAAATTTTTTGGATAAACTATAAATTCTGAGCAACGAAGTTATAATTACTGAAACTGATACAGTCTTATGACGGATTTTTCATATTCCTACGGAATAAAGCAAGAAAACTTTGTATTATTTGAAGCTAGTGTAATTGTCCCTCAAAAGAATGACGAAATTTCAATCACAAAGATTAGTTAGTTGAATCAGTTTGATCTCACAATCGCTTTGTCATATCATATCTAAAAATAATAAAATCCTTCTTTTGGTGCATTGTGTCTTTTTATACTACTCTACCTTTCCCTCCGGCGAACGACTTTTCCTAAAAACAAACGTGATATTTTCTCGTTAATAACGAATTTATGTTCCGATTGAACGTGCAATCGAAAATCGGTGGTAGAAAAATAAATGTTCATACTTTTAGAGGCTCTTAGGTTCAAGTCCTGAGTGTGTGTGATGATTATGAGTAATTTTAAATGATAACGGAAAAAGCCTTGCGCACTATGTATGTTTCACCTATTCCTTTGTTATTACAACATATTGAAGACTCACTCTTGGAGTCAAACTGATGGATTCAACGTGGACGCCGATCAGTTTTAACTTTAAAAGAAGTGCTGACAAATAATTCCTGAAAGTTTGGTCGAAGAATAATGAAAAATCGTTGAGTTATAATCGATTTTTCATCCTCCTATTTATCTCCATCAATGGTTACGGAAACACATAAATACAAATATTTTTCATAATGGATTACATGTTGACCCACGCCTGCCGTTATCCCATCGTTCACGGTGCATATTGCAACGCGCGCCTCGTCATGCGGAGCAGGGCCGTCTTTAGCTCTCGCGGTGCCCGGGGCAAAATTCCTTGGATGGGCCCCTACGTACATTTCCTTATTAACCATTTCCTCTGGAAGCTAATATTATATTTTGTGTGTGTGTACGGACGTATATAACGAAACACTTTCGTAAACTCTACTGGAAATGCCCTCACCATCCAAATGATCCTCTTAATCCATACATTACAGTTCATACGAGGGCAAGGAGAATGAATATTTTGTATTTGGTGAAACTATCCTTACCAATTTTAATTAAGTTTGTGTAAAAATTTTCTTATATTTATTTATTTCATTTTATTAAAATCGAATAATTGCTTTTAGTGCATTTTTTCAGTAAATATTTCAGTAATGTCTGTAAAGTCAAGTTGACGAAGTATATCATCTTCAGCACTCATTATAATAAGATTATTTAGACGAATCTAAAGATTCTGACTATATTTTAAGTACCAATTGTATATCTATTAGTGTTATCTTCGCACAATAGAGATGACAATATTTGTAGTTAGAATTTTTGGTTACTGCGAATAGCATATAATATCAGTTGAAAAGCTATGAAATTTTAGAGATACCAAGTTAAACAGAGAAATATGTTCCATAATATGATTCAATTTCGAGCTGGCCTTATGGCTGAAAATAAATTCAGGAGTAAGTACAATTGGAGATATCAAATTATCCCCTCACTTGTTTCAATTATTTTTTATATTTGAAATTTTGTTTATTTCTTGTCTTTTATTCAAATCCCAAAGAATGTCAAATAACTCGAAAACGACTGATACAATTTTAAACATTCCTTCAGTTTTAAATACGCCGATTCCATAAGAGGCTATTGGGTAATCGCCGTATAATGTTGCGAGCCGTATAAATCCTCCGTTCGATCAACATGGGATTGGTGCAGCAAATTTTTGATTTGCACTTTAAAATTGCTGATAATAATCGTACAGCATTGGACTCGAACCATATGACTACTAAAACAATGGGATTTCATTTTAATACCGTTTATTTTAAAAAAACGCGTCGATATATTGCTAACAAGATTACTGTAAGATTTCTCTTGAAAATCAAAACGTTACGTTTTTCGATGAGATAATCCTTCTTCGTCAGGGGAAACCCCTGATTTAGAAAAATTATATATATTGGATTGGATTGTATGAGAAATGAGAAATATTTCGTGCAGTTGCACCCGTGATCACAAATGGTAAGGTTTTACTAAAAAGTATGAATATCTTAATATGGTTTTAAGCAGTCATAAGTTTAAATCAACCCTGGTCAAGTATATGTCACGCTTTCTCGAGCGAGATCACTTGATTGGCTCGAGTTATCTGAACTAAAGGTCATGAGGTTAAACATCTGTATACAAAGTGCATTTGCAGAAATAGAAAGACTTTCACCCAACTTCAATGTGAATAATGTAACCCCAGCTAGTGCAAATAAAATTAACTTTATACATACAAATCAATAAAGAAGATATTTATAAAAATTCATTTTCATATTATCACTTGTATCCACTTCTGTCCAAAATGAAATGAGAAATGATACTTACAAAGATGTCTTTTGGAAGTTAGCCTAAGAGCTGCTTAAGATAATTGAAATGTGACCCATGTATAAGAATCTGCTGATCAAATTTTAATTAAATTTGGTTTCCTCATAAAGATATTACAACTCCCAAAAAACTTCCCGAGCATCTCCAAACGCAGATTCGGGTATTTTATTCGTTTGGCAGAACAAAGGACAGAGGAGAGGGAATCGAATTTGTTGAACGCCTCGGCGAAAACCGATCGGGTGCAACGAGGTCTAAACACGCACACACGCACGAGTCCCTCCACGAGCGCTATAGTTGGAGAAAGGCACCGATGGCAGATATTTAAGTCACAGATTTGTGCACAGATTCATATCACCACGATCAGCCGACCCGAAAAATAAATTTCCAGCAGAGTAGCAAAAAAAGAAAATAGCGTCGATTGGAGTGATAAACGGATAACGGATTCGAAAGCATCGAATGAAAGAAATACGGTAAATTTGAAATCAGTATATTATGACTAAATCCGGTTAGGAATAAGTTTCGATGAGCTTATCTCAGAACTTCGTGGATAAATATAAAACCACATTAAATTTATCGCCATGCGTTTGTAAAGCTCTGGTCTAATAAAAAGAGAAAGCACGCAAGCAAAGTATGCAAAAACTACAATGAAGTAAAAATGTAATGTTGTAGAATTACATTGATTGCCATAATTTACTTACAATATTTGTTTTCGTAAATTTTTAAAATGATCACTTATAATTTGCCGAAATCGACGCTATTGTTTTTACTTTCTCCATACGTAGTATAGGAAAAGTATTGTGATCACGAAAAAAATCGACTTCGAGATATCAATGGAACTACGCGTTTTGAGGTCCCTAGAACACGTTTAGACGATTTTCGGAATGATGTGTTTGTGTGTGGATGGATGGATGGATAGATGTGATTGTGGGCGCTCTAACTCAAAAAGTACTTGTCATATTAATACCAAATTTCATATATAACACTTTAGCATGAGCACAAAGAACTGATTAGTTTTGGACAATACCGGTTAAACGGAAGTCGAGGTTTATTCGAAACCCGGTTCGGTTTTTTCGATATTTCTCCGTTAAAACTTCGTTATTGTATACACAATTCTATACCAACTTTATAGAGAATGTAATTTCCTACAACTTTTATTTGAAACAATTTTCCGTAGCAGTTATTGTTTAGGAATTATTTATAAAAAATAATCGGTTTTTTCGGTTTCCGTCAAATATCTCATTAAAAACGTAGTAATTGGTCATCTTCGTGAGGTCCAAAGTTGTAGATAATAATATTCTTCCAAGTTTTGTTTGAAACAAATTTTCGTAGAACCATCCATTTCGGAGATATTTAGCTTTTTCTTAATTTCCAGTATACAGCGCCACCACCATGTAACGGTGAATTCTGTAAACGTAGCTATTCAAAATATACCTAATTTACGGCAATAAGGACGACAGTATTCTTTTACGATACGAAATAATAATTTTTCCTTATAATGCTATTCATAATCATTTAAATATCTATACCCCAAATATGGAGAAAGTCGTGTTGACCACATCAGATTTTTTTATATAAATAAGATGAAAACTAATTAAGAGAAGAAAGTATTTTCCCAGAATTTAGTTATGAGATGTTTTCCTCTCCAGTGCGATAATGAATTAATAAAATAATTTTATAATTAATTAGTAACGGTTTCAATTTCTCTTATAAAAAAAAAATAAACTGCGTCCTAGCGTTTTTCTTTACACCATAGAATTTAAATTTCGAAAGACAATATTTATATTGTTTTTTTTTGTCTTAAAGCAAAACGAGTTCGATTTGGAAGGCTGAAGCGGGGAGACTGCAACATAAATTTGGCTAGCTTTAAAAACAGGGTATTTCTGATATACAGAAACATTTGGGCCTGAGTCTTCTTGATAGTAATTTTAAACAAAAATCATACCGGAAAATTTCGCTGCAGACAAACAGAAATGATTACGTTAAAGTGAAAAATGAATTATTTAAATTAATTATTATTTAAGCTCGAGTAGAATAATATCGATCGAGTATTTTTTCCAGCAATTGAATCACTAAATTAAAGGCTTATCTTGTTTCTCCTTGCTATTACAAAAGAAGAGACAGATCCCTTTCTAGGAAAAGAGAATTATAAATACATTATCAGGTGACAGCTATCGAAATTAATATTGTATCGATGAAAATAAATATTCGAGCAACGTGTTTCGTGTCATTACAATGACGGCAAGAGAGTTTAATATTCGAACACAAACCATTGAGAAAGAACAGAGATATAGATTTTCATGTGGAAGGATTTATTGCGAAGAACAAGAACTGAGACACTTGGAAAATTAATTTAGTGATAGATACAAAGATAGAGAGAGATTCTGTAGAACAAGTGGGCATAGCGGAGCTTTCGCAAAATTGGTCTCAGTAAATAGAGATACGCAGAAGATGAGCAACAGGAGAATAGACTAATGATAACGAAGGGTTTGAACGGTCGTTGTTTTCAGACTAGCAACGGTAACCGCCAAAGAATTTTTTTTGAACTAAAACGACCCTTTAAAATTCGGCAGCAAAGGATGGTATTAAATAAATAATTTTGATGCGAGCTTTCCCCGTTTAAATTTGAAGGGAACGAAGTTTAATAGGATGCATTTAAGTAATAGGTCAGAAGCAAAAAAAGGGGGTAAGGACGAAGTTCAATTCGAACAAGAAAGAAAAGCATTCCCTGATGATGTAATTGATCGGAAGTATGAACGATATCCATCGATTGAAGAGACGGGACGACGGAAAATAACTCTAAGTGCAGCAAATGCGTGAATAATAGGTGACGTCACTAAGAAGACTGTGTCTAGGCAACGTGGGAAGAAGATCGGAAGTGTGGGTGCGGTGGGGTGGGAGGAAGCGGCAGATGGAGGAGAGAAAGCAGAAGAGCGATTGATTATGGATGCGGAGAAGGAACATTCGGAGAAGGGAAAGTTGGCCCAAGAAGGAGATGAGAGAGAGAGAGGCAGAGAAAGAGGATTTCCTTTGAAGAACGGGAGCATTTCGGAGAAGATGGATGGAGGAACACGATAATCACTCACTGCATTGATAATTAATGGCAATAATTAACGGAAAATCTCTCATCCTCCTTGTAAATGGAACAAGAGCTATTTTTTTAATCCAAGAGGTGGAGAGAGACGCAGAAAAAAGAAATTCGATCGCTTAAATAATGCTGATAATGCGTGTTCTATGCGAGGCGCAAGAGACTTTTAGCGAGGCCAATGTGTGCTCTGATAAATGGCGAGTGCGTCTGCAATATCTTTGAAGTCGTGGACGGGTCGGGTCGGATGGGTAAGGGAGGGGGGAGTAATGGGGGGGAGGGAGGGTATCCCATTCCACCCTCCCCTCCGTGAGACCATGCGTGAGTGGGAAGTAATGGGGAGGGGGAGGGGGGGCAGGGAGGTGGGGGCGAAAGCGTTGACCCGACGATCGATGGCTGGGCTTCGCGTAGCATCTCCTTTACCCCGAAGGGTGAAATGAGCGCACACTACGCTTCTTATGCCTCCTCCCTCTCTCTCATCCCCACTCCATCTCCTCTTCCACTCCCTCTTTCTCTTCATGCGGAACACCGCATCCACAGACTTTCAGAATGCGGCCTTTGCCTTCTGCCGCACCTTCTCTTTCCTTTCCACGTTTCTTTGTGTTATGTTCGAATTCATGTATTCCAATGTGTCGTCTCTGCTCAGTCTATTATGATTCTAATTACATTTTTTGTTATCCTTACAGAGAAAACTTTATTTCGCTTAAAAAGTAATACAAAATTAGAAAATAAGTACAAAAATATTTTAGTCTCATTGAGTCTATTGAGTTTTTAAAAAGATAATATTCGTTACATATGTTACCCTAGAAATCGTGCTCTCCCGTTTTCCGTAATAAATACATTAAAATCGAAATATTTTGCCTTTCTGGCGATGGGACATTCTCGTACATTTTCCTAGTTATCGCCGAGGTTTTTTGCGCAGTAATCCTCTCTGGGAACGGTTCGACGAAGTCCACAATCGCGCTCACGAATGCGATAATAAACCGTTGGTTTTGCTTCGGAGACCCCGTGGCTGAGAGGCTTATAATCTTTCCCAGCATACATAATCCGGTCGTCCGCTTTTAAGCGAAGCCCATTTGCCACCCATTATATAAAGGGAAGAATTAATATGGCGGCTGATTAAAAAGTGCCGTAGAATTTCCTCTGGCTCGAGATTTTTGTGCGTTAATTCAAAAGGAGGACTAAGGATTGAAACCGTGAAAACTCATCCGTAATACTTGATACTTTCCTACTAAAGTATCTGCAACTATAATTCATTATAGAATTATAGAGATCTTCTTTTCACTGAGAGCATATTCAACAGTAAGCATCTATAGATATCTATAAAGTGTTTGTATGTATGTATATACTAGGGGACAAGCCCCCTGCTCGCTAACGCTCGCCAACCCCCCCCCCCCCCCACCCTCTTTTGTTTCTTCGTTCTTACCATGTACCTATTGGATTTAGATTAGTTTAACGGGAATATGTTTTGAGTATGAGTTTAATGAATAGGTATATTTTATAATGGATGTATGTTTGGTAACAAATTAAGAAAATTAGTTGAATAACTCGATAAAAAATAAACTTTGAGGGCTGAAATTCCCGGAGATTTCAAATGGCTGAGGTATACAGCGTTAAAGAGAGAGAGAAACCAGAAATAGCATTTTAGTAATATAGATAAAAAATATAAATAACATGAACACTGCGCTATATTTATTTGTATTAAATTCATATCTTCGGTCATTTCGAGAAATTTTTAATCTTATTTTCGATCTTAAAGCTTTTATTTAAGTGCATATGCACGGAAATTACCGAGGACAAAAATGTTATTATTGAAATGTTAAAAAAGTTACCAAAACTCGAGTATAAATTTAAAATATGAGCGAATTCGAATAAGATTGAGTATTGGACGATAAGAATAAGAATCCTCATTCATTTTGGCGTGTTTTAGCGCAGATTTTGCGTCGATAACTTCATTTTAAGATATTTTAAAGGGTAAAAGAACTCATGGACGAAAGAATCGAGCTAATTGTCAGAGGGTAACATTCACTTTGTGATTATTAAACGTTCTCGATTTACTTTTTTGTCTTTCGTTAAATTAATTTATTTTGTTTGTTCCTTTGTTCATTCGTTTTACGTTGATTATTGTGTTCCTGCTGGTATGGCTTATGTATAGTTTTAGTTTTTGTCTCTCTCAGACTTTTGTTTATATACTACATAAAAGTGAAACTTTTTTGTTCTCTATACCAGTGGTCTTCAAACTGTGTTCCGCGGACTTATCGCAAGGGTCCTGTAGGGCTTTCACATAAAAAATGTTTTGAATAAATCCAGAGCCGGTCTTATGGGCGGGCGAGCCGGGAGGTCGTCCGGGGCCGCCGAAAAGAGACACGGTATGAGCAATGGGGAAAATCACATGATTTTTGGCTACATGCTGTCTCCGGGTGATATTGGAAGATTCAATAGAAAAACAATTATACCATATAGTGATGGTTTCACACGTCTGCTTTTGTTAATAAACAATTGTTCTAAACTCTGACCACATTTTCAAACAAAAGCAGGCACATCCTAGCCATTAAACACTTGTAATAATTTCAGTGTATAATGAATTTAAAAGTCTTTGTTTTTAATGTTTTTTTAGTTTAAACTTTTCTTTTTTATGTTATGAATAAATTCGATTTTTAATTTGTTATAAATTTGTCTTTTCTTTCAATTTTATTTCCAAATACCATCTTTGGCGCGTTTTTTCGGTGTTAGGCTTCTCATGAAAAAAAAATTCGATGGAAGGGTTCCGCGACCTCATGAAGTTTGAAGATCACTGCTCTGTACCAATGAAGATATCTTCACGAAACTTCGCATAGAAGGTATATAATTATACCCTGCGGGTAACATAGGCTACATGGCGAAAAATATTTGGAAGGAGGGAGAGCTTAATTTAATAATTATTTTCATATAAGTTTACACGTAATTTTCGATTTTTCAGAGTGCAAGGTTTTTTCCCTTCACTCATCAAAATACTTAAATATGGAACTATTTTCTCTGTTTTTGCTATATTTGATAATTGAATACCATATTATTTTTATGATGTTTACGTGTGACATGGTCCAAGTTTTAGATTCACTAAATCCGTTGAAATTCATCTGGCACTTCCGCTAGTTGAAATATAAAATACCGAAAAAGTGAGTTCTGATCTTAGGTATCTTAGGTATCTTCAGTATCTAAAATAAGGTTATGACTTGTTATGGCATCTGAGATGCCTAAGGTATGTATGTGCAGTGAAACCCCTCAAGTTGGACACCCCTATATCTAAACTGGACTTTCAACTGGAACCGGTGAACATCTATAGTATAACAAGCCCACAATACCCTGTATCTTGGACACCCATTTATCCTGTATCTTGAACACTCCTTTTTGCCATAAGTTGGACAGGTTCATGCACACTATCATTGGAATACAGTGACAGTGTTATGTATTCACATTTTGAAGAGTGCGCTTTTTCTCTTTTTGTTATTCTCATGTTTGCTGACTGTTAGGAGTTGTTTTCCTCCCCAACTAGAGGCACTGAATGCCCAGTCCGCTGTCGTTCTCGTGTTCAGTTATTCTTTCATTAAACCCTTCATTTGACTACAGCAGTGCAGATACAGATTTAATCAAACATTACTGTGTTTGCAAGTGAGTTCAAACATTAAATATAAGATTCTGTTTTTGCGATGGGCAAGAAAAAACAGGTAGAACTTACATTAGAAAAGAAGAAAGAAGTTTTGGATAGTCTGAAGAAAGGGGAAAGTTGCAGGAAGCTGGCAGAGGAATATGGCATCTCGAAATCGACCGTTTCTAACATCAACAGCAACCGGGTCGCTATTACCGAAGCGTGGGAAAATAATTGCAGTGGAGTCGGAAAAAGACTACGAAAAACATCTCATGATGAACTAAATGACAAAGTGTTAGAGTTTTTTCGATGTTGTCCTGCAAAGAACATTCCGATTAGTGGCAGAATTTTACAGGAAAAGACTAAAAAATAGCAAGTAGACTCCAAATCGAAGATTTTTCGGCGAGCAACGGGTGGTTGGATCGTTTCCGTAAACGAAACAACATATGTTTCAACGTCATTTCTGGCGAATCAGCTTCTGCTGATTTTCCAGCTGCTTAAGATTGGAAACGCAAGCTTCCAAGCCTTTTGTTGGGATACGCAGAAGAAGACATTTTCAACGCGCATGAAAGTGGGATATTTTCCCGCCATCTTTCGACGCCATCCTTAATAGAAAAATCTGATGTGGCCAACACATGACTTTCTCCAAACTTGGGGTATAGATATTTAAATTATTATGAATGGCATTATAAGGTAAAATTAGTATTTCGTATTGTAAAAGAATACAGTCGTCCTTATTGCCGTAAATTAGGTATATTTTGAATAGCTACGTTTACAGAATTCACCGTTACATGGTGGTGGCGCTGTATACAGGAAATGAAGAAAAAGCTAAATATCTCCGAAATGGATGGTTCTACGAAAATTTGTTTCAAACAAAACCTGGAAGAAATATTATTCTCTACAACTTTGGTCCTCACGAAGATTACCAATAACGACGTTTTTAAGGAGATATTTCACGGAAACCGAAAAACCGGTTATTTATAAATAACTCCTAAAAATAACTGATACAGAAAAGTATTTCAATTAAAAGTTGTAGGAAATTACATTCTTTATAACTTTTGTACAGAATTGCATATACAATAATGATGTTTTAACGAAGAAATATCGCAAAAACCGAATATGGTTTCGAATAAACCTCGACTTCCGGTTAACTGATATTGTCCAAAAACTAATCCGTTATTTGTGCTCACGCTAAAGTGTTATATATGAAGTTTGGTAACGATATGGCACGGACTTTTTGAGTTAGAGCGCCCACAATAACATACACACACAGACATCATTCCGAAAGTAGTCTAAACGTGTTCAAGGGACCTCAAAACGTGTATTTCCGTTGAAATCTCAAAGTCGATTTTTTTCGTGATCACAATATTTCCCATTACTTCGTATGGAGAAAGTAAAAACGAATGTATATACTCAGGTCGGATGAAATAAAAAGTATAGAAGGTAATTTATCGATAACATTGAAAATGAAAAAATACAAAATGAATTATGCCAAGGTAAACGGAAACAGGAAATGCGTTTCGGGCGGCAAGTACCTATCCATGGCGCAAATCTACGTTCTGTCCGATTGCAGCAGTGAGATGCTGGTACCGTAATGAAATGTTAATAAAAATAGGTAAATGTTGTCATCTATAGATAGATAGATAGGATAAACACTAAATTTTTGTTTAGTCTGTAAATTTTTATTTGGGGAATTATTTTAATCCATAATCAGTTAATTTCTGTTAATTTTAGCTTAACCATAATGTAAAACATATTTACACGAAATTAACAATTTTCTGCAAAAAATGTTGTAATTCAGCAGCAAAAAACTTTTCCCATCCATTTCACTGCTAAATATGTATGCCTCAATTCCATTTACATAAGAAGTATCGAAAAACAAATCCAAAGATAACATCTTATTTTTGGAAGAATTTTTACACCTTTCATGGAATAAAGTGTTTTGAACTGACGCAACTAAAGGATTGTAATTATTTTAATATTAGTTTCATTAAAATGTATAATTCAAATTAAATACAAAGGTTATAAATTTACTCACGCGTTTTATTGACCTTTGTTCAGACATTACAAAATCTTAAATACAATTGCTAACGCAAATATTATTAGAGCCATATAGACTTTTAATTCTCCAGTTTCACATTTTGGAGTGAATTTAATCGTCATCATCACTCTATTCACGGGCGTCCTCTGTCGACACTTGGAAGACGTTCCATTGGAATCAATTCTATCTCTAAACCTTCCTGAGGGAAATTGAGAGAAAATTGAATGGAATCCAAGATGGACAAAGTGATGGATCTAAAGTCACACGTCTTTGGGCAGAAAGTCGAATGATCAGTCATCTCGCGGTTGCCTTTCGATCTCTCCCGTGAGATGGGGTTGGATAAAAAAACAAATGGCATTTGAAATGGAATGGAAGGAGCGAGAGAGAAAGAATACCTATTGGAAGCGTAGGATGAAAAAACCATTAGGCGCGCCCATATAAGCTAAGATCTAATTGTAAGTGCCAGATAAATAGAAACAAACATTTTCCACAATTTTCCGTTGGATTTACTTCAAATCGAGTGGCATTTTCGGAAACGAATCAGGAGTAGCTGTTATATATCAGAATTAAAAGAAAGTTGCAAGAAGCCAGGATAAATGTCGTATGGAATAACATAAATAGGCGTTACATTCAAAGAAACTGGTATAAATTATATTTTAAGCAAAAATACTACGTTAATGGCTCCACTCCTTAAGTTTATATATATATATATATATAATCAAGAGAAAAACAACATCGGAAACTTTACTGCGACTCTGAAGTAAATTTCCCGATGTTAATTAACACAGAATTGCAAAAATAGAGACCAGGTTCGATCATTTACTGCATTAATTTCTTAAAGAGGACAAATGGCCACTAGTTATGCTTAGCTCGAGTGAAAGGGACCCAAACACGCAATCGTGGTGCTTTTAAGCTTCCTCACTCTTCGTGAGTTCTAAATGCAGAATAAGGTCACATTTTTCATAGAGCTGAGAGCTCATGGTTGGTTTATGATGGACTGCAGCCTTGTGAATCATTCACAGCCAGCTAACTCGCATTATCCATCACAAGTGTCAGTTTTCGGCTAAAGAATGAATCAGCGTGATTCCGGAGTATAACTTCATTCACAGAGACGGTTAACTAAGGTTTGTTAGATTTTCACTACAAAAGGAGTCGTAGTTTATTAATAATAGTTTTTACCCCCAGAATCAAACATGAGATCAAGCAAATAATAAAATATTTCTTATAAGAAAGTATTCCAAAGGAATTTATCTCTATTAAAAAGTCGCCACTTTCAATACAATAAAAGCCGCATTTAGACGGTTTTAGAAAATCTTAGGAAAAAGTGGTTCCTCCAAAAAGTAGTTGAAAATAAATTTTCAAACATGTTATCAATTAATGGAATGATCCGAAGATAGCATAGGCATTCTCACCATTTGAGAGGGTAGGGGACGTACTTCCTTGAGGACATCTGATGGGGTTGGATGATACTAGCATATATCCGTTCTGAAACAGGACAATTTGTCTGCTACGGTAGTTAAGTGGTACAATATCCGCCCAGCAAGTGGAAGACCAAGGTTTGACTTCAGGTCACAGCAGATTTTTTCACCTGTTTCCACATTTCTCTTTCAAACGTGTGTTTGAATGGTTGCGCTACGACCCTACTTATTGAGGATTACGATCATCACTATATCATTACGAGACTCACACGCGAGTAATACTAGAGTCAGATTGCATTGAAGATTTCACACGTACCTTGAAAAAATCTTATTAATTTCTCCATACGCAATTATGTATTATAGGAAATTATTGTAGTCATGGTAAAAATCGAATTCGAGATTTAAACAGAAATACACGTTTTTAGGTGCCTTGAACACTTATTCATTATATTTCTCGATTATGTCTGTGTCACATAAATTTTATGTGCGTTCTAAATAAAAAAAATTAATGAAATCAGCGCAAAATTTTATATTTAAAATAATTATTAGAGAGTCAAGGTATGATAAGATTTTGGTTGCAATGAGCCAATCAAAATTAGATTACACTTGCAATTTTTCTGTTGTAACCGGATATCTCCTATAGAACTTCATGAATATAAATATTCATCATTATCAGAGCAGCAGCCAATATAATTTTTATAACATTTGTCAGAAACATTTTTTTCTTAGAAAGGATTAATATATATTATACATCGAGAAGTCTGAATTTATGTTCAGTACAATGAATGTCACCAGATGATAACTTTGTTTACATGGCTATGATAAAATTTTCGATTTTTTTATAGCTAATGGTTATTTTTATTGCTGTCGAAATTAATTCAATACCATTTACCTCATATTTTCTAAAAATATGGGTACTTTCCTGTTAACGGGAATACCTCCAGGACCCTTCGCAGGACCTGGTACTTACGTATTATCCCCATGCCATACTTACGTACAACATTAACAGAAACTGATTGGCCTGTCTCGACATTTACAAACCCAATCTCCGGACAACGTGGAGGGACTTTTGGTTCCAGGCGAGGTGAAGGGCGCGGTAGCGCCCGGAGAGAACTACCCATTAAAACAAAGCGGGCCGAAGTCTCGTTAATATATCCTTTCAATGTTATATCCTCTTGACTGCTGTGCCGCAAATTGAGAGGATATATCGACGAGCCTTCGGCTCGCTTTTTTGAAATCCTCCACGTTTTCCGGAGATTGGGTTTGTAAATGTCGAGATCGGCCAATCAGTTTCTGTTAACGTTGTTTTTAAAATAAAATATCGTAAATGCAACAATACGTCAATATATCCTTTCGATGTTATATCCTCTCAAACAATCATAAAAATACATGTTCATTTTTTTAGGTATTCCCGTTAACAGAAAAGTACCAAAATATGTTCTTTTAAATATTGACAGCGATTGTACCGACGCCTACGGTAATTTTAATCCCGAATACTTTATGCAATAATCTGGCCTTAATAGTTGGATTTGCATCTATAGTTTGCTATCTATAGTAACAAATTTTGTTTACTTATTGTTTTTCCCAATGGAAAAAGTGATTCAAAGTATTATCCATTCTGAAAAATATTTAATGCTTTTAACAATTATTCACAAATGTAGTTGTTGATTGTTATTCTTGTGTAAGTACTATAACAAGCATAGGAATTACTAAGTACGGAGAAAGTTATGTGTTGTTCAAATCAGATTAATTCATGTCGACAGCCAAATGTATCGATATGTACTTCTATTGTGAGATATTAAATAAGAGAGTCAATGAATTATTTCCTTTTCTTTGATGGATTAACCAGGGGAAATTGAGCAAAAGCAATGATTTGGTTTTCTAAGCATTGGACTATAGGAAAGTTTTTTTGTTAGTTTTGGTATGTTTCGGCTGGCGGCGCAGTTTTGAACTGTTTCCGTGGCTGTGTATTCGTAAATAGAAGAAATTCTTCCTAGCAATATTGATGGCGTAACTTTTAGATACCATTTTCGCACATTATATGAGAAAATAAAGATAAACCTAATAATAATAATTATTCAGTTTAAAGAAATTCTGTTTAGTCCAATAAAAATATGAAAACTTTTACAATTTTAAATACAAATTTTTAAGTAGCGTTCATCGGAAATGATAATTAAAAAATAAATTGCAGTGTAGAAATATATTCAGAATAGTTAATCGAAGGTTTTTATAAACTTCAGTATTTATGGCCGTGAAATACGTTATCGATGCAAATAATAAACAGTGAACAGGCCCTATAAACTTTAATTTCCCACATCCGAGGCAATGTTTACTTCGCAGCGAATACCTATTTATTCTGTTCAAAATCAACCTCACCGCAAATCTGTTGGAGCGATTTCCCGTTCCACTCGCTCTACCCCTTTACGTCACACATCCCAATTCGTTCCATTTGCCGCTTAGGCAATATTTTAGAGCAGGGATCTCAAACACGCGTCCCGCAAGGAGCTCTACCTTATTCACCCAGAGCACGCTTAGTGCTGCTTCCTTTAACGCTGTTGGTCCTGATTTTTGAAACACATTATGGTCGTATTCTGTCTACTCGCAGTATATATTAATTTCAAATAAACATTGCCGCAATACATTGTTTATGTATGAAATATCTAAATGAAACTCTCATAGGAAGGAAACAACGCTGTCAGCCTCGCATTTCCATATTTATAATAGTAAAAATAATCCAGTTTAGCACTCTCGTTTCTCAGAACTCATCTCTCGCAATAACCGGGGTATGACTTTACCGAGTGTACTCAAATGCATTTCTTATAAAATGTTTCACTTATATCTATGAAAATGATACAAGTAAATTAAGAAGTGTATTAAATCAGATCTTTCAAACGGACCGCAGTGTTTTTCTCCCTTCCCAAGTATACTACCAAGCACAGCTGCGTGTCCGAAGGAACTAATTCATGGCGTCAAACGTGCTAGTTTTGTAACGAGGGACATTAAGAGCGCATCGGATGGGAGAGTGAACATCGCCATTTGTACCAATAACTTTTCTTTAGTTAAATTAGTTATGAGTTGAGATACAAACTTAAGACTTGGACAGTTGTGCAGCAAAAAGCGTAGGGAGCATATTTGAGAGAATCCGGATTGATGTCGAATATATAGTAGCAGGAAAATATAAATTTCCTAATATTCAACATTGTTGATATTTGGAAAGTTGTTGGAAGCACCTTTTTCTAAGCTATTTGAATGAGTGAAAAATTTTCCCATAAATGTATTGCTAAATTGTGTGCTTTTTATTTTACAATATCGAATCCATTAGACTGAATCGATTGGATGGATGTAACCAATTATAAGGTCACGTTAGAAAGAAAATAACCTTTGGGTATCTTGAACAGACTAATCTCTTGAGATGGCTTTTCCCAACGAATGCCTTCGGAAACCCAAAAGAGTACGAGAATATGCTCCACAGGAGCCAAATCCCTTTGATTCGTTGATTGATTTTTGAAATTTCCATAAAAAAGTATGCCTCATTGTCAGTACGCTATCTAAACCCTTAAGTAGGCGCGTAGGCACCATTAGATTCGATTGCCCATTAGACCATAAAAGATTTTATTTTATATTTTGTTCTATAATACGAATTTTTGCTCTCTTACGTCATTTTAGAATATTTATCATCAATATAATTCATTAAACAAATATAATAAATAACATAATGATGATTGAGGGAAAAATAGAAACTGGGGTCATATAGACCCCAAGCGCCCCCTTGTGTGCGCTTAAGGGTTATTATTTAGCGAGACGTTTTATTAAAATCACAGTTTACTCCCGAAAAATGTATAACTGGACAATGTTTAATCTTGATATACTCTCTCCTAAGCAACAAGTTCGATGTTTCCGGAGCATGGATTTGATCCGAGGGCAGAGGCCATGGCACTGCCCGTCTTAACATCCTAAGGCTCTGTAGGAAATCAAAGGGGGAAATCGAAAAAGCCCTCGTTGGAAAGGAAAGACGGATATAGGGGTGAAAAGAGAGAGGGAGAAATAAAGGGGTGGGGGGAGAGAGAGAGAGAATAAGGGTCTTCCCTTGGTGGCGAGTAATCATTGTGTGAATGGTTGGGTTGGCGAACGTTAAAAAAAAGGAAGGAAAAGGGCAATTGGTTTTAAGGCAGAGGAGTGAGGGTTTATACGAAGGGAAGTATGCGCATGCGTAGATAACGATTGTGAAATAAATTTACTTTTATTTCCTTTCAAGGTATCTCTTTGGTAAAAATCCAATGTTTCCATCTTATGTAATCGAGGGATACGCGAAGTAAATTTTAATATATGCCATAAATGAAGGCTGTAGACATGGAAAATCCCAGGAGATAGAATAAGATGCCAAATAGATTACATTCTAGTAAAACAAAGATGCAGGAACAGCATAAAAAATGCTAAGATATTACCAGGAACAGAAATCGATTCAGATCACATCCTTCTAATAGTCGATGTAACTACAAAGCTTAAATAAATAAGGAAAACGAGAAGAGAAATACAGACATCGGATCTACAAAAAACTGAAAGAAAAGAAAGATGCATTCAGCACGAAGTTGGAAGATTGCCTTAGAAACTTAGAAAAGAAACCTTGGATACAGAATTAGAGGAATTAAAGGCCAGTATCAAGGATACCTTGAATAAAGAGATTGGGAAACAAGAGAATAAAATTAGGAAACCGCGGATCACTAAGGAAATGATGGAGAAAATGGATGAGACAAGAAAATGGAAAAACGTTAACAACGAAGAAGGGAGAGCCAAATATAGACGCATAAACAATGAGTTGAGAAGTGTAACAGATAAAGTTAGGGAAAATTGCATAAAAGAAAATGTGAGGAAATACAGCACATGGAGAGGTTAGGACGGTAGGCTAGGGCATTGGAGCTAGAAGATAAAAAGCCTAATGGAATTCATGGTAAAGAAATTATGAATACAGATGGAAATATAGTCGCAGAACTAAAGGATGTAGCATAGAATACATTAAGGAACTTTACAACAAGCAGGCAGGATCGGCACAAATAGAACTGGAAGAAGAGGATAACATTGAAAAACAAGTATTATGAAAAGCGAAGTAGAAAACGCGATACTGAAACTGAAGAAAGGAATAGCTACAGGCAGAGATGGAATACCGGAAGAGGCACATACTTAAATTCATGGGACCGGAAGGATAAAAAGTGATTACGAAATTAATTAACAAGATTTCCGACTCGGGAGAGTGACCTCAGGATTTCTTAGATGTAAGAATGATCCCCCTAAAGAAGAAGCCAAAGTCAATGCAGTGTAAAGACTACAGAATGATAAGCCTACTGTCACACATTCAAAGATCATCACAAGGATTCTTAATAAAAGGCAAGAGAAAAAAATGCCGAAGAAATGCTAGGGGAAGATCAATTCGGCTTCAGAAAAGGACGAGGAACCAGAGATGCTATCGGTGTAGTGAGAATCATATCAGAAAGGGCAATAGATTACAGCCAAGATTGCTGAGTATATTTCGTCGACTGGCAGAAGGCCTTTGATAGAGTAAATTGGTTACTGCTGATGAGGATATTAAAGGATATAGGTGTAGACTGGAAAGACAGGAGACTGATCAGGAATCTATTTGTGACTCAAGTTGTAAGGGTCAGCTTGGAGAATGCGAACACCAGCGGAGTACATATCGGTAGAGGAGTAAGACAGGGCTGTTGTCCATCAATATATATGGAGAGAGGCTAATGCAGGAAGCGTTAGAAGGCGAGAAGAATGCTGAAGATAAAATGGACATATAGGGTGAAAAACGAGGAAGTACTACGAAGAATAGGAGAGAAGCGAACGATTATACAGACTATCAAAAAGAAGAAGGCGAACTGGGTTGGACATCACCTGAGGAGAGAGTGCATGATTAAAGAAGTGCTAGAAGGAAAACTTGATGGAAAAATAGAAAGAGGTAGGAAAAGGTTTCAGCTGATAGACGACTTGAAAGGGAAAGTGAGCTATGAAGACATGAAGAAGACTGCGGAAAATAGAAGTAAGTTTAACCATGAATAATCACCGACCTGTCTACGGACAGACTACTCATGATGATGATGATAAATTAAAATTCATAATCTATGGTGAGTCCATTGAAGTAGGAATCTCTTGATTGAAATAACCTTACGTGTATCGGTATACTCAAGAAAATTTATGTCAGCAGCAGCTCTAATTCCACGCCTGATTTTAGTTTTGTTTTATTTATGCATTTATCTTGACCATAAGTAAAAATATTTCAATTTCACTTTGATTTTATTACCTTCACCTATCAGATTTTCACTCAAAATAATAATTTTAACTTTTTAATAGATGTAAAATAAACTAAAAGCTTAATTTCACCTAAATCAGTGGTCTTCAACCTTTTTTTAGTCACCGCCCACTTTTACCATATGTTGTCCTTTGAAATAAGTTCACCGCCCACCCAGTGGCGTAGTGAGGGTTTCTGGCGCCCAAGGCAAAGAATAATTTTGCGCCCCCAGTAGCAAAGCGATTTACGGAGGTATGGTAACCCTTATACTAGTGGGATTGTCGTTAGATGAGATTACCGAATACGGTAATAACAGTGTTTAAAAATTTATGATTTTATATATTTGATGAAATAAAACTTAAAACGCTTCGCTGCTTCTGCGAGAGACTCCGACCACCCTCATGGGTCTTTCGATTTTACCGCAGCATGGATACATTGTCGCTAGTATAGTATGATATGATACTATAGTTAACGACAAATGAACTGTAATAGTTGTGTGTGCATATCATTAAGCTTTTTTATAGAATTTTATTTTTCAGTGTAAAAATTAGAATAGTATTTTGTGAATTCTTTATTGCCCACAAAAAATCCAAAAACGCCCACTGGTGGGCACTATCGCCCACCTTGAAGACCACTGACCTAAATCATAGGATATTGCACTTTCTCGTACTCATCTCTCTGAAAACAGTATTTGATTTAATGTTTTTTATTTATTAAAATTTATTAAAATAATATATATTATTCATTAAGTTAATAATTCTGCAACCTATTTTTCCGTAAGCGTATTTCGTTGAAACTGGTGAACGCGCGCATCATTATAAAGTTAATAACCGATTTAGCCGAAATTAGAAAAAATAAACTTTTTATTCAAGGGAAATGTACTTATCTCTTTATTTTCAATTCGTTGGATTTCTTTAGGGGTGATTTTTTTCAAATGCCGCTTTGGATTTCATTTCTAGGCGAACAAAGTATTTCATTACAGCAACTCGGAAAAAGTTATATTTTGTATAACATCCTGACGTGATGAAACTCTTCCGCTCGATTAAATACCAGTGGGAAGATGCAATCTCCGCGATTTCAAAATCCTTAACTTAGACGTCGCAAAACATTTATTATAAATCGCTCGAAATTTCTTCAACCGCAACAGCTTGTACCAAATTGCACTCCATACGTCCTCTTGCCGAGTATTACGCATGTTAAAATTGCAATATTACGCGGATATGAAGCGGACGAAAGGATTTTTCCAACGAAACTCGACTACCTTCGGGTAAGGCTTTAGGAATGGAGTGACTCTTTCGGGAGAGAAGAAAAAAAGAAGACTATGATTCTGTCCGGAGGGTTTTTTTCCCCTCTCACGTCCATTATTATACCTTACCCTTCACTTCCTCCCTCGGAGAGAGTGTGAGAGAGGAGCTCTCCAAAGCGACGGAGGACAGATTCTGAAAGAGCGAGATGATTCATCCCCCCTCTCCCCTCCCTCTTCCTATTCGCTCCCTCCACGCTCTTTCTCATCTCTCTCTCTCTCTCTCTTTCTCTCTGTCGCCTTCTCCTAGGAGATTTCCTCCTTCCTTTTCCTTCCATTCACGCGACCCGCCCCCGTCGTCCCAACTTGCCCCCAGAAGGTTTCCGGAGAAAATCGGGTTTCCTTTTGGGCTCTCTCTCTCTCTCTCTCTCTCTCTCTCTCTCTCTCTCTCTCTCTCTCTCTCTCTCTCTCTCTCTCTCTCTCTCTCTCTCTCTCTCTCTCTCTCTCTCTCTCTCTCTCTCTCTCTCTCTCTCTCTCTCTCTCTCTCTCTCTCTCTCTCTCTCTCTCTCTCTCTCTCTCTCTCTCTCTCTCTCTCTCTCTCTCTCTCTCTCTCTCTCTCTCTCTCTCTCTCTCTCTCTCTCTCTCTCTCTCTCTCTCTCTCTCTCTCTCTCTCTCTCTCTCTCTCTCTCTCTCTCTCTCTCTCTCTCTCTCCCTCTCCATACCGACACCTCCACCCGCCTTTCCTAAATCAGGTTCTCTTCTCGTTCGGGTCCGCGAGATTTTCCACCTTCCTCCTTCCCCTCCGTGTACCCTCCCTCCTGCCCCCCTCCTACTCTCCCTCCTACTCTCCCTCCTTCCCCCTCCTACTCTCCCTCCTACCTCCCACCTAGTCTCCCTCTCTACCCCTCCATACCCTTCTTCTCGAACAGTTTGTCGACTGAGTATCGTAGGAGGAGGAATATGAAATTTCGTGAGACGTAGCTTGGAGAAGGGATCGAGCACGAAGGTTTGGACGGATATTCGGGGCAAAAAAAACGTTCTATACAAAATGAAACACGTTTATCAATGTTTATGCTTTTTATGTTTAAACATTAATGTGAAAGAAGGTTCAAGGGTTGTTGAGCCGTTTCGGAACTTGAAGGTAACATACAAACAATTAGATTCCTTAAAAACTTTGAGCGTTAAAATTTCACAGGAATACGATTAAAGAGAATTATTCAGTAACCCTTGTAGAGTTTGATTGCGGTAGTTTTACGGCTAGGTTTATTTATACCAGGATTATCTGTCGTAATGGGGTTAAAAGTTAAAACTATTCCAATAAATCGATAGTTAATTTTTTATCTTAACTTTCTTAATGCCCAGCTAGAATTCCCTTTCACAACCGAAGTAGACCAAAATCTGAGAGATTACTGTCCAGTGGTTGCGCCGAACGCCATGGAGTGAAATAGATGCGATGGTAAAAGAGAATTTCTGATGGAGTACTTTGAGAACGTCTTGCTGTCACTCGGTGAAATATGACGTGGCGTACAACATATGGCACCTTTAATGGATATTTAGAATACTCGTCGCGACTGTTTCGATTTCACACACATTGTGCGCAGTGTGATCATTCAGCATCAATAAAATGGAATGTTGACCACTAAAAAAATTCCTTAAAGATGATATTTTGGCTGGGGTGTCTGTTAATGATTTAATCAGTTATGACGATTGACATTCCTTCAAAGTTTTACTGATGAATAAATTAACACTTGGAAGATTTAATACACATAACTGAACAATAAAGGACGGATGGTTAGAGTTGCTGCCTACGGTTACTAAGGTCGTGGGTTCGAATCCCGCCTAGGACATGGATGTTTGTGTTCGTCAGGTTTATATGGAAGAGTGGACATCAATGTCTAAATATCGACCTAAATAAAGACGGATTGTTATTTAAAATATGAAGAACCATTCAAGCGTTAATAAGAAAAAATTAGCCAAAGAAAACTCCATTCCTCTTATAATAAAAATTTCGATTTAAAACCACAAATCATGCATGCGTGATTTTGTGCTATCACATGAACTTGTACGTAGCTTACAATGCTATTTGTACGCTTTTCGGTACTTTGTGGGGCTTCCATGTAAAGTTGACCACCAACTCCGATTATTCCGCTTACTTTTAATTAAATTCATACCGTCGGATCCGTTTCAAATAAGAATAAATCGCTCAAATCCTTAATAACGAGTCGATAACTCGCTGAATTTATTTCTGTGGTGGCTTAATACTATATCACGAATTTACGGAGCCTATAAATCTCAATATTCCACTACAAACGCGAAATTTTATAGGCCCAAATATTAATAATCTGACAGTGAATTTCCAATGCAATTTTAACAGATTATGAATGTAATCTGTAAAAGATAAAATCTTCCACGATCGATAAAATATGGTGGAATCGCCGAAGAAAGATAAAAGAATAGATACCTAGCTTAAAGGGGTGCTGAAGTTATAATTCGAATTTTGTGGCCTAACTAATGGAGTTAATCCGAGAAAAAAACAGGAAAAATCGACTTTGCTGGAATTACCTGACGATGCCTGCGTAAGGTGAAACCCGGGTCGTAAGTATGGGAATAAAAAGTGGGATTCCAACATGGTCGTTTTTGTCTGTGTTTAGTCTTTGTAATTCTGATGGTGTTGGAATGGGGAAGAGGGTTTCTGAGGAAGGAAGAGGCAGAGAGGAAAAAGGGAGCGAGAGGGAGAAAGGGACGAAGAGAAGGAAAGAGGCTTGCGAAAGAGGGTAAAAGAGGGAAAGAAGAAGAGACGAATTGGAGAAGAAATATAAAAAGTGACAAAGGAGAAGAACGTTCAGCTTATGATGCATTCAAACACAAGGAACACTTAATGTTTAATAAATTGAAATTATCGAGTAATTTCAAATAGGCTGTTCTCAAATTATTCTCTTTTTCGTCGCAATTAATTCGATAACATTTCCTCTCCCAACCGCATTCTCTTCAAAATGGTTGTGTATGTTAGTGCCGTTTAATATTTTGGGTTTGAAAATGTGAATCACCATGGTGCAACTTTCTCGCACCATTTTGATGGAGAAGGGGCGGAACGATATTGAAAAGTTGGAAAAGCGGAAAGAAGAAATACATATAGAAACGAAGGATTGAAATATCGGAAGTTTTGTCTTTCAGTTATTAAAAACATGCGACAGATATTGTATTTTTGTATTTAAACATTTGAAAAATTAATATTGCATTACAAAAATGAAAGAATATTCCGGACAGGAGTATTTGGAGAACCAGTTTAAACAAATGATAATTACAGGCCTGTCTACAAACAGATTATCTATTATGACGATGAAAAATGGACATTCCAAATACCCGTTGAATTGCCTAAAAATTTAATCATTGTGGGACATAAGAAATTGAATTGGGCAGTTTACCATATGTTTTACACTCAAGGTTTTCGCAGCCGTTGAGGAGTCGGTATTTTGGTTTTTGCTGATTTTCTCTGAAAAACTCTCGAAACGCAGCGAAACCAGAAGAATATGTCTATTAATAGTTTTTGTAAAACGAAAAGAAATCCACGTACGCCATGATTTTTAATGCGCAATGTTTGGACGATTTTTATGGAGGAACATAAATACAAATAAGTGTAAAAAGAGAAATTCTAATTATTACTGAATGTATTTTTTTTTGCATTCTTCTTCCCTGTTTTAAATGCCATATTTGTATAAGTGTCGTTAATGTTTAGAAAAAATCTTAATAATCATTTAAAGCTGACTTCGATAAATGTCGACAAAGATAGAAAATGTGATGGAAAGAAATAACGATTGAAGATAGAAAATAGAGTGGAAAAGTGAAGATAGAGAGAGAAAGAGAGAGAGAGAAAGAGAGAGAGAGAAGAGAGAGAGAGAAAGAGAGAGATGGAGGATAAGGAGAAAACGAGGGCATCAAGTGGAAGGGCAGAAAAGGTGAAAGAGATGAAGAGGAACGTTGGAGAGCGGAAGGTTAGAAGTGGAGGAAAAGGCGGTTCTAATGTATGGGTGGGGTGGTGGTGGGTGTGCGTGGATTCGCGCGAGTGAAAGTGCTGGACATGTGTTCGTCTCCTTCTTTTCATCGATAAGAGAGAGAGAGGGGGGGGGGGGGAGGGGGACTGATCGATGGGTGGCTGTCACCTCTATCCCTATTCCTCTCTCTCTCCTTGCCGCCTAAAAAAATGTAAGATGGATACACAGTGTACACAAACACACTCGGTCACTTCGACAGACTGAATTCGTTACCAGCCTTTGAAAGGATTTTTCCTATGGCAAAGGCATTCTCTCTTTTCCTCTCTCTCTCCATCTCTTTTTCGTAGGTTTTTCCGGGTTTTTTCGTTTTTTACGGAGACGTACGTAGGTGACGCTGTCATCGTCAAATGATCTTTTCAATTTTTTTGGCGTGAAAACGAACAGTTTTGAGAAGTCGATTCAAATTTTTGAATTAACTCAAAGTACCTGACAAATACATGCTCGACTAGACGTCATGAGATTTCACACGCATTTCTTTATCGTAGTATATATAAATTTTGGAGTTTTATTTTATGTAGGTAAGATTTATACCATTAAATTTATTGTTTGCTCTAGAATCTTTGATTTACGAACCTTTTGATATTGTCCTACACGGCCTTTGCACAAGAACGTGAATCGTTAATCGATTAAAAATCTCCGTGATTCCTATGAAAAACGCCCAGTCTACCAACAGTCTTGCGTAATAATTGAGAAATAGTGTCAAACTTGTTATTCCTCATAATACATTAACTTAAGGAAAGTAAATATTTGAATAACAGGTGGCTGTATATAAGTGGTTATTTATTAGGTAGTCGATAATAACATGATGGTCGGAGAAGATCTGTTATAATAATACTCATGTAATCCCTCAATACGCAGGATGGTTATTACGCCGTTAATAGTTATGGAAATTTAGATACAGATTTGATGACAAATGTTGGTCCATATCACTACAGATGTTAATGAATGTAAGCTTGAAACTCATTGAAACTGATTGCTTTGACGCAGAAGGCACACAAGTTCGAGGATTACATTTCAATTCGCTGCAATAAATCATTACACTTTCACTCTCTCCGTTAGTATGACCAAAAGATAAGATCATATTTCAAAAAATTATATTCCATAGACAAATTCGGCTTCAATAAAAGATGCTTCAACGCTTTCTTGTCTTTGTATTAATATCGGTACTAATCTAATATAACGAAAATATACTTCCAAACGCATATATCATTATTCCTTTATTATTAAAGTACTTTAGTATATAAATTAAAAACTTGTATTTTGATATTACTAATAAATGCCATGTATAAGATGGATTTTACCTGATTCGACGAAAACATGGTTTATTAACTAGAAATTGTTATAAGATCTTCGTCTCAGCTTCCGTAAATTTCCTATACACACCACTATTTTCAACATAAATGGCCATATACAATACACCCGATGTTCCATTAAAGCGATTACATTTTCCTCATGAGTTAATGTTTTTGGAGTCGAGTCCCAGAATTTCCAACCACGCACTCGAGTACCGCAAACATTTCACTCTAGTTCAGTTTCCGCCACCGACGAATAGCGTCGCTAGCTGAGATCGTCATCCTACCCCTTCCAAACGCCTCCCCTCGTACGCAGGGAGGTGAAAAAAACGCCCGTTTCAACGGGGCTCATGACGCGGAAAAACCGGCGGTCTGGCGACTGAAAATGGCGGTCGTTAAATATTTTTTCTCGCTATCGAATTCCTGAAAATTGGTAGACCGCAGCTAAAAACTCAAACTCGGCTCTGCAGGGCCAAACGACCGCTTTTTGACCAATGATGCCCCAGTTGTCCTCCAACCTCTCTCCCTGCGTCTCCCCCCTCCCCTCGACGCCTCCCCGCCATTCCCTGGGCCGGCTACACCACTCGCGCTCTCGGGCCAGCGCATTAATATACAGTGCAAACGGCGGCAGAGTCGTACGTAGCGAAACGCCTTCTCCCCGGTCGGATTTATTTTGCGGCCCGTTTTATTTTTCCTTTTAATAGACTCATTAATTCACGTTCGTGTCGCCGTGGTGCCGCCATCACTCGTGCTTTCGAGGCACTTTATAACCGATGGCCGGAACCGAACGAGGATAATCAGATGAACCCATAATTAATTGCGATTAAAATTCGCAATACGCCGATTGACGGGAGACTTCGCTGTCATTTCCGAAGCTTAATTCTGCGCGCGCCTCATATATTCCGGCTATTTGTTCGTGCACGCGTATTCATCTGTTTACCTAGGCTAAAACTAATGTTTTCGGCATAATACAGAAATTAAGCTGTTGAATGGAAAACATCTAGTTTCATTAAGTGCTAAGTTATTATAACGGTCAAAAGACGACGAAGGAGCGGATTTGATAAGAAGACTAGCGCGTAAAAGGCAAATAAAATATCGGGATTAAATTTAGCAAGATAAATTTGCGCTTTACTCGAGTTATATGATGAAATTAGCGAATGTTTACGTTCGAATTTCCCGCAATATTTCCCTGGGTAAATAATGGAGCAAGACCCTTGGTAGGTATTCGTGTGCTATGTGAAATTGCGATGAATTCCTCCAAATTCTATTCGAATTTCTCTAACTATTTGCATTTACACCCATCTGTTAGTGTTTTGCGGTATTACTAGTTCTAGTAATTTCGTCCTTCTCTACGATGCTGTCCGCATCATATCCGACTCATCTCTTTAAAAGTTGATTGAGCTAAGTTACCGCGATTAAGCGGTTTGATCCTCGCTTCCTAATTCTCTTATCTTCCTTTAATCCAAAATATTAACGGTCACATGGATAATGATTGTTGATACCCCGGATTTTAAAGCCATTAAACCCATCTGTAGCCCCTTTTCATCTTTTATAATAAGCTTCATCGCGAACGATAAATAAATTTACACAGCCTAAATATGAACCTACTACTGGTTCGTTTTGGCCCGAGAATTGCAAATCGATAATTGTGTGCATTTGTATTGCGGCAAAATGTAGGTTTTTATTTATGAAATTCTCACTCCAAAAGTTCCCATAGACTTGTAAGCAAAACATTAATCTTTCATTCCAAACCAAGGAGGGAGTTAATTTTTAATAGCGAATTGAGAAATTCTATTGGTTAAATTCTTAGAATTTGCATACTATCGAATTATCCTCTTCCAAATGACTTGTCTATCTAAAAAAATGAGACGATGACTCACCGATCGATATCGAAAATAACTTACCTTTAACTTTTATAAAAGATTATTAGCAGAACGAAAATTCCATTAAAAATGTAAATTAACCGAGACATAATTTTCAATAATTTTAAAGATGATTTTGTTTCACTTTATGCAAATCCCTTTCAGATTGAATTATCGGATAGTATATGCTCGTTTGATATTCACAGCTGGGAAATTTCAGTCAAAACGCAAGCGAAGTCAGTACCTAAGGGATGGCATATTTAACCGACAAAACTCCAATGGCGTTTATCGCATGTCAATTAGCCTCTGCAAACGCCATCTCTACCGCCGTGTGCATCGGATTTAAAGCATCTAACGTGCCGCCGCGATTCCTCTACCAAACACGTATTTTTATTTAAACGGCGTTGTGTCTCGCCGCATTGCATGTTTGGAGAAAAAAGGGTTCTCCGCTCACACTCCGACGCCTTTCTCCATCTCCTTCCACGAGGAGCCACTATCGCCTTTCGAGCCGTTTCACATTTTGCTGTCATGCTCACAGCATAGCAACGAGTGGTGCGAGTACATACCTCTCTTTATCACTCTCTCTCTCTCTCTCTCTCTCTCTCTCGCTCTCTCCTCTCTCCTCTCTCTCTCTCTCTCTCTCTCTCTCTCTCTCTCTCTCTCTCTCTCTCTCTTCCACACCTATCTCCACTCCTTCCTCCGTAGCCTCACGCACCCCATCCTCTTTCGTCCTCCCCTTTCTCCCTATACTCCCCCTCACCCCATATACTCCCCCTCTCCCCATATACTCCCCCTCACCCCATATACTCCCCCTCTCCCCATATACTCCCCCTCTCCCCATATACTCCCCCTCTCCCCATATACTCCCCCTCTCCCCATATACTCCCCCTCTCCCCATATACTCCCCCTCTCCCCATATACTCCCCCTCTCCCCATATACTCCCCCTCTCCCCATATATTCCCCTCTCCCCATATACTCCCCCTCTCCCATATACCCCCCCTCTCCCCATATACTCCCCCTCTCCCCATATACCCCCCCTCTCCCCATATACTCCCCCTCTCCCCCTATACTCCCCCTCTCCCCATATACTCCCCCTCACCCCATATACTCCCCCCTCTCCCCATATACTCCCCCTCTCCCCATATACTCCCCCTCTCCCCATATACTCCCCCTCTCCCCATATACTCCCCCTCTCCCCATATACTCCCCCTCTCCCCATATACTCCCCCTCTCCCCATATACTCCCCCTCTCCCCATATACTCCCCCTCTCCCCATATACTCCCCCTCTCCCCATTGTCGCCCCCTCTCCCCATATACTCCCCCTCTCCCCATATACTCCCCCTCTCCCCATATACCCCCCCTCTCCCCATATACTCCCCCTCTCCCCATATACTCCCCCTCTCCCCATATACTCCCCCTCTCCCCATATACTCCCCCTCTCCCCATATACTCCCCCTCTCCCCATATACTCCCCCTCTCCCCATATACTCCCCCTCTCCCCATATACTCCCCTCTCCCCATATACTCCCCCTCTCCCCATATACTCCCCCTCTCCCCATAGACTCCCCCTCTCCCCATATACTCCCCCTCTCCCCATATATTCCCCCTCTCCCCATAAACTCCCCTCTCCCCATATACTCCCCCTCTCCCCATATACTCCCCCTCTCCCCATATACTCCCCCTCTCCCCATATACTCCCCCTCTCCCCATATACTCCCCCTCTCCCCATATATTCCCCTCTCCCCATAAACTCCCCCTCTCCCCATATACTCCCCCTCTCCCATATACTCCCCTCTCCCCATATACTCCCCCTCTCCCATATACTCCCCCTCTCCCCATATCCCCCTCTCCCCATGTCCCCCTCTCCCCATATACTCCCCCTCTTCCCATATACTCCCCCTCTCCCCATATACTCCCCCTCTCCCCTATATACTCCCCCTCTCCCCAGATACTCCCCCTCTCCCCATATACTCCCCCTCTCCCATATACTCCCCCTCTCCCCATATACTCCCCCTCTCCCCATATACTCCCCCTCTCCCCATATCCTCCCCCTCTCCCCATATACTCCCCCCTCCCCATATACTCCCCCTCTCCCCATATACTCCCCCTCTCCCCATATACTCCCCCTCTCCCCATATACTCCCCCTCTCCCCATATACTCCCCCTCTCCCCATATACTCCCCCTCACCCCATATACTCCCCCTCACCCCATATACTCCCCCTCTCCCCATATATTCCCCCTCTCCCCATATACTCCCCCTCTCCCCATATACTCCCCCTCTCCCCATATACTCCCCCTCTCCCCATATACTCCCCCTCTCCCCATATACTCCCCCTCTCCCCATAAACTCCCCCTCTCCCCATATACTCCCCCTCTCCCCATATACTCCCCCTCTCCCCATATACTCCCCCTCTCCCCATATACCCCCCCTCTCCCCATATACTCCCCCTCTCCCCATATACTCCCCCTCTCCCCATATACTCCCCCTCTCCCCATATACTCCCCCTCTCCCCATATACCCCCCCTCTCCCCATATACTCCCCCTCTCCCCATATACTCCCCCTCTCCCCATATACCCCCCTCTCCCCATATACTCCCCCTCTCCCCATATACTCCCCCTCTCCCCATATAGGGTGGTGGGGGAGAGGGGTGGTGAGGGGGAGTGTGGGGGGGTGGTGAGCGCGGGGAAGACGACAAGGGGGGGGGGGGGTGGTGTGTGAACAAAAGAGAAATGTGTAGAAAAGAGACAATGTGTCCAAAAGCGAAAATGTGTCACACCGCGCAACTGTGTAGAAAAGAGAAATGTGTAACAAAGAGAAACTGTGTAGAAAAAGCGACCACTGTGTAGCAACAGAGCACAACCCACCTCTCCCCAGACACCTCCCTCTCCCCATATACTCCCCCGCTCCCCATTGTCCCCCCTCTCCCATATACTCCCCTCTCCCCATATACTCCCCCTCTCCCCATATACCCCCCCTCTCCCCATATACTCCCCCTCTCCCCATATACCCCCCTCTCCCCATATACTCCCCCTCTCCCCATATACTCCCCTCTCCCCATAAACTCCCCCTCTCCCCATATACTCCCCCTCTCCCCATATACTCCCCCTCTCCCCATATACTCCCCCTCTCCCCATATACTCCCCCTCTCCCCATATACTCCCCCTCTCCCCATATACTCCCCCTCTCCCCATATACTCCCCCTCTCCCCATATACTCCCCCTCTCCCCTATACTCCCCCTCTCCCCATATACCCCCCCTCTCCCCATATATTCCCCTCTCCCCAATACTCCCCCTCTCCCCATATACTCCCCCTCTCCCCATATATTCCCCCTCTCCCCATATATTCCCCCTCACCCCATATATTCCCCCTCTCCCCATATATTCCCCCTCTCCCTTACATCATCCGGCTACACAGGCTGACTCCGCAGCCATCGTCCTAACGAACGCATCCGTCCTAATTGAGACATACGTAAAACCAAGTGTCGCGGCATTTTGGTCCCCTTTCCATGCCAACCCATTCGCATTCATCGCGATCGTTCGAGAGGCGTGTTCGGGGCGTGGAAATTGAGAATGAAGGGGGTCGAAATGGGGTGAGGGGCTTCTAAAGTGAAGCCCCGTGGAGATGCGGCTTTTTTATATAACTAATCATACGCGACGAAGCCCATGGAGCCGTGTTTGCGTTTTTCTTTTTTTTTAGCAGCTCGAGTGGGAACGTCATGTGCTGTGCTCGTTTTTCCTGCTCACCGAGAGAAGCGCGGCGAAATTTCTAGTTAGGGACGCGTTCTTTTAGAATTATGGAATTGTCAAATAGGCTCATTAAAAAAAATATCCGAGAATTTCAACGGATGTTTTCTGTCCCTGATCTTTAATTTTATGTCAGTTTTCAGAGTAATTAGTCACTGAAATTAGTAGATAAGTTTAATTAGCAATAAGTTGATTCATAGTAACAGCGAAAGATTCATCGGATAGATTGAAGAAACTATTCTTTTCTTGTTTGACGAGTTCTAATTTAGTGAAATGGATAGAAGAAAAAGAAAATATTTCCATTGAAATTATTTATCTTAAATATTATCTTTTAAAAAATATAAAGGGGGAGGGGGGTTGGATATCATTTTCTTTTAAATGACATAAAATAAAATTGTAATATAAAATTTTTGCTATCAATGGAACAAGTTTCCCAACATGACTATATGTAGCGGGTGAATTAGGTTGCAGCACTTACTCGTTTGAGGGTTTGCGGCTAAATAAATTAGTCGAAATTTAAACATGTTGACCCACTGTCGTCTCGTTTCCTTCTCGTGCATCGAGGGCATAAAACGATACGCACCAGCGATTAACATAGCCTTCGGCATTTCACAAAACTTTCCAGTAAGAGGACACTCGGTTTTAAAGTATCTTGACGTTGAATTTCCATGTGTGTACGCTTTAATAACCCAAACATGGAAGAGAGTTAATAGACCATCGTCATTTTAAAGTACTTACTTGAATATCGGTTTAAGCGATAGCGGCGCCGCGGGCATACGTCGCTGTAACCACACACGATAACGTGACATTTGTCGGTATTCGTGAGGGAAAATTCCGCGGGACGTGGAAAGGAACGGGCTTCGTAATTACCACTAGCGGAGGAATGAAGTAACGGAGGGAGAGAGAGAGGTGAATGGCAGAGGAGGAGGGAAGAGAGGGAGGGAGAGAAGGTAGAGAGGGAGGGAAGAGAGAGAGAGAAAGGCATAGAAGGAGAGCACAGAGATAGGGAGAGAAGGAAATGGATAGGAGTGATGGATACTCTGTGCTAATTGCGATCAACGCCGAAGCAACAGCCGTTCGGAATATCATTAGAATGCGAAAAAATAGACACTCTGGATGTGGCTCAGGTCAGAAAAGCTGCCATTCGGAGATGCGAAAAGAGTGAGAAATAAGAAGATACAGTGAGCCACAAAATCGCAAGAAAGAGGAAATCGCGAAAAATTTCCATTGTATTCTTCAAAATATTCTATCGGAACGAACTCGCAATCGAAAGATGGTTTGAGTAACTCAAGCTAAAACAGCCGTCATCAGCATGTGCCTATGACGAAGGTAGCTAAACTGTCTCTCCGGTTAGTTAGAGAGTTTTATGCAGTTATGCAACCCGCGGGCCTTTCTCAGGAGGCCCGCGAAACCTTAAAATAATTTTAAATTTAGAAGGAATTTTCCTCAATAAAGGTAATCAAAAGTACAGCTCTCGTTTTAAGAACAATTAAACATAAAAATCTTCTTTCAACGACGTACTTAATCCCTGATATTAAGAATTCTGCTGCAAAGAAACAATGTCAAAATTTAAATTATAAACTTAAGACAATTTAAAATATTATTTTCGATATTTTTAGGGTATGTGTGACTTGATGGGATCTGATTATAACTGATTTTTAAAAATTCATTATTGTAATACATGACAAGCAAATAATCTGCCTATATATTAATATAATATTATTCTTAAATTACGTGGAACTTCACAAATTTTGTCGAGTTTCCCGCGACTAAAAAAGATAGCACACCATTGATGTAGGCCAGATGTGCCCAACCTGCGACCCACGGGTCGGATGCGGTCCACTAAGCAATTTTATGCGGCCCGCCGGACAGTTTTCAAAGATTTGTTCATTTATTTTAATTAACCACCAAATATTATTTTCCATATGGCAAAACCTGTTAAGATATCAAATGTTCAATTGGGACATCTTTGTAAATATTTCTCAGTTCAAGTAAGCTCTTTTTAATGCTGTCATTGATTTTTTTCTCAAAGATATTTCTAAGGTTGAATTCCACCATGATTTTTAATATGGAAATGTTAACCTTAAAAACATAAGTCTGACTTTATTTCCACGCATATGGTGTATAAGAATCTCTACATAAATTAGGATTTAACTATAATTCATTGAGAAATTCCAATGCGGCCCTTCGAAGGATTCACTGCCACAAATGCGGCCCACCATGCAGAAATTGTCCTACCACTGATGTAGAGCGTCTCTATTAAGATCCTTACATGAATCTATGCCCTACCTTTCGATGTCGAAATGTCACCGATAAATGTATTTAATGCTCGGCAGACACCATTTTGATAGATACATACGAATACAATGGAGTGTTGAAGAACAGGAGGAGGCACTATCCTTGAATTGTGGTATTATATTTGTTGTTCATGTGGTTTTTAGACTCTGGCCATAGACATTTTGCAGAAAGTAGATTTTAATGTGGTGCACGCGAGCATTTGGTTAGTGGTCACCGGCCTATTGATCTTAGATCATCGCTAAATGATAAAGGCAGTCGCGAGATGGCTTCTCTGAAACTCTGTCGATGACGCATGTGCGATAACGCGATAGGATTTTTGTCACCGTCCGAAAATGCCTCGAGCTGCCTTTAAAGAGAGGACAGCGAAGTGTCTCGTTTCTACAGATTTTCGCTTTTTTTATTTGTTGATCGTTTGTATTAGATTAGTGAAACCTGTATCCTCGCGCTCGGCTGGTATGATCTAATAAGCTGACAAATGATTCTATTGTACTGTCATAATATAAAGCATACATGGCGATGAATTTCTCATTTTTTATATTTAGTTCATGTTGTGTAACATGCTGACTCAGTTTGGGAATGGAAGAGATATATTGGAAATCTATGTCGCTATAAAAGGCATCTCCTGTCATTTTGGTTTCTTCTTCAATTAGTTGCGTCTCCGGAAATCTGGCCGGTATCAAATGTATTTAAAAACATATATTCCCTAATTATTATGTATAACTTACTTGCTAAGAATATTTTCCAAATATACATGTTTTCTATGTATTTTAAGCGTATCCTAGATAATTATTAGGGCTGTCAATTTTTTTCGATTTTTTTCGAAAATCGGTAACTCGACCGTCGAAAATCGAAAAGTCGGTAAGTCAAAGTCGAAAACCGAAAAATCGAAATCGATTTTTACCGAAAAGTCGAAATCGATTTTTTTTACCGAAATGTCGAAATCGGTTTTTTTACCGAAAAGCCGAAATCGATTTTTTTACCGAAAAGTCGAAATCGATTTTTTTTACCGAAAAGTCGAAATCGATTTTTTTACTGAAATGTTGAAATAGATTTCTACTGAACTATTGAAGTCGGTCTTCTGGATGTCTACATCGATTTTCTCAAAAAAGCCTACAGTATGTGATCGTGGAACGAAGTGACACCGCATCGTGTCCGTTGTCTATGGTAACCCGATGTGCTACGGATCTGAAATTTGGAATGTAGGTAGAACTCCTGGTGAAACAAGTTCGAAAAATAAAATTCTGAAATTCATACTCCAGAACAGACATATAATGTAATGGTGACGGCTCACTTATAAATAAGGAGTCGAAATCGATTTTTTTAGTGAACTGGGGAAGTCAGTCTTTTGGATGTCTATGTCGTTTTTCTCGATTTAAAATGATTAAAAAACACTATTTTTTTTCGATTTATAATAATTAAAAAACACTATTATGGAAATCATTCGATTATGGCAATCTCTACACAAAGGATGCATCGAGGTTTGCATTTCTTCCATTTTCCTTTCTTTCATTTTCTCATTCCACAAAAACAATCAAGGCGGTGTGACGCTGATACCCCACTGCCCTTTGGTCTGACAAATACCATTATAAATAAAAAATAAAGGATAATTAAAGCGGACAATTGCAGATGGACCCGTGGATATTCAAGGCTATTTCGGACCTTACCGTTTCCCAGCAGGCGACGTATTCATCTTGGCGGTGAAATAAGAAACGGCAAATTCTTCTAGGATTTGAAAAGGAAGCACTTTACAGTAATCCTTGTTCGTAAGCTGCATTTTATGATTACAGCAGTAATATTTTCATAATAGGATGAAAAACACAGAAGATGATTTACATTTACTGCTACAATCATACATATACATTACTTAATTTTACTTAATTATAACTTAATCATTACTTAATCTTACTCCAAATATAATATAATAGTAGGAGCAGTATTTATAAGTGAGCCGTCACCATTACATTATATGTCTGTTCTGGAGTATGAATTTCAGAATTTTATTTTTCGAACTTGTTTCACCCGGAGTTCTACCTACATTCCAAATTTCAGATCCGTAGCACATCGGGTTACCATAGACAACGGACACGATGCGGTGTCACTTCGTTCCACGATCACATACTGTAGGCTTTTTTGAGAAAATCGATGTAGACATCCAGAAGACCGACTTCAATAGTTCAGTAGAAATCTATTTCAACATTTCAGTAAAAAAATCGATTTCGACTTTTCGGTAAAAAAAATCGATTTCGACTTTTCGGTAAAAAAAATCGATTTCGGCTTTTCGGTAAAAAAAACCGATTTCGACATTTCGGTAAAAAAAATCGATTTCGACTTTTCGGTAAAAATCGATTTCGATTTTTCGGTTTTCGACTTTTAAAACGGCGGTCGAAAATCGGTAAGTAGAATCGGTTTTATTAATTATCATGATGCGCATTTCGTAAACGTCGAAAATATCTCATTGAATTACCTTAATTATGAAGAATAGCCATACTCCGAGAAAAATTACGGTGAAAATAGGAATTTCTGAATTTTTGAAAAACGACGGTTTTTATGCAACACGTGATGGAAACCTAAATTTGTCTCGACGAATCCTTTTTCATTGAGATGGCCAAGTTTTGCGTTCGAAATAGATTTTAGCATTGAAAATTATTTTAAACGGCGTTTTTAAAATCATAATAAAATGAAAACTAATCTCATTCTTGCACCCATTTCCTCCAATAACAAATGCTTATTTTGAAGTAACTATGAAACAACAATTTTCTGGCCAGACAAACAGACGAAAGGATGGGCATAAACATCTACGATATTTATTGCGAAAAAAATTCTCTGCAGCATGATTTCTATTTCATCAAATATTGTTACATTGTTATAATATCTTACCTTAAAAAAACCCATTAAAAATTTTCCCACCTGTAAAAACAATCTCTGCAACATGACTAAAAGCACAGACATTAAAATTTACTGACTGAAAACATTACAGCCTCTGTTGAGTTTACAAAATTCGTCCTCGCACCAAATCCAGAAACATAAAATGGGAGCGTTTCAGGCTGAAACATTTCCCATGGATACAGTAAACAGCGACCGTTACGAACATTATTCTTATATTATTTTAAATGAAATATCTTTGCGGCAATATTATTTTTCTATTGCAATTATAAGCGGTGTCTTCTATGGATCGAAAAATAAAAACGAATGTTTACCGCGGAGAATTTGGCGAAAAAAATAATGTCAAGAAACACACCTAGTGAGGCAGAGACAGGATGAAAAGCGACACGCATTTTAAACCGCCGCTCAGTCGTTTGAGCCGCCGCCGCCGCTCGCAGATCCCTACACGCGGCATTGAATGGTTCTGGAGTGTAAGTGCGCGGCACATATGTCGCTTTCAGACACCGCCTCCCGTCAACCCTCTCATTAAAACCCATTCTATAACACTTCCCCCTCCCCTCTCCGCCTCCACCTCCGTCCCCTAAATCTGAGCGTCGAATTCCCTCGTGGCCATAAAATAACACCCCCTTCCCTACTTCTCCCGTCGGGGACTGCGATTCGGAAGGAGGAGGAGGCGGACCCTGATCCTATAACGGATTATGATCCTCTCTTGTCGGTCGCCATCAAAAGCTTTTCTGGGCCGAGGTGGCGGTGCGAGCCGTCGAAAAAGTTCGCCTGGGTGACGGCAGTTCCGCCAAATGGCACCGCTCGCTTTGATTGGCTATCGACGCAAGAGATGGCTTGTAATCGGACGGATAAGCACTTTCATCATTTATACGGCGGCGGGGAACCCCTCCTCCCTTCTCTTCCCCCCTCCGTCCACTCACTACGCCCGCCTTTCCTCCATGTCTTCCTCCAGACCCCGCCGTACTCATTGCCTCGAAAGCGAACATCAGAAGCAATTTCTCGCTCTTCGTTTATTCCGTATACTCCTATTGGAGCGAAATAAAGAATTAAAGATAGAGATAAGGAAAGGAACAGTGTGCGGTGTAAAGTGAAAGAGAGAAATTAGGATGTGCAATCGCTTTGTTCGTTGCACACTTCGTTCTGCTGACTGAACTTCCATTTAGAGGACTTGGCGATTGCAGCGCCGCGAATCGCGGGAATCGGCCATAATGGTCGCTGAAACATTTAATTCTTAATGGGTGATTTTATGTGGTATGAAACGCAGAAAACTCATTTTAAAAGCGTTATCGCCGTTGATGAGCTGAGATAACTGCTCTCAGAAAGAAACAGTTCTTTTTAGGTACGTCTCTGCAGCGCCGCCTTGAGGACAAATGCGATCCGGACGAAGGTTTTTGGCCCCCCTCGAAGGCTATCCATATATGCCTATACTCCATACGGCGTTCCTTCGGCGACCCTTGACCTTCGGCGCCCCAGGCGACCGCCCGCCCCTAAGGTCGGCTCTGCGTCTCTGATAAAAAGAATTTCATTGTTATTGAAAACCTTTATCGCCTAATAAGGGATTATGAGGTCCTACATAAAATGTCGGCAATAATCCGACCTTCTTCCTGCATATTCCTTATCGTGTATTGTAGTACATATACTGATTTTATTTTCAATACGATATATTTGAAAGTCTTGGAACTCTTATATAATTTAAAAAAATTAAAAGGTTGAAAAACACCACAATGTAACTACAAGAAAAAGACAGACATGCAATCCCAGACGCAAAAGTTTTCAAATGCGATGAAAATGTTTTCTTTTCACTAGTGAGTTTTTTATATGTATACAGTAGTCATTATTTTCCACACAACTATATCTTTTTACAATATTGTATTAGTAATATATAATTATTAATTCTAGTATATAATTTTAGGTATATTTGTATCATGACGAGGGGTTAGGTGGATGATGGTAGTTCCTATTCTCAATCTTGCCCCAAATAATGACCATATCTAATCTAATCAACAAGGACTTATATGATTATCACTAAAATAATTCCGCAATACATATATCTCAAATTAACGAATAATTTATTTAGCGATCTTTATAGAAATTAAAAGAAAGATTTCCTAAGTTACATATAGAAAAATTGTAAATGGCCATATACTTGGATAGTATCGCACTTACAGTCATAATTTCTCCTGTTCCCGCCATTTTGAGTGCAATGCGCTAGTATGATTGTCGACTTCCTTAAACATTAAAAAAATCGTGTAATACAAATTCCAACGCTAAGGTGCTCTCACATCGGTGAATTATAGGAAACCACTGCGATGGATTCCGGCGCGCATAAGCTTATTAGCCTACGCATCAGAGCCTTGATAGGCGGAATACATGCACCAGGAAATATCCAGGAAGGAGGGTTGGTAAATTGGCGAACTTAGGCCCCTTTGGGATTCACACCCAACATCATAAATCGATTGATACAGAATTACTTGTAAGTTATGTAACGATAATAAGTAAATTTCAAGTAAACCCATAAATGTGAATAAAAATAATAAAAAACATATTACAATAAATATATACCATAATAATAAAAAATATAAATAAAAACTTCACAATATTATGGGTAATGAATCTGCATGAAATTGGTTCAAGTACCATGTCAATAATGGAACATTAAAGGCATTACCACGGAATTAAGTGATATTACATCAAGATAAGAGGTTAAAACTATCCATAAAGTGAACGGCGAGCAAGTATCAGAAAAGTGAATAAATCTCTTGAACAATGCTATGGAATCCAATCGGTATCATAGTTAAAATTTATTGTTGGATAGTGTTTCGGTAATATATCAAGACATTATATCAAGAGAAATCTATTAAAATGTCATAGTAATTTAATAATTAAAGCACAACTTCGAGCAGTGTTTCGACAGTGGACACTTCATTGACTACGCGTATGGGTACTAAAATAAGCAAATGGAAATTAATTTAAGACACTGAGATTTCTTTCATAATTAAAGCAATATCTTCAATTCCTTGGTTTGTTGAAATTAAATTCTATAAATTTAAAATTAATTTGAAAGGAAGTATAATTGAGAGAAAGCTTATTATATGAATATAAGATATTTCGTCTTTATAAATTAGTAGTACTATAATTGTATATTTAAAAAAATATTTTGAGAATAACTGCGTAATCGAGTGTGTTAACCATCAAGGCATGCGTCTGCTCATTCGTAATTGACCAAAGTGTATTTCTGGTGCTGTAATGGTTAGCTCGTTGGAGATTCTAGACCAGAATGTTTTTTTAATAATAAAAATTATAGGAAGTATAACGGTTTTTCAGAACACTGTGTTGTTCCAAACATTAACTTTTAAAAGTTATATATATATTTGACAGAGAGATAAACATAAATATAGATAAATGTGCTGCCATGGAATTCACGGGAACCAGAAATATCACCTGTTACGAAATTTCTGGTTAAAACTTAAAACATATCAGCATAACATAACTACAACTTCTCAAGAGTTACCCCCATTAGGAACGTGTTCATTAGAGAGTACGTCAAAAGCGTTAGAGCATCGGAAAATAGGTTTCAAGGGTTTTCTTTGGCTTCATCGATATGAAGGAGGGAAAGATATAATTGAAAACAGGAATAATTCGCGTAAATATCTTACAGAAAATGGGTCTCGTTGTTAGAGTGCCAACCCTAGACGAAGAGGTGTCTTGTTTACGCGTGGTGCACTAGCGTTTCCGCTGCAGGTTATGCCACACAGGGTAAGCATCCGCGATTTATGGTAGTGCCAGCCACGCACTCCTGCATCCACGCTCGCCTCCTCGAGAACCAACTTGGGACAAATGGGTCCCCAACCCAATGCCGGAACTAAAGCTACCTACCTCGTGTCGAGAAGCGATCCTCGTGGACCACGTTTCTCTCTCTCTCTGAAAAATGACAGTTAGGTCCTTGTTTCGGGTTTAAATATTTTGCATGATGTTTCTCTGCCGTGGCACCGCTCCCTGAGGAGGACGCGGTCGCTGCACGCCAGAATCCTCACTCGGATTGCAAACGCTTGTGAAAGTAGGGAAAGGGGAAGTTGGCGTGCCATTTCGTTTCTCCTTTTTGGCAACAAGCGAGTCCCTACGATTTGATTATGAGAATATGATCACGTGGGATGAAATTGTAAGAAAGAAGCGATAAATTATATTTTACGTTATTAATATGGGAAAATAAATTTCGAGAGACAACTATCAGCCAATTTACGAGCTACTCTCCTATTTTAGCCTTATGGCTAAATAATTACATTTTATATCTGTCCGATAGCATTTAAAATTGTTGTATAAAGCATTTCGTATACATTTATTATTAATCAAATAATTAAAGTTTATTTCTTGACAATCAGAAAAATACCTTAATTCTTCATAATTTTTGTGTTATGACATTACAGCTTACGTAAAAAATAGCTCATTCAAAGTGCATTCGAACAACGGGTTACGCAGTTTTTTCATCTTCCACCTATAAGTTTTCTCCTACAATAGAGAAATTTTCATGAAAAATATGGAAAAAATAAATTACATGTCCTTGCCCTACAAACAATAAGCGATGTTCCTTCGCAAATCAAGTATTGCATAGTGGCCATCTTTGATAGATATTTCCTTCAAGTTTTTTTGTAACACATTGGAGGCTTCGGCTAATCATAGATATGAACATGTATTTATCTAAATCTCTCTAACGTCTTTCAGTCTATATTAACGAATACTAGCAGCTTCCTTGTAATATAACGGTGCTAAATATTTAATGAGATTTTAAATTTAAACGTCAATTTAAGTTGTACACACATTTATAAATGTATTTCTTATTTAACGCCTTAAACTGAAAATAATTGCTTTTTCATTAGAAATATAATTTCGCGACGTAATGTTAATCGCACATAATTTTATTATATTTCTGAATAATATTGAATTTCTGAATCGTTTCTTATCAACGTCACATAGTCTGAATATTTGAGAGGCAGAAATACACAAGTTTTCAAAAACAAAAAATCAATACGTTATCCGTTTATTTTACCTGAGTACCCTTAAACTAATTTTATGCCAGCGCCAAAATGCAGAAAGAAACTCATTCCGTAGTTTCTGTCAATTAAAATATTATATTTCTTTATAACTGATTATTTTCAATCTTCGTAGATATTAGACGCACATTTAGTCTACAGAGCAGCCCTCAACAGTAGCATTCACCGATAATAGATTCTTTAGAGATCCTTGGAGTTAATTATGGTTAATTTTAATTTAGTCATGATATAAATTCGGTATTTCTCTTTTGTGCTGATCCTTTTGCTAAAGTATGATACACAATAAATTGTTTTTTTAAATGAATAATAAGTTTTATGGAATGTTTGTTATTAAATGACGAAACTACACAACAGATCAATAGTTACTTCTGAAATACTAAGAGAAAGCTTTGATGGATTTTCTAATTCGTTCACGACGCAGACGTCTTTCAAAATACGTACCTACTGAGAGTTGATAACCTTTGCGGTATAAAATCGATCCCAAGTACAAATAGAGAGAAAATTTAAATAATTAACTAAGTGGATTTTATTCGGACTGATTTTCCGAAGATAGCGAAGGAGGAAAAGGTAATGCCTTTTTTTTAATACTAACAATCCCTACCCTAATTTTCCACTTTAATGAATGATTAATCATGTACGAAATTGATATAACCCAAAAGATTTTTCCGAACGATTCTTTCCTTTTTGTTCGGTGCGCGCAACCGCACCGCTGCTCCACGCATTCCTCCCTCCTCCTCCTCTCCTTTCTCTCTCTCTCTCTTTTCCCCCTCCCCCCTTTTTCTGTCTCCCCTCATCCACTCCTCTGAAACTCCTCCCCCCCATTCCCCTCGCCGTATTTTTCGAATTGAAAATTCTTTTTTTTTGTTCGGATCGGTTAACGAGAGGGAAAAACCGTTCCTCTTTCTATTCGGTCGGTACAGAGAAAGAAGACGTAAATGGGGTTTTTTGGCGTGTCGTGGGGTGGCGGAGGCGGGGATGGAAGAAACGGGGGTGGAGGAAATGGGGGTGAGTGGAGGCAGGAGTGGAGGGCAAGGGTTATTCACGAAAGGAATGAATGAATGGCAGATAAAGGGGGCGGGATCAAGTGTGGTGGAGGAAGGAGACGGAGAAGAAAAGGAGTTAGGCGGAAGGAGAGGAGGAGGGAGTGGAGGGGGAGGGGAGGGGAGGGGAGGGGAGGGCAGAATAAAATATATCGGGCTGGTGTTTGATGCATAGGAGGATGAGGAGGCGAATGGAGGAGGGGAGATGGATGTGGGGGAGGTAGAGGTGGACGGAATGAAGAGGGTGGTAGAGGGGGGGAGGGGGGGGGGGGGAATAGAGGGAGAGTGTTGGGGAGAATCGGAGAAGAGTGTGGCGAACGAGAACCGAATAATAAAACAGCTTATCTTCTCCACGAGCGTGTTTTTTCTGAATTATTGCTAATCATAATGAAATTTCGGACAGGATGAAAATATTCCGAAAATCGGCGGAAATTGTCTCGTATTTCGGTGGGGCGCGTAGGATTTGGAAGGGGGAGGAGATGTCGGTTTGAAATGTTTGCGGAGGGGAAAAATGGAGGAAGCGCTTCTGACGCCATCTGAATTGAGTTCTGCGTGTTTATGCCTGGGAAATTAGGGGCCTTCGTGAGCCTTAGCGCTGATGGAAATGGGTCGCGCGCCTTGATTTCTGACGAATACGGCATCGAACGTCTCGTTTGTAAATGAGCGATTTCGAAGGGAGGTTAGGTAGGAGACTCGTAGATGGGGCATTACGCTACATTTATCGTAAAACATGAAATTTAAACATCGATGTTTTTATCTTTGTCGCTAAAATAATTGATTTATATTTTTACTGTCGAGATGGACCCTTGGATAGAATTTGTTAATTTCCTTGATCCGATCGTGACAGAAGGAATGCAATTCGTCTGGTAATGCTAGTCCATATATTGAACTCTATTGTATATCGGAGGTGGTAATCTTCATTTTTGCGAAGCGCTACTCAACACCCTTTTTCAATGTAACGCGCAAATGAGAAATCGCATCAGATTTAATTGTCATTGCAATGTCTATGTTTAGTTTAGGTTTATTGTAACCACAATCGACTTAATCTAATTTTGAAATGGAAAATCTCCGATTACATCGATAAATAAAGAGGAATTTCAGATTTTTCTTGGAAATAAAGGTTGTAACTAAGTACTTTTTGGTCAACTGTCACAATTTCTTTGTTATTTCTGTCATATATTGAAGTATCACTATTACACTGGAAGCCAAGAATGCCTCGGCGGGCCGGAGAGATGAATAAATGAGAAGTTATCTAGAGTTTCTGTGTTCTTATATAGTGATAATTAAGTTTAAATAATTTACTAACATTAAAAAAACGCCATAAATCTTTTTCGACCATCGTTTTACTGAAAAATATTAAATTACCCATATCAAAAATTTCCCGATCACTTTTTCATTACAGCTTCGGGGGGCACGTACAGCCCTCTCGAGGGCCGCATGTGGCCCGTGGGCCGCAGGATGCCAATCCCTGCTCTATAGTAACGAATTCACTCTCTCTCACTCTCTCTCTTTCTGCATTCAACACACGTATTTCACAGTAGGCCTTAATGGCGTAACTTACTATAATAATAGCCCAGGTCTGTTGGTTGGTTGGTTGGTCACGCTTTCACGATGGCCGATATAGAGCGTTTTAACAAACTTTCCGAGTAGGTAGAAGATTGAAATTTGGCAAGGATACTTGATTAACATATTTTAAGGTAATGAAGAAAATAAATATCTAAAAAAGTCCTGGGTTCGACTCCATGGAAGACATTTCCATTTTCCCTAAAGTAACATGTAAAAACCCATTTTTTGGCGTGCAGGCTTTTATTGTTTTGGAAATTAAAATTAGAAGGAATTAACCTACGATCTTCGGATCTGAACCATTTTGAAAAAAATTACAAAGTTTCTTATTCTGTTCATCTTTTTACGCATACAATTCGAAATCGCTCAAGTTATACGTTTAATTTACATATTTTGTTGAAATATTGCCATTTTAGCGAAATGTTGCCTTGGCTACCAATTATATTGTTAGACCTCAAAATCCTATTCTTGTATCAATCCTTATGGGTGTAAGCGTGCTTTGTATGTTTTTATCACCTGAGAGAGGTAGAGGGGAGAGCGATAGGGAGGGGGAGAGAGGGAAGTAGAAGGGGGAGGGGGAAAGAGGGGGAGAAGACAGGGGGAGGGGGAAAGAGGGGGAGAAGACAGGGGGAGGGGGAGAAATGAGGAGGGTGAGGGAGATAGAAGGTGGGAGAGGGAGAGAGGGTGTGAAAGGGGGGGGAAGAGAGGTATCCATTTTAAGTTTTACTAAAGATACCACGTCAACAACAGAATATTCACTAGATATGTTGTATATGACAAAATATTTCATATGGAAAAGTGTGATATTAATTATTTTAAATGAAAATATTAATAATCTATCTATGTATCTATAATTCTTCCGTTGATATTTCAACGGGCACTACACAAGTACACTGATAATTTTGCGAAGTTAAATCTCATCCGAACAGTACAATTCTTAGGATTGGTGAAAAATTATCTACGAGGATTTTCCAAAAAAAATTTAAAACGCCGCTAACAAAGACCGCGGACATTGCACCACTTAAAGCATTTGAAGGAAAAGAGTAGATTCTTGATTAGTTTGATGACGCATGCCGACCAAAGCTAGAAGAAGATGGCACGACCAGGCCGATTAGATTAAGTTAAAAGAATTAATGTTTTGTGATTAGATGACATTAAATTCCTTTCTTTCTCTTGCGGTTTGCCAAGTTAAAGTCATAAAAATCTACTTTCTGAACGATATTCTCCCTCTTTCTCTCCTCTTTCTATCTTTCTCATCCTTCTCCTGCAGAAGAATTTGAAGGAATGTAGGGAACGAGGAGAGGAAGAGGGAGAGGGCGCGTGTGGGCCGAACGCTTTAGGTGAGCAAAACCACTCTGCCGTGTCCTCCGTGGAATTCGCCTCTGGGCCTCTAGTGTAGTCCTCTTCCGGGAGAGAAAAGGAGTGGGAGGGGAGGGTGAGGAAGAGGGGAGGGGGCAGAAGGGAGCTCAGAGGCGCCTTCTGCGTTCCGAACGGCGTAGGGTGTACAGACGAAGAGAATTAAAGGAAAAAGAAGAAGGATAAGAGGAAAGGAGAGAAAAGGAGATTGGGAGAAGAAGGGAAAAAGGATTCGGGCGGGAAAACAAGAGAAAAGAAATCTCCGTGAGTCGCATTCCAAAGTTTTGAGTGTTGGAAAGGAGTGAGGAAGGTGTGATAGGAGGAATCTCAGGGGTGGAGGGATAAGGTGGGGGGAGTTGGGTTGGCGTTATAGGAAGGTGGATGGCGTTTGTAGGGAGGTGGAGTGGGTTTAGAAGGCTGGAGAGGGAGTTGAAATGGAAGAACTGGCTTTCCTCGAGAGAGAGAGAGAGAGAGAGGGACGAAGAAACACTCGAGGAATTCCTAGATTAGTTCGTCCTTTATCAATATCTTCAAAGAGTTCTTTTCGGTCCGTCGACGATTTTTCTGGTGACTTCGACTAGGAAATGAGCGAATGAAAATCGCATACTAATTGTATAAGATGCATTGCATGTTATAACAATCGATTTAGACACAAGCGAAAATCTTATCAGAAGGATACATTTAAAAAATTTGGAAAATATTAGCACATGATACTTTTCTCAAAACCCTTTCTTTGCACCTCTTTTGAAATCAAATAATGAAATGTTATAATGATGAAACGACCAAGTATAAGTCGCAAAGCATGAATGAATTCATGGTGAAGCACATATTTTTTATCACAACGTTTACACTAGAAATAATTCATATATTCATTAAAAATACTAAAACGCGCGTTCAAAATAGCTGTGAAATGTGTAATTTAAAGCCAAAGATAACATCATACGCTACAGTTAAGGTTTAGTGAATATAAAACCGCCGTGTTCTGAAGAATTACGTTCCTCAGATAGCTCACCGGCAAAAAAACTTCGGACACTTTTTTTTCCCGCTAGATTAAATCTCTCCTCTTATTTAAACGCGAGCTCTAGGAAACAATTTAAAATTCCCAAATTCAATGAACCCCAACATACGGAGATTTTATACGGCCGTCCGATGGCGCGATAAACAAATGGTCTAAAAAAAAAAGAAGCACGCGAGCCGCCATAGTCGGTCCTTTCATCGCTTTAATAAGCGACGCGTTTCAGAAGACTCTCGACCCCTGTAATATCTTTTACGACAGCCCAGAGAGATAACCTTTACGGCGAGTTTTAAACCTCGTCATCTACATCGAAAAATCATTCCGTGCTTTCTGTAGAGGCTTGTTTAATGGGAAATATGGAGAGTGCGAGCCAATAAAGAGAACCGATGTCCTTTCCATTAAACGTGACACGTGCATCGGATTACATTGTTAAAAACTATATTCTACATTTCTGAGGTGTCAGGCCGATATTCCGCAAACACCTCTTCCTGAGAATAAACTTTAGATTTTAAAAGAAGCGTTTAGGCTTTAACGACGTAGAAGAGAATTTTAAATGATTTCTAGCGGGAAACGGCTTTGTTAAACTCTAGCAGGTGTAAAAATGAAACCGTTAATATCAGAATGGATTTTATGATACAATTCGCTCTGAAAAATATTTCTAATAACACTGGCTTAATAAAGACAAATTAAGTTCTAAAAATGAATTCATTCGGTGATAATAAACAAAAACTACTTACGATCCATTAATATAATTTATTCAACGAAATTCTTCATCAGAAATAAAATTGGTGGTTTCATGTTTTAAAATTTTTTTCATGCTGTGATATTACTTTAATAGACAGAATATTAAATTTTGATTATTTACGAGCCAAGCTATCGTTAGAACATAGGATAATCGCACAGATCCACCGCATGCTTTTAATTAAGTATACGGCATAGCGTAGTGTTCACGGCAAAGAGCCGAAACAGATAATCGATCGGAAGAGGACTGACTAGGTTATGCGCGGATTTTTGTGTGTTATGGACTGTTTTTGAAGGCGCGTCACGTCTCGCTATTGGCTCGCGCACGTTTTGGAAATTTACCTCGAATATTACGAGGGAGAGCTTGAATCGACGTTTAGAAAGACCTGTGTTCGAGTCGTTTCGTAAAATCAGTAGTAGCTTAGGGAAGTGAACATGACGAAGAGGCGTTGAAATTGCCTTGGAAATATGGAACTATGGCAATGTTTCCCAAACTTTTTGACCCTGCGAACCCCTTTTTATGAAGATCCGAATCTCGCGAACACCCTCCTTAAAATTCAAATTTTCAAGGATTACATTCCTTATCTTAGTAGGTATAAATTATTAAGGAAAATATGTTATAACCAATTTTGTATTTATTTAGCTAACTATACAATATTTAATTGAAGTTATTATTTCCTCTTTTTATTTGTACTTTTCATATTCTGCGTTAATTTTACCAGTAAGACAGCTTAAATTTTATTTGCATATTAAAAAATGGGAGAAATATTAAGAATTCGAGATCTAAGGCAAGGAGAGTCTACAAGATTTTATTTTTCAGACCGTACATTTGAGAATATGCGTGTCGTTAGTCAACAAATAAATTTAAGACTACTATTTAAATTTTGTAGTTGAAAATATTTCGTTATAATGTTTAGAATTATTGTCGATTTAAATATTACAATTTGGTAGTTTTTACTAGGATGATAAATTCGTAAACCATTAATTAACATACATGAAATTTTTTTATGCTTATTATAATAATTAATAGAAAAAGCAACACTATTATAAGGAAAATCAATTACTATATACTTTAGGCATATACAGGGTGTGGTAAATATTAATCATTATTATATTTAAACAATATACCCATATAGAAATGCCAACATCACTTTTAAAGAGCAGAAAAATTTTATAGCTTATACAAAAATGTAATCTCCCTGTTTAAAAAATAACTATAATTCTTTTAATTTTTAGGTAGCAATTAATAGCTTACCCATCTCCCGTACATATTCTTAAAGTTTCTTAATGCGATGGACGTGGTTGCTTAGTCCTGCATAATTCTTGAAAATCTGGAGCTACTGAAGAGAGGTAGGTACAGTCTTAAGTCTGCTTTGGCTAAAACTTCGTCACAAATCACGCACCTTGGCTGTGGACAACCTTGATCCCCAGTAGACGTAAAACCAAACATTATATAATCATCATTGTACTTTCTTTTATTACTAATTGATTCTCCAACACTATCCTAAAAACGTTTCTTTTCTGTATTTCCGATATCAACATTCGTTTTCAACCACTTATCCATTCAAAAATTTAACTTTTAAAAAGATAAAAATGTGACCGAAGAGTATAAAAGGAAATATTCAACGCACGAACTAAATACACAAACAGAAAACACAGTAAAACGCAAAACCACAAAGTAAATACTAAAGAAAAACTTCAGTTCATGGGAGTAAGATTACACCGTGAGGATAAAACACCAACTGATTTAAGGCATGAAAAGAATGCGAAAGTATAGGATAACTGAAATTGAGCACATTTTTTAACTCAAAATAGAGATATTTACTATTGTGTGCTGCAGTTGTGTGCTCAATTTCGGTCCATTACATAACATTGTGTACTCGCTTCGGACCGCTTCCAGAAACCAAGTACAATTTACCTGGATAATTGTCTTAGCGTTCCTCCTTAACCTTTATGTTAACAGTGATAGTTTCAACAAAGTATCAATTTGTGCGTCGTCTCTTCCTTTTCCTTTAACTAATCGCTTGCAAAGACGAAATACAGAACTTTTACAAAATAGTAGAATAATTGTTAAAAATATTCGACAAGGACTAAATTAATTATGCAACATTGGTCGCCATTACCGAATTTTTTGCCACGAAGGGTTCGCGAACCATAGTTTGGGAACCTTTGCTCTAAGGCGATTGTCTTTCTTTCTTACTAAAAGTATCGAACAAGGTGTGAATGCGAAAGCGAGTCAAAAGAGAGAGAGAGAGAGAGAGAGAGAGATGATGAAGGGAGCACAAAGAACACTGAATGCAGCAATATAAACCGCATGAGTGTCGAATATAAATGCACGCACGCACGCGCGCACACACACTTTCTCTCTATTGGTGAACGGATACAAGCGAAGACTGAGAGTGTAAATTATTTCCTCGTGTAGATGCGCCACATTCTCTATAATAAAAACGTTGTTCCATAAGAAACGCAAGATGGCCGACAGCAAAATTTAACTAGAACACTTGAAAATATGTTGGCTTGTGTCCACCAACTGGGACCACATCAAAAACTGACCGCGACGCAGACCCCTCGACCGTCATTAACTCCGGTTAGAGGCCGATCCCCAAATCCGAGTGCAGGTATATTTACCCTCGCAGCAGAGAGGGACTAGCCGACCAAGTCTTTTGCAATAAAATTTAAACTATTTTATGTTGTTAACTTAGTGCGATTGTGACTCAAGCATCATATTCGGGTGAATGCGCTGATCAAGAATGTCTTTTTAACGAAATTCTACGATAAATAATAGGATATTTACGCTCACATATAATCTTGACGCCCAGGACGGGATTGTATTGAAAGCAGTTATTCGCGAGACGGTGCGGAGGGTGTAACGCTTGGTTGCTATATGGTGTTGATGGGAGAAAAGGAAAACCGCTCATTACTAAAAAGCTTTTCAACCTTTTTCGATCAAACTTTCAGGAATCACTTGACTATTCAACTTGTCAATTTAAGCTGATCGCTGTGTACATAGTAGTCCTGGATTTGACTCCAGGAGCACATCTTTTCTCCATTTCAATAAAATGGGCAGAGCTGAAACGAAGCGAGGGGGTCTTTATTCTTTAGCATTTTAAAATATCTTAAAAAAGAGATATCGACGCGGTATTTCCACAGCTATGCCGAAAAAAGTATGGAAATTAATTTCCATATCGTAGAAATTCAAATTTCATTCGAAAAAAGCCGAAAATTAGGTTTAATTACTATTTTTCTTGATTTCTAGGTATTTATTCAATTCTCATGATAAAATTGTGATAAAGTCGAGTTATAGAACCATTTTATATGTCCATGACTATTATTACTTTCTGGAACATTCGATTATGTGGATTTTATATTAATTTCTTACGTTTTAGTAAACAAAATTTGGTGTAATTAATTTTTATTTTATTTTAACGTAATACTTAATTCACGCTTACCCGTCATATTTGATGGGCAATTACGCTATTTTTATATAAATTTTTAAAATTAGCAATGTGAAAAAGAAAAGTTTGATTTTGATAGTGCAAATTACAGTTTTAAAACGGATGCAAAGAAAACTTAAATAAAACTTTTATTTATTATTTTAACCAAAAGTGTATACCAAGACATTTTACTCTTACAATTAGTAATATGTTTCAATAACGGATTCATAAATCCAGTACATTTCGAATATGAAACAATGAAGTACGCTAAATATTTCAATTATGAATTAATTTTTTGAACTGGAGTTGTAGTACAGAATATGCTTGTATTGATTTTTATTTACGAATAATATATTGCAGTTAATAATAAGATATTTACGCGCATAATTTAATTCGTCAATTTAATTTATCATTCATAATTAATTCTCAACATATCTATTATGTATCAAAGATTAAGCGGATTTACGGCACTCAAGTACATTAATTCTATGATTTCTCGCAGTATTAATTTTTTTAAAGGATTGGAGGGAATTCATTAAGTACCGAGAGAGGTTTCAATTAAATTATATTTATGTATTCATTAAAATAGGCGGCTGAATGGAAATATGTAATTTACTCAATATACTTTATATTCGTGCCGCAATGCACTTGTAATCGCAATAACAAATGTTCGCGCAAAGGTCATTTATCATACCTTTCGTCTCTTTAGCAATCATTATTTAACGGCACTAGAAAATTTACGCTCGCGCGTTACGTCATAAATTCGCGATGTTAAACAACGCAATGTCATTGTCTGCTAAAACGCTTTTTCTCTTTTACCTCTTTTAATTTCAGGGATTAAAGAGAGAGGAAAAACAAGTGCCGCGCGGGGGGAGGATGGAAGGGCGGAACGACGAGTGATAAAGAAGGTAACGACTCTTTTGATAACGCTTCCTTGGTGTCCGCACCATCGTTAAAAAATAACATCTAAGGTTTAACGACGTAGTAGGCGTCCGCAAAAGCTATGGACATCAAGTGACCGTAATTTCGAAGAAGTTTGAGGAAGTGTCCGACCGACTAAAAGCCCTCGTATTTGGCAGCTGATTCCGGTGTCCATAACAATAAAAATTAACTTCTATATAAAATTCATTCGTTACTACTCGTAGAGAAATAAAATTATAATGCCAGAAGTTTAGCATATCTGAATGCAATAGAGAGATATTTTCTAGGGCAGGGATCGGCAACCCATGACATGCGTGCCATAAGGTTGCACGCGAAGATATTTTAATTGGTACGGGAAGAGATTTAAGTGGCACGATATTTCATAGTATAATTACGAAAAGTATGTATTTTAAAAATATTTTCACTTTTATTACAATTTTATTTTGTATTTCAATGATACCGCATTACAGTATTCAGGATTCCTTTTAATACCTATAAGGACCGCTTTTCGTAAGCGTTACGGAGAAAACGAATTTAAGGGTGTCACGCGTGAAAGGTCACGATTTATGAATATTGATAAAGAGTGGCACCCAACTGAAAAACGTTGCTGCCCATCCCTATTCTATGAGGTACCTACTTAATTTAGTCAGAATTTCGACGTTCCATTATGCATGAAAATCCTATTGGAGTAATTACAAGGTTTCCCATGCATTTAATTATTATCCATGCTAACTACTGAGTAAATAATGATAGCTTCGGGGAAGCTGTTTTTCTGCATTTAATTAACCTATAGAAATTCGAAATTATGAAGTTGGAAGAATTAATAAGCATTTCATAATAGAATTATATATATAACACCTTTTTGCCTCCTTTATAATTACCTTTCATCATCCTTAATCATATACATATATATATCAAGGTATAAATACTAAGGAAGAGGAAAGGAAAATGAGAATATTTAGGACAACTAGGTGTTGAAGGAAACCCAGTGAGCACTTACCGGAAAAAGAGCCGCTGGGGTGCTGGAAAGACACATTTGTAGAAGTTATTGGAACTTTCGGGATGATCCCTTCCTCAATACAAGAGGGCACAACTGATTTGGCAGTGACACTGGGGTGAAGATGTGGCGGTGGAAGGGAAGGGAGCGTGGAAAGTTGCCATATATATATATATATATATATATATATATATATATATATATATATATATATATATATATATATATATATATATATACACACACATACACACCGCTCTATGAATTATATATTTAACTCACATTCCTTAAAACGTTCAGAGTGCATACTGGTAAGTTTTAGGAAGTTTTGGGAGCATGCAGTTGATGGATAAACCAACGGAAATGTTACCAATATATAAGAAACATATGTAAGAGCAATATTTTTATATGAAGACCAATGATAGAATAGCATGTTTTTTATCTCAGGAGAAATATTAAATGCTGTTAATACTGGATATGTAAATGTTATGGAATGAATTGTACTCCGATGAAAGTATTTTGGTTAATTATTGAAATTGAAATTCCTATGGAGAAGTAAAACTATTTTTGTTCTAATACAGCTTGTCGCGCCATAAATGTTTTCACAACTCTCTGCGAAGAATAGACGCATTCCATTTCATTAAGTTTGTTTGATGATTAAAAATAAAACACCGAAATTTCATCGCAAATTCATTTTCTCGAATGAACATCGTTCATATGTGTAGTTCCATTTGTATAGAGAATTGACTCATAATTCACTCGAACGGATAATTTGAACATCTTTTCGATCTGCATTATTAATTTACTGTTGATGAGGCAGTCCAGCTGTTGACTGTTTATAATTATAATCGGACACATTTTAGCAATATCAATGAAATTTGGTTTGTTGGGAATAATTTCAGTTTCTTCTGAAAGAGATACCAATTACAAAATACAATTTGTTTTTTTGAAATAAGCGATTAAGTATTTAAAATTTAGTAAAAGTCATCTTGCTAATCACGTTGTCGTGAGCTCAACTTCAAATTATATCCACAAGCATTAAGGAAGTCTCATGGGATTAAGCTGAAAAATGTTTTTCGATGAATACCAATGTTTACGGAAATATAATCATCTCTGGACGATTTTCAGCGCGGCCATTAACGATCGGATTAATCAAGCAACTATTAAGAGTGACATTTGTTTAAAAGTAAATAATTGAAAGATCTTATGAGTTGGTGGATGGGTCTTTTCTATCAGATTATTATTCATCAAAATTCCACGAGAAATTTTCACTTCGAAAAATCAAATTCAGATGTACAAATATGGTCTCTAAAACGTTCTACAAGTCGTTATTTATTTTTGATAACGACGAAGGAGTGACACGCGTCAACACATCCGCCACCGGTCCAGATAACAACGTAATCCGTAAAAACTTTTTCTATTGTGCCAGCGAAGAAGCACATCAAAGGAGTATGATCCATTGTCGACAATATGGCTTTCGCTATCATTTTGCAGCTATAAATATATTTTGAACACTTCTTAGAGATTCCGCCTTTTACGATGCTAAAAATATTTACGCATGAATTGAATTTTAATTCTAATAAAATTATCATGATCTCCACCATTAAATGTGGCTTTAATTTTTCCGAATTAAATGTTTCCTGAAAAGATTAATTTAATCCATTAAACTTTATTGCTATAATATGTATTGTTATAGTTTTGGAGATAAAGTACGAAGTCCAAAATCCGGCAACCTCGGGAATTGTAGGTTGCCGGATTCGGGATTTTTTTTCGGATTTTGGTTCATATAACGGGCATCCTTCATTTTTCCCGGAAGGTATCTACCGCGTTAAACTAGGGATGCCTGTATAGCCCCATCATGAATTAACAATAATTCCAAATGAAGTATAAAAACAAAATAATAAATAAAATATAGAATTATGTTTTATTGACTTACCAAAGCATATACTTCTCCACTTACGAAGTAAAATAAACGGGAAGGGGCCGTGGGATGATAATTTACTCCTCATTGTAGTTGGTTTAGCTGCTAGCAATTTGGTTTTCGATAGCGGAAGGATTATTTGCGCAACTTTCTGGAATTTTTTTGAAAATGTCAGGTGTTAGTTGTTTCGTGCATTTGCGCTTTTCTGAAATGTTTTTCTCGAATTTTATAAAGGGACATGATTCAGTAATAAGGTGTCTTTGGTCAAGACCCTTAATAAAATCATCGTAAATACTTATTAATATATCTATGAAATTTTTATTCAAATTTTCTTTGTCATCACACTCACACACAACCGAATCACAAAGAACATTGAGTAGTAATGCTAGGGAATAGAAAGATTATTCCTCACAGGTCTGTAACGTTTAAAGTATTTGTAAACTTGTTTAGAGTACGGCCACCATTTCAATATATTCATCTTTGAAAACACTTGAGAATAATCTGATACATTTGTTTGGGTTGGGATTGTTTAACTCTTATGTATACATTTTTCTCCGCTCACACTCTCAATTGCTGAGTCTGTCAACATTTAGAGATTGGTCAAAAATAAGTCATGTGCCGAATTCAAGCAAATTTTTCTGCAACTCTCGGAGAATATTTTAAACGAAATTTTTTTCAAATGGCCGGATTTTGGATCATTCCGGATTTGGGACTTCGTACTGTATAACCAGGGCCGGCGCTAGGCGGTAACCGAGGTAAGCAAGGCATCGGGGCGCTGAAAAGATTTTCGGCGGTTCCCCATTTACACTTTGAATCGATACATTATTGGAGAGTGTTGAGTGAATCTCCTTGAGGGTTTTACTTGAGAGAAAGATACTAATTTGTTGTAAGTTTAGCTTGAGAGGTATACAAGTAAAAACATGTTCAGTTACTTTGTGCCTGTACCTTGATGGGAAGGCCTTCTACGAAAGGTGGCGCTCTTTGCACCCAGGGTGGTTGATTTCAGAAAGGCCGCGCCAACCTGGGACGCAATGGATGCAAGGCACCCGTGTGCCAACATGCTAGGGGCACCATCTAATGCAGAAAGTGAAAGTTGGAAATGCCAGAGCAGCAAATCTTCTTCGCAAATTCTGCCCCCGAACACTCGAGGTACGGGGTCGCATTACTTTAGTGTAGGTAAGATGCTTATTGGAGGTGGCGAAGAATTAGGTCACCGAAGGAGTCGGCAGGATGTAGGGGCGCTACCCTGCTAATTGCCATTCGTCTTCCATTCGATCCTTGCATTCATTTCATATCAATTTATTGATATAGAGAAGATAATTTTTAGAATAACATGTGAAAGATTTATTCCACAATAAAGAGGGTCAGCGGAAGGCATGGCGGGCGAAGAGCTTAACCTAAGCCGTAGCAATGGATAAGTAATCGAGGTTTTGTTTTCTTTTAAAAACCGTATCTGACAGTGCTAGTAAATCGAAAGAAATACGCGAAATACGATGGGTATCTTCGAATGATGCATTGTGTACTTTTAATCCCATATGTAGCGAGTTTCATGTTTCCTATGCGCAAATATGTTACAGGATATACATTAACCCTTTAACTGATAGCCGACCGATCTATCGGCCCACGCTGCATCTACGAAAACTGTCACTGGCCGATCTATCGGTTAAGCTTCTTAATAAAGATCAGATGGCTTGGTCAACCAGTTCTACCTTATCTGTGATGCTTGCGCTTTTGATTTACAATAAAATCATCAAGGAAAGCTTGACTTGCGATTTTTTTCGACTTTAACAAAATGATCCTAGTCTGTCTGTAGCATGTCGGGTGTATTGGAGGGCACATTGGAGCAGTGATTTATAGTTCTTTTTTTGTAATTGATCTGTAGTGTTTGGATAAAAAAATCAGTCTTTTCATCTCCTATCATATTAGTTATTGTAAAAATTTATTTTTCATAAAATTTATCATAAGTTTCTCTAAGAAAATAATAGTACATAGTTGGAATATTTTGACTACACAAACCGAAATGCTCATTATGGTTTCGGATTAATGTTAAGTTGACTTTAAAAATTTGTGGTTTTCGTTTTGTTGCAGATTTTAGAAGTTATATTTTAAAAACCAGGATTTATTATTATTAGCATCAATGGATAAGAAAAATAAATTTTCCGGTTTTAAAATAAGAAAATAAAAGCTGTGAAAGACTTAGAAATAGAAAAACAGAAAGAAAGAAATATTTTAAATCTGCTCTTTCTAAATTAGAAAATGAAGAGTCAGAATAATATAAGGAAAATGGTTCCTGCCTTAATAGCTTTGATCAAAGTTTGAAGCTTTAGTACGAGGCAAGACATTTATTTGTCAGTGATAATCGCTGTCGGTTTACTTCAAGCAATTCAGAATCTTGGCCTAAAATTGAGGATAAAATTTTAAAAAATTATTATTGAGCAAGGTTCTGAACAGATTAAGAAACTGTCATTTCCGGCAGATGAAAGTGGTAGAAAATATAGCAGTAATTATTATTTTTGGAAACTTATTATCAAGGTAACAATACCAAGTCATTGGCTTGCATATTCTGTCAAGAACAAATGCGCGTTTTGTTTTCGTTGTAACCTTTTCTATGGGAAATAAGAATACTCCAAGGCATAGGTCAAAATATTGGTTCTGCATTAAAAGTGATTGAGAATTTATTACACTTTATTAGAGAATTGCACACAGATGAAGGTTTTGAAAAAACTATACAAACCGCAGGAGAGCTGGCCAGTACTTTGGATACTCCAGCGGAGTTCACTGTAGGAGCCGAAGTTCGTCGACGGAAAAAGAAAAAATCTTTTTGACTACGAAGCCGATGATGAATCTGTGATTAACCAAAAGATATGTTTAAAATTAACTTTTTAAATATTATTTTAGACATGTGTATCAATTCCATAGAAGAAAGGTTTAAATAATTAAAGAATCATAATAAATATTTTGATTTCCTCTATGATTTTAAAAAATTACATGAAAAAGACGATAGCATTCTCAAAGCATTTTGTATCGATTTGGAAATTCATCTAATTAATAAAGACGACAGAGCCATTGATGCTATTGAAATATTCAACGAATTAAAGACATTCAAAGACATTTGCTTCAGAACTCCAAAATTTAAAGAATTCATTAGAAATATTAAGATTTTTTCATTCAAATATCCTGGAATCGATATTTCCAAATATGTTTATTTCGCTTAGAATTTTACACACTCTACCGGTATCAGTTGCAATCAGCGAAAAAAGATTTTCAAGATTAAAAATAATAAAAATCTATTTAAGATCGACCATTTCACAAGAAAGGGTTGTCACTAATAGCAATCGAGACCGATATTTGAGAGCAGTTGAACATGGAACATCTTATTGCCAAATTTCCTAGCTTGAAAGCTCGCAAAATAACATTCTCATAATTTATAAAGTACAGGATTAATAAAATTTGTCTAATTTTTATTTGTGTTTTCATTTTTAAATTTCCGTTTTATAGCTAGGCGCCGCAGCAAAATCTTGCAGGAGGGCGCCAACACTCCTTCCGCCGGCCCTGTGTATATATAACATACCGATATAATTTCAAGTGGGCATTTCATAGATTTAAGATTTAATATAAAATAATATTTCTCTTGGTAGTTGAATATTAGCTAGATTTAATTAAAGTTGTACTGTACTTACTCATGGTGACCACAAAAGCCACTCTGCGATTTTATAATATAATGTTGGTCCTGCTTTGTGAAGCGCTGCATCTCACTTATTGCCCTCAGTACGATTAAAACCAACCGTATTTACCTTGGGGGATACATACTTCAGCCAACAAACTTTTGTAAGATAATTAATGTCAAAAATATTTCAGGCGGCATGTCAGGCGCAAGATATGCAACCCTTTGTCTCAGCCTGGAGCGCATTTCTCAGCGGTTTAAAGAAGATGTAACCACAAAAAAGAGGAGCGGAAATGAACAAGTGGCTCAGTCGGAAAAGCACCAGCAAAAGAGAAAGAGCCCGAATCTAGAGAGTTGAGAGATTCATTCCGACGCGATTTGCTTAAATAACGGCGATCCAACATCCTAGAGGTAAACGAAACACCAGACTTCTTCATGGAATGGAGTAATATTAATCTAATGAGACCGAACAATAAGGCTCCATTCCCCCACCCCACCCCTTCATATGATGTTTAAGTGTGTGATTGTTTGATGAAGGAATAAAATAGAGACGAAGAAGAGATAGGATTTTTTGGTTTTGCTAACCTGTGGATTTATATACCTAGAGAGGTATTAGGTACGCGTTTATTCGTGGATGCCAACCGTGGTGACCTCTTCCCTTTAGACTTGGAAATATATTCTCCCCGCATATTTCTCCGTCGGTGGTATTCGCTTCGGATTCTCATATAGTAAATATCTGATGACAGGAAAAGTCTAACTTATCGGTAATATATAGAAGAATGACGCGATTGAGAAGTAGGAGTGAGTGAGTCTTAGCGCATGCTTATCAGCTGACATCGTGTTCGGAAGATACTCTTTGGCTGTTCCCTTTAAATGGTAACCTTTGAAAAAAGCTGGATGAAGAGATGATAGTTACATGGAATTATTGTACTAAAATCATTTTGTGATATTTTCATTGCTATTAATTGTAAGATCAGTATATCTAGCACGTTTAAAAAAGTTTTAAATTAATATGAAGCTCACCTAATGGTGCATTCGCTGTGAAAAACACAAGTTTATAGCCAAATGATGAGAGTGACCAAGTTTCATCTAAAATTTGCAATTTCCTCATTTCCATCGAAATCATTCATGTAATAAAATAAAATCTAGCGAATATAATTGCATTAGAACTTATTATTCATCCAGTACATTGTAAACATTCATACATTTTATTATTGCAGAAATTATTGCTAGATTTGTTTATGATTTTTCAAGAGGTTGTATTGTCTTATCCTATTTTCTGTAGTACTTCGACGTCTTCTTATGGTTTCTTACGCATAAAAACATTAAAAAAATTATGGAATCTCCGAGAAAAAAGAAACAATTCCTTCCCATTGCGAGAAATGTGTTATTATAATTTCATTGTGTAGAATACGAAGACTCGAATTATTATGCCTAGTTTGTGATTCTTTCTACGGAATTTGTCTAGTGATATGTAACTTCACCGTTTTTTTTCTAAATATACGACGCCAAAGATGAACAATTTTAGTAGTATTCCCCTCTTTTTATTTTTTCCATCCGTAGTATGGGCAAAAATACTTTATTCCTGAAAAAATCGAATTCTCGATTTCAATGCAATTACAGGGTTTGGGGTCCCCCGATTACTTTTTCAAAAGAATTTTCTCAATGTTGTTTGTGCGTGTGATACGAATTTTGTGAGCTTTATAATTCAAAAACTTTGGCTGAAACTGGTCTACCGAAATTGAAGGTTTACTGTTGTCGTTTCCCCGTTTTGTTTCCTATAGATCTCAATTTACGCATATATTTGTAAATATCGAATCTAATCTTCTACATGTTTTGTTTGAGACATTTTGACGTGACACCGATTGCTTAAGAGATATTTTGACTAGTCTTCTGAATGTATGCTTAAGTACGCCGCTAGGTAATACCATTGTTACAGTTGTTATGATAAAATTTTCTAATTGTTGATAGCGATGCGTACGCTGCCAAGGGTAATTTTAATTGCGTATGGATATCGAAAGCAACAAATAACAATTTTGTTTGCTTATAGTTCTTTTCATGTGAGAATTTATTCCAAATATTTTTCAATATGAAAATTATTGTTTAAAAATTATTCACGAGTGTTATTACCGATAATTATTCTCGAAGACGCTGATGCGGTGAGAAATTATATTCTTTACTCCGTATAGAGAAAGTCATGTGCTGGACACATCGGATTTTTATGTCTGCTAAAGTATCGTCACTAAAATCACGTTTATTATTGCTATAAATTGCGATTTTCAAACACGTTCCATGACATCGTGCTTCGAAAATAAACAAACCTTTAATCCTAGAATTGGATATAATGGCATGGCCGAATCGTTTGCGGGAATCGCGAGGATTAATCATACTGCGAGTGTTATCAATCCGAATCGACGTGAAATTATCTCCCAAACAGCTCTCTCTCAAATCGGAATGGATATTTTTATTCTCTCCCATTGTCCACGATAAATATGCTCAGGAGAGCCGCACAAAGCATTTTGGGATTCTCTGAAAATAACGCTCGTGTATAAGATTCGTCCTTCTATGCGTGTAGACGATAACCACAAAACTAATCCGTAGAGACCGCGCTTTAATAGCGTGACCGTCAAACAAACAGATTTACGCTCATTAAATGTTGTCGCTGCCGACGGCGACGTAACGAAAAAATTTGGAAATCGCGCTCCGTGGGAAAAATTCGGTCTATTCCTTATATCCAGAGACACGTGGCGACGCGGTTGGCGATTTCAGAAGAAAGATGGCGGTCGAGAGCAGGACACAACACATCGGCCTCCGACGAATAATCGAAGCGAAAATAGCTGCCACGCTACAGTTTGACCATCGAATGAACGCTTAATGATAAAATATTTGATTCTCTACAACAGAAAAGAAAGAGACAGACAGACAGATAAATGACTTTATTTAGGGCTAAATTGAGACTGTGAAGTCCCTTCTTACATTTAACCCTTTTGCCAGGATACACACACACACAGAGATGGGTGAGGATGCGCCAAAATTTGACAAAAATGAAAACCTATCAAAATAAATTCATAAGGCCAGCCCGCGCCCGAGGCGTCAGTATAGTGAGAGAGTTTAAACGACTTTTATATATCTATCCATTATTGCAAATTTCTCTTTTGTATTCCAAAGTGAATCACATATTAACGAAGCGGCAACTTCGTATTTATTATGACAAAGCGTATAGTTGAACATAAAAATTAACTGTATGTTTGTGAAATTTTTATATGCAAAAGGGGGCGCTGTTTGTTTGATTGGCCGGGCGTCAAAATATGATATCTCGAGCTGACAATGTATATTCATGATCTTTTCGATATCGTTTATTCCTTTTTAAACAATGCTGCAAAAACTATTTTTTATATTGAGTTGACCATGAGTTGGACAAAAGCAGATTCGTAGAAGAAACCCTCAGCCTAACCATGCATGGTTGAGTGAACGACATTGTTACAAAAATAAATGCGCAATATAACTCGGCTCTTGTGAAATAAATTCTGGCAACCTTCCTATTAACTTCCTATTCCTATATATAACACTTTAACATGAGCACAAAGAACTGATTAGTTTTTGGACAATAACGGTTAACCGGAAGTCGAGGTTTATTCGAAACTCGATTCGGTTTTTGCGATAATAAAAATATTTTGCTTTTTCTTAATACGAGTATACAGCACCAGCACCATGTAGCGGTGAATTCTGTAAACATATTCAAAATATACGTAATTTACGGCAGTAAGGGCGTCTGTATTCTTATACGATAGGAAATGATAATTTTGCCTCATAATGCTATACAAAATAATTTTAATATCTATACACCAAATATGGAGTAAGTCATATATTGGCCACATCAGATTTTTTGCTTTATTCGACGGCTAGGGCCTTTTGCGATCTATACACGTTACACGGTCGAAGTTATCAGAAATACGCATTCTCTTTCGAAATTTTTAGGATTTTTCGTACTCATTCCGGGCGTTGCCAAGGAGATTCTCATTGTTTTTCGCTTCGAACTGTTGTTAGAGCATCGAAATTAATGAAGCAAAGCAACGTCAATATTTACGGATAATTATTCTGTTGACTGCGTATGGGAAGCGTTTCTAGCTGTGTCAATAACATGTGTATGACAAACAAGCTCCCAGAGCATTGTTTTATTTTAAATTGTGCAATTAATTTGTTTTTTATTTTGTTTCATCGTTTGAACGCTGGAATCTTACGTTTTTGTAAGTAGAATCATCATATTACACATCTCTAATCCTCATTAACGCAAATAGGCTCACGCATCAATTAAAAATTAGATGAGAATCGGGACGCACGTTATTTTGTAAACACATTATGTGGTTATCTTCCCTTCATTGATAATCTAAATAAACGGTTGCATTGACGTCACCTTTATAGTAGTTCCTGTAAGAAGTTAAAAGCAGCCGTTGATAGACACTTGAAGGAAAGCAATTGTTTGCGAGTTCGTCTATAAGGGTGCAACGATAATCATTGGAACTAAGGTAAGGTAGAGCTATCAGCCCAGCTACAGCTGCCAGAGAAAGGGAGAGGAGCCAAAGGTCAAACGAAGAGTATTGTAGGAAAGAGAGAGAAGGAGATGCGGAAACTCATAGGATTGCCCCTGTAGATGAGGAGCGGAGAGTACAAGAAAGACAAAGAAATAGGGTAACACGTCAAATGAATAGGGAACAAATAAGATCTAACCTAGGGCCGAACTATTTAGATTATTTGCATTTCATTAATTATTAAATAAAAATTATTTCACTAAACCTTCAGTATCGGAGATCCGGGGCTGCCCTGCTAGTATACATAGTAAAGACAAAAAGGGAAATAGAAACACGATTAATAGAACATTGGCACACTAAAAGCATAACGTGTTAAATGTGACGGGAATTCTGTAAGCGCTCTAACTCAAAACTAAAAATCAGATCTGCACAAATCTTTATACGGTAAATTCCCCGTCATCCTATACTCCGTAACACAACCGTTATCCAAGTTGGTTACTTTACCGAAGGTCGCATCTTAACCCTTGCATTGGTAGTACAGCCCGTTATTCAACTCCAACTCCACTCCGGGACCTTTCCCATACCGATGTTGTTTCCGAACCTCTTTATCTGCTTCTTTAGAACCTTCACTCACTCCACCTCACAAAGGATCGTTTAACGGGCGTCGTGTTTTTCACTAACCTGGGACCATTACTATTCCTTTCCCTGAGTGACTTGTACGGAACAGAACCTCCGGCGTACCCATCGAAATAGACCTATTTTACAGTCCTTCGCGAGGAAGAGGCACTGTCTTTTACCATTCTCATTTACATGCTCGAACCTCACCCCTCCCCTCCCCTCCCCCACCCACCATTTCCCTCCTTTTTAGGAATAACTAGTGCCCTCTACCGGTTTTCCGTTGGCATTAATTTAGTCAAGTTTTTGGTGCGATCGATAGTGAATCGGAAGTAGATGACTAGTGAAGTAACGTGTCATATATAACTTGGTAATTTATATCTTTTATTGCAGTGCGAATTGAAAACGTTTTAGAATCTGAATTTACGTGATATTGTTTAAAGATATCCACTTCGTCTCAATTCATCTTGCCATGCATTGTGGCCATTCTACTACGTTGGTCAAGTGCACGTATTGATGTTCGTTTCGAGAGAGGAACTTCTGCCGCATGCAGAGATATCACACAGCCTCAGAAAAGGTAAGAAAGTTTCATTTATTAAAGTTGGATTTGTTAAGTCGTTTCAAAGATGGCGGCCCATCGGTAGCTATTTTTACAGAAGAAACGATTGGGGACATTAATCCCTGCAGCTGTGTTGTATGTACGATTGCAAGTCCTGTAACATTGTGCCACTTGAGTGCTGTGCGTCACGTTAAGATAAAAAATACTTTACTAAGGTTCATATTTTTTCGCGGTTCCGATTTTTCATCTTAATTGCGAAATAATGGCTTTGATATTGTTTCATGCCCTAAGCTATAGCGTAAGAAAATATTTGTTCTGTTTTTATTATTTTTAAAATCTCGAGTGCCGGTAGCAGTTCGGTAGCAAACTCCATGATTCCAAAGGATTAACCGGGATTTCATAAATTTCGTGTAAATAATAGTATTGAAGTGAACATGCATGCCTCAATTGAGAAGTTTCATCGAAAGGAAACATATCATTGTGCTGCTACGCAGAATTCTGAATTTCTCGTCACTCTTCTTCACAGGGTCATTTCAAGCTCGATTCGTGAGCTAAGCAAGAGTTCTGGTGACGAATTCATGGGACTGAAATGCATTGGAACCTTCTATTAGTGTTGTAGAATTGACTAATGTTTGCGAATTTTAAATATGATGCTTTATTAAATCTGTATCCACTCAAACTAATAAAAGTTGGACTCTTTTACGCAATAATAATCAGGTTGCACATATTTTCTGCGACTGCTTAATTTGATTTTACTTTCAGCAAAGTTAATTACCATTTATTACTTAATTAATACGCTTCTATATTTACATATTATATTATATACTAATCTTCGCAAGGTTAGTTACTATGTATGTTTTGTTTGTCTAACTTTCAGAGACTTTTTTAATTTAAGTATTTTCTCTTATAGATTTTTCATTCACTTTTACTCAAACTATATAAAGAAGCTAACTCTACAACTGTAATTTTGTAAGTTTAACCCTCCCACGACACAGTTCGCCCCTGTTAGGAATTCTAGTGATTCATTTTTCGGAGTTTCGAGTGCAACCACATCTGATTATTTCTCCCACTCAACGTTCAGTTGAGGTGATAACGAACACGTCTATGGCATGCATGTTCCAAATTTGATCAATCCAGTTATATCTGTGATGCTAAATTTCGAATCTTCAAATACTCGTCTAATGACAAAGAAAATCTGCTTTAGGAAAAGCCTGTCAAGCAGGAATAGCGTTTCTTATCACGGTATCATGTTTTTAATCAAGACGAAATTATTCCTGATGAATATCCATAAACGTATATCCGTAGATGAAAAACTTATCTATTGGTGCACCTGCTTCCAATTTTTAAAACTAATGTTCTTATGTTTGTAAATTGTTTTAAATGACTTTTATCCAGTATAATTCACTGTTTCTTTTGCCTTACGCCTAACGGTGTTACAGTTTCTAACAGTGGAAATTTCAATATTTTAATCGAATATTCCTATTTTTAACAAATTTTTCCCAGTATCTTTGAATCACTAGAGGAAGTCTTGTCTCGTAAAATTTATGTAGCCCAATCATAATTGTACGACGATTATTGATCGTAAAGTGACTCCAAGATATGATAATTAAATTTGGAACAGCTGATTTAAAATTCACTTGCTAAATGTTGTTTAACTGTTTAGTAAACACTTGCACTCACTGTAATTTAGAAAGGAGGGCAACAGTTATAAGTTTTAACGCACGTTACAACACGTCTGGATTTATTTGCAAACATTCAAACAGTAGGGAATTGTTAAGAGTGATATATTTTTGCTTAATCTAAACCACCTATACATTAAATTTTCATGGGAAATAAGCGCAAATTTACATTAAAAACACAGCGATAGAATCTTTTTTTATATTCCATTAAATACTAATTAATAAAGATCCCTTGGCGACTTGACAAAGGAGTTAGCGGAGTTGCGCTCGTCTTTGCGTACATTGAAAGTTAGTTATGGAAGCCACATAATCTCGAGGTTATAAATTTTGTGATTTAGCAGAATAGGGATACAAGATTGAATTTACTTAGTTAAATATTTTTATGATCACGTTATCCGTGAATCAATAACTCGATGTTTATCGCCTATTATTATTATTTTTTTACAAATATATTCATTTCATGATGAAGAACGAAATTAAAAGAAATTGAAAATCAGGGCCGGCGTCAGGCAAGTGCCGTCTGTGCGGCTGCACAGGGCCCCGTGCGGTCTGATTTCACATCGAAATATTACAGACAGGCAGACACCAAAATGAAACTACAAGCGCATTTTTTTAAACGCGCCAAAAAGAAGAAAATTAATTCTATTGATTGTACCTGCCGAAATTTCATATTAAATTCTTACGTATTTTATAATGCAACATTATGATCTCTGTAAGTAAGTGTTAACCCAGAAATTTTGTAATTATGGTCTCTTGTATTTCCAGATGGAAAGTTGCGAGGATTGCTGAGTGTTGCAGAAACGCAGAAAAAACTGACTATTGTGCGACTGGTAATTCGGGAGAGTTGTGTTACGAAAATCAGTATTTTTTATTTAGTGTATATTCAAAAGTGAAACTGTGAACCAAGGAACGAAAAGTTCGTGTGTAGTGTTTTTTTCAGTGCCAAATCAAGCCTTAGGAGAGGATGCAAGTCGCACCGGATTTGTCGTGCGTCCACACAAGGACTGCGGAGCGTCCAAAGGATTCGCCGATGGAATGCATTTTCCCTAAGGTAAGTAATTAATCGACGCAGATGGCACTCCCACCGATGGACGGCGGACGATGCTCCGGCCCCAGCGAAAGGTAGAAGAAAATTTCTTTACCACTAACCTTTAACTAACGCTTTAACTAATTTAGAGTAGCATTAGTGTAAGACCGACGTTACAGAATATCTGTATGCTTCAGTCACTTTCGTATTTCGTGTTTTCTAGGTGCGAATTGTTTTCATGTTAGGCACGTTAGGAAATAATATTTAGGGAATCTTAAACGCATAATTCTGATTTTCTTCTTGTTAGTTAGTTAGCTTTAACACACTAATAACTAGCAATTGTGCATATTATGTTCACTATTTCTCATTCAATGCTTTTTTCGTTTCACACCGCAAATGGGAGCCAATTGCCAAGATAACTGAGTCGCTGTGCATAAGGAGAAAGTTAATCATATTTTCATTGATATGTTTTCGTGTATCCTATAGTTATCAAATTTTCTTTACAAAATTAAACGAGTTGTATTGTGTGCTGTTTTCCAGTATTCCTTTCAAGTAGTTCCATATCGAATACTTGTTTAATACCTCAAATTCTTCCTCGTCAACTCGTTCTCTCTCGCGTTGTAGTTTGTTTTATATTAACGTCTATGTTGATCAAAAAAGGTTTTTTTTAACTTTGAAAATCATCTGACAAAAAAATTCCCAGCGATCCATTGACGCATTAACCTTTCTTGGACTGATATAATTATAAAAGTTAAATTTTCAAAAAATATTTCGAAATATATGTTTTAAAAAATTTGTACAAGTGGGTTTTAAAAAAATCTATATGCTTACAATAAAATTGTCTTTAAAACCCGAGCTAGATTCAAATGACAATAACGAAACAAAAATAATATTTTGATCCAAGCGTCTTAAAGTTATGCCTGAGCTTAAGATTTTCAAGGATTATGTTATATTCTAAAAAAAGTCACATTTTTATGAATCCTATTAATTCGAGAACTTTAGACGACGGACTCCGTTCTCTCCGGAGCAGCGTGAAAATATTTATAGTTTACAATGAGAACCTAAAACTTAACCGAAACTTACATCCCGCAATTGCAGCCATGGGCCACTAGTTGTTTTGAATAATGCCATCTAATCTTTCTCAGAGCTGCAAATCCATTGGCGCCAGATATGACACAGTGTATAAAATACTCTTAATTATTGATCAATGTCAACCATTTCTATGTATACTCTGCTCAGTATGATAAAATGCCTAAGTACGAGATTTCATTCATTTTCGTTCGACCGTCTAGGCTCCAGCACCAGTAACACACAGACAGACAGACGACATTGCGAAAACCACTTTTTCGGATTCAGCGACACCTAAAACGTGTATTTCCGTAAAAATCTCGAGGTCGAATGTTTTCGCGATAACAATACTTTCTCGATACTTCGTATGAGAAAGTAAAAATATTATTTTACTTAATGTAAATAATATTTCGGAAACTGAACTTAAAGTTCGACAGTGTGTTGGCTTAAAGGAAAGAGTGTTCTGGGGTGTACTGAGGTGTCAAGAGATCAAAATTGGAGTTATATATGTCTTTGTAAGCCTACATCCAAATCAAGGCTGTGTGGTTTTTTTGGCTTCCACGATATTCTGGGAAGCAAGGGTGTAGAACTGTCCAACACTTCATAATGTGTGGCATTTTGCTTAGAAAAGTAAGTGCTACATATTGTGCCAACCCCAAAAGGGAGATTGTTGCAGACTAAAAATACTTCTACATTTCTGATTTGAAAAAGTATTAATGACTTCGTAGTAATTCAGTGACATTAATAGATCCTTCTCCTTTGCTAAACTTCAAATCAATCCGTGACCACGGTTGATCGTAGAGACCTTTTACTTCTTTTAAATGTGGAGATTTACTGTACTTACCGCACTGCAATTTGTAGCCACTGAATACAAAAAAAGACCATACTGTGATGTCAATGTTTAGGTTGATAGACTTTTTCCCTAGTAAATTTCCATAGGTTTAGAAGTGAGATAATATTACATTCGCTGGTTACAAAACTACAGACAATAATCCCAAAAAACGATGTTTCTTTGAAGTCTAATGGATACTAGAAATACGATTGGTTTTTTATGAATGTTTTTACTTTCTCCATATGTAGTATAGGAAAAGTATTGTGATCACGAAAAAAATTGACATCGCGATTTCAACGGAAATACACATTTTGAAGTCCATAGAACACGTTTAGACTATTTTCGCAATGATGTGTGTTTGTGTGTGTGTGAATGGATGGATGTATGTGATTGTGGGCGCTCTAACTCAAAAATTACTTGTCATATTAATACCAAATTTCATATATAACACATTAGCATGAGCACAAAGAATTTACTACCTTTTGGACAATAACGGTTAATCGGAAGTCGAGGTTTATTCCAAATCCGAATCGGTTTTTGCGATATTTCTGTTAAAAATCTTTATTGTATATACAACTCGATACAAACATTATAGAGAATATAATTTCCTGCAACTTTTATTTGAAATAATTTTCCATAGCAGTTATTGTTTAAGAATTATATATAAATCGGTTTTTTCGGTTCCCGCCAAATATCTCCTTAAAAACGTCGTTATTGGTAATCTTCATGAGGATCAAAGTTGTAGAGAATAATATTTCTTCCAGGTTTTGTTTGTAACAAATCTTCGTAGAACCGTTCATTTCGGAGATATTTTGCTCTATCTTAACTTTCGGTATACAGCACCACCACCATGTAGGGGTGAATTCTGTAAACATATTCAAAATATACGTAATTTACGGCAATAAGGAAGACTGTATTCTTTTACGATACGAAATAATAATTTTGCCTTTTAATGCTATTCATTATAATTTAAATATCTATGTATACCCCAAATATGGAGAAAGCCACATCAGATTTTTTGAAATTCTACTGCTTTTGCCAGGAACATAGGTCCAGAAATCGGGCTCCCTTTTCCACGCAGCTGGGTAAATCATAGAAATAGTGCTTCACCGGTTTCTTCTAATTCACTCTTCGTCATTATTTTTCTTGAGGAGCACTCACCACTGACACTAGCCCTTTGTGAGCACCACTTTTTAATATCTTCTCCCTCTCTTCTCCAATCCCCCACTATACATTCACCAACACCTAAATCGTCAGCTACTTTCTTTAGGGTTTCACCACTATCTAATCGTTGAATGGCCTTTAATTTGGTCTCTAGTGGCACCACAACGCGCTTTCTTTTCCCACTCACTGTTCAGTAGGGGTAGCAAGCGTCTCACTATTGTAGGGTAAAAAAAATTATGAATGGCAAGGATGGACAAGTCCGTGGGTGTAGTTTAATGTCTCCTTTTTACCGAAGTTCGTCGGCGACTGACTCGACGATGCGAGCCTCCGTCGTGAGGACAATGCCTCGGTTACATTGTTGTGGCTGAATGCAGCCGCATGCTTCGTGAATCTTACTCTATATATCAACTTAAACCTGAAGTCGTGAGGAGGAGTGCGATAATAACCTGTGACCTTGACCGCAAGCTAAAAGCAACTACAATGTATTTAGAGGGGGCCGCCTCGGTTAACCGGGAACCTCGGATTACCGGGCTCGGGTAATCGAGACTCTACTGTACTTGGTAGCTTACCGTCCAGCGAAAACACGCGAGGTCTTCGGCGGATCCCTTGGATCGGAGGCATTCATTTACAGCAGAATTTCTTGAATTATCTCAAGTAAATATATATTTTATAATATTTTAGTAAAATTTAAGGGACAAATAAAATTAATTTCGTAATAAAATTAATTAACATGTTTCTGTTACTTAAGGTTTGTTTTGAACCTTAAGTGTCCTCGCTTCGTATATTGAATAATCAACCCCCGAACATTCGAATATTTTTAAGCTATTCTTGTAACGTAATTCTATCCTATTAACAATAGGTAAGTCTCGAGAAAAAAAGATCGGTACAAAATACATTGTACAAACTTTCCCATATATGTATTAATGCGTCGTTTACTTATCTTTAGAAAATGAAAATCATATCAGCCTGTTTTTAGAAAATCCAATTTTTGTTAAAGTTGCCCAAGAATGAAATAGCCTTATATTCATTCACTGAGAAAAATAAAATACATAGTATTATTGTAGATGTATACTCAAGTAACTGTATGAAATTTGATCAAAATCGTTAGAGCCGTTATTGAGAAAATCGAATTATTGTTAGAGTTGCCTAGAATAAACTAACCTTATATTCTTTTTTAGGCGCGTTTCGTTTACAGCGTGAGCGCCTATTATCGTCGGTCGGTCCGTCCGTACGTCCGTATGTGCGTACTCGGCTTCTACCTAACGAATTTTCATGAAATTTGATATTAAGGACTTTCAATCAAATATAATAAGAAAATCGCAAAAATGAATCACGTACGCCAATCAGGGGTACCACTTTACTGGGGACAAAAATTACATTTTCGTCATATATCGTAAAGTATTGCTCATATCAAAATATTTTTCAAGTAAAAGTTGTAAAACTGGTAGAGTATTTCCTTTCCTATACATTTTTATAGTAGGAGTAACCGTTATCGAGAAAATCAAACAAGAAAGTCTTATATCGATTTGAACAGAAAATTTCTTGAATGGTTTCTTCATTGTTGCTAACAGAAACAATATCCCAAACAAACGTTTAATTTCCTTACGTGTGCATGTAATATTATTAACTAGGAAGAAAATGGATTATTTATGATGAAGAAAAAACTTTAAAACGCTATTTCCCTTACGTACAGGTGTATAATTGCTTTCTAATACTCCATTGCACGAAACGCGCCCATTTGTGATACGTTGTACACTTTCCTAACTTGTTTGAGAAATATGAGCTATACAGTATTATTGAAGACGTAAACTCAAGTAACTGTACGAAATTTGATCAAAATCGTTAGAGCCATTTTCGAGAAAATCGGATTGTTGTTAAAAATGCGTAGAATAAACTACTGTTAATTATTGATCAATGTCAACCATTTCCATGTATACTCTGCTAAGTATGATGAAATGCCTAAATACAAGATTTCATTCATTTTCGTTCTACCGTATAGGCTCCAGAGCCAGTAACAGGCAGACATTGTGAAAACCACTTTTTCGGATTCAGCGACACCTAAAACGTGTATAATCTCGAGGTCGAATTTTTTCGCTAAAACAATACTTTCTCGATACTTCGTATGAGAAAGTAAAAATCGGTACAACATACATTGTACAAACTTTCTCATATACTAATGCGTCGTTTAGTTATCTTTAGAAAATGAAAATCGTATGAACCTGTTTTTAGAAATTCCAATTTTTGTTAAAGATTCCCAAGAATAAACTAGCCTTTTATACATTCATTGAGAAAAATGAAATACGTAGTATTATTGTAGATGTATACTCAGGTAACTGTACGAAATTTGATCGAAATCGTTACAGCCGTTTTTGAGAAAATCGAATTATTGTTAAAGTTGCCTAGAATAATCTAGCCTTATATTAAGGATTAAGGATAGGAGAAGTGGAGAAAGAGGGTGGGAGAGGGAGAGGGAGGGGGAGAGAGGGAGTGAGAGGGGGGGGGGGCGGAGTGGGATGCTGAAAAGGAAGCTGAGAGCAGAAACTGTTACGGGTGACACGGATGAGGCGAGGGAATTTCGGAAGTTGTTGTTGCTGGGGTTCTGATGAAGGCGGTGGAATGCGGTCGATTTGTATCCCTTTAAGGAATGCGTGAGAGTATTTCTATGAAGACGCCATCCAAAACCACAGAAACGTTAACGTATCGTTAAATGATGCGCTGGATATAATGGATTTCGATAGTTACAAATTGAGATTTTCTAGCGGACTTATGCGGAAATACTGTTTCAAATTGTAAGATCGATTGTAAGATGAAACCGAAACTAATAACTCCAGTTAAGTACAATGTATGTTACTTATAATAATAAACTTTGTAATGGTGATAAAAATTCCTTCGTCATTTGAAGATTAATTATATATTCGTTTCCCTTTGTTAAATAAACATGTCTTGAAAAATGTCTGCGTTACATTCTGTTATGACATTAAAGCACATTCTGTAATCTATAATTTAAATACAAAGAATTCCCAATGCGGGAAATAAAATTTGGAAGGACAAAAATATTAACACTGTATTAGTAGGTACTAGTGCTATTAATAACACATTTAGTTTCCATGCCCGCTCACGTAAAACCTGTTTCACAAATTCAAATTTATTTGAGAGTTTAATTATTATTTTATTTAAAAAATACTTCAAATTTTTTTTATTTGGCGTCATTCGAATCAAGAGGCATATTTTTTAGTATAAAGTTTTGGTTTCCGCCGAAGCAAGGATAAATAATGAGTGCCCACAAACTTTCTGTAATTACGTAAAAATCAAAGAAATAAGAAATTTGAAGTTTTGCTAAAACTATAGAAAGTAAAATGTTTTGCGATTTTTTGAAGCATCGTTTCACCGGAGTTCCACGTATTTTAAAAAGTTTTTTTTCAAGCTATGAGAAAGTTTTCCTTAAAGTTTTCTTAATTCTCCCATAGGAGACTTTTTAAGCTTGGTTTTAATTTTTTATCTTCAAAACCACAATATTATTTATATTCCCTGTTCAGCATAATTTTTATTTTATATCGGAAGAAATTTTCCAGGTAGACTTAAAGAAGAATCTCTATTTTCACAATAAAAAGTTATGTTTGAAATATACTTTTTATTTGAGCAATTTTTGCATGATAACATAACCGGCAATCTATGTACTCTCTTTTGTGCAGTTAACTTTTAATTAATGTCTTTATGGAAAACAACGCTATAATTCCTAAAATTATTGTCGCTCACAATCAGATAATACGTATTTATTTAATAACATTGGAAGAAAAAATTCAAAACATCAGCGGCGTGACAAGCGTAACCTGCGTGCAAATATAAGAAATCGAAAATATATTTTTCATGTACATACCCTTCATAGCATAACTGACAAACAAATTAAATAGATTTTACGTGAAAATGTCTTAGCGTCTAATAAATAGTACATAAATATTTTACATGAAATTTCACCTTTTTTACATATTTGGTCCATATCACGTCTACGAGACCCTATGGACTTGTTTGGGTTCCATAGTAAAGAATAGTTACGCCACCGCAAAATGTTCAATTATATTCCCATCCTATGCTTAGAACATAAATGTAAAAAATACATTTCTTCTTTATTAAAACAAATCATTTGCGATTCAGTGCGTCAAATTTCATTGAAATCTAACAGTGAAACATTAATAAATCTTTACCAAATAATATTTTTAGCTTTTGAATAAATTTTACATAAATAACTAGCCTCTTTAGACTTAAATTTAGGTAAGTTTTAAGACACCACAAATAATGACCAATAATAACTCGAGAACGGCTGCATCATATATTTTAGCCATTCTTTCAATTTTAAAGAGAACCACAGATATAAAGACTCTTATGCGTAATCACCATGCAAAATTATGACCCGAGTTCGATTCCAGGGACGTTTAATTCCCCGAATTGGATAGCATGGGTGGGGGACGTTCTCGAATTTTTATCTACTAAACTATAAGTCGTAATTATATGCTCTCACGGACTTTTTTTTGCGAATGTTGTCCTCTTTCCAGTGTTTCTCAACCTTTTTGGTGCCGCGGACCCCTTACGATGTGTCCATATTTTTTCGGTGTTATTAACACAAATTTTGATTGAATAGACATTGAAGTTTATACCAAAATGTCGATATTTCGGTATTAAATTGGTTTAAAATATATGATAAAAGAGAAAGCTTAAACCTTATCGTACTGCCGTATTTCCACTAGAAGGATATGGAGGTAAATCTACCAATATAAAGAGAAGAAACTTCGCTGTCTTTAAATGGGGAGTGCTATTATAGCCATGAATTAAAGACTAGATACTTCAAAAGTTTATTCGAAAATGTCGAAAATGAAAAAGAAACAAAATCAAATTGAAGTAGCTGATATTATATTAGTAAAATTGTTGAATAAAACATTTTACATTGTATTGCATTATAAATTGCCGTATATAATAAATTACATGATTGGTGTTTTTCTTGTTTAATAAGTGACAATATAAAGACATTTAAATTATATGCTAAAAAAACTAATGCGATTTCTGTTCTTGAACAATTTTATTAATGACTCCAATCTGACCTCAATGGGATTTAATAGAGCCAATCGCATACAAGGATCAAGACAGAGTCGATTTCTTTTCGTTGTTTTTGTTGACGTCATAGCTGATAATCCTGCTTTACATAAGTACGTCGAAGTGAATGGTAACAAAATCTTGACAGCTTTTTCACTCAATATGCTATATTCGTTCCAAATACAAAATGCTGCATGCGACTTTTCCTTAAATCCTGTTTTCAAAGTACGTACTGTCAGTGGTCAGTTCGATGAATTTGTCTTCTTCCAATGGTGTAAGTTGAAACCCAGATTGATGTGCAAAAGGATATTGTATCCATAGGCTACCCTTACAAATATCTTCAGATATCAAGAAATAATCTTAAAATTTTTAACTAAGTGCATTCAGATGTGCTTTTATATAAGCATTAATCTTCTTCTCATCTAAAACAACGTGTTTATCGGTTACTATTTGACAGTACTGAGGAAACACACCACACCCACATAAAGTGTCATCCAAAGAATTTCACCCACAGATGTCTCATCCATGATTCAGATAACGCATGAAACGTATTAAAATTTAAAATAAATATAATATGGAAGAAATAAGTATTAAATAATAACTTTTATTTTTTTATTTTATGCATGCCATCCCATTTTTTCATTTGCTGAGGGAAATCATAAAAGAGCAAGCAGATAATGAAAAAATGATGGTTGAAGTAGAATTTGGAAGAATGGTAAGAGAACCAAGTAGGATGAAGTATAAAAAAGTTACGGAGAAGTTACAGTCAATTACATTAGAGCAGCGATGTCGAGCCTATGGTACGCAAGACGATTTTGGTTGGTACGCCAACAAAACCAATCGAAGCATTTATCGTACTGATTGAGAGCCGCAAAAACATTTGTGTTATTTAGTTAACTATTGTAAACATTAGTTTTATGGTTACAAATGTCAACCTCTGGTGTCTTCATCACGAATTTAATTTAGTTGGCAGGCAAAAACAATCCAGGACTTCTTGTGGCGCGCGAGGTGGAAAAGATTTGTCAATTTCAGTAATATTGGCACACGGATAATAGAAGTTTCGCCATTACTGCACTAGAGTATGAAGAATACAATCGGTTTAATAACGTAACTGATTATCTTCGTGTTTGTAGACTCAATTTAAATATTTTAATCTATATTGAAATGTATTAATTTGTATTACATATCTTAAAACCTTTAAATAAAAACGTATTAAACCAAATGACTTGCTGTAATTGTAATTTAAAAATGAAATAAGTTTAAATATTATTTCGATTATATTAGAGTTGAATTCATGCATAAAATAAAAAATAAAAGTAATTATTTAACCAACCAACCAACCAATTGGGGGGACCTTGTGACTTCAAACGACTCCAGCGCTAGAAGGCTTCTCAGTCTAAATCACAAAGCAAGGGAGGAGTGAAACCCGGTGCCGGCATTAGCCTACTCTTAACGAGAAACACCAAGGGGACAAACGGCTTTACGTCCCTTCCGAAGGACGGGGCGCTGATTTGCGTGTTCTCCACATAACCACGCAAATGGGGAGCTGGGCAACCCGGTTCGCACCGAGTTTGCTAAGCGTAGCAGGCCAGCGCCCGCACCACTACGCCACGACTCCCTCAATAAGTTAATTATTTAACTTATTTCTACCATATTATATTTATATAAATTTTAATATGTTTCACGCGTTTTCTGAATCATGGGTGAGACTTCTGTGGGTGAAATTCTTTGGATGAAACTTTATGTGGTTGAAGTGACTTGTGGACAAAAAAACTATGGGTGAAAGGGCATGGGTGAAACGTCTGTGGGTGTGAAACGTCGCTTTGGGGAAAACTTCCGGATACCATTGCTGTTGCTCCACCTGTACAAACATTGTTGCAGCACTTCCACTGACAACCTTTCTCCTCAATAAATACATTTAAAGCGTTAAAGATGTATTTGCTAGTGATAAAAGTTTTTGGAGCTGCGCATAAAACATTTCTTCCTTGATTTCCTCTGCGGAATAATCAATAAACCGCATATACACCAATAAAATGGCTTGGTTTGATATATCTATTGATTCATCCATTTGAATAGCAGACCAACGTGACAATAACTTTATCAATTAGTTGTTCTGAAACATCGTCCGACAACATCGGTATTCTTCTATTTATAGTATTATAAGGCAACGGAATGTCTTTAATTTTTTTGCATAAGTTTTCCCAAAATGTTCGGCACACACATCAACCATACAAGGCTTAATTAAACCGTCTGCAATAGTTAAAGGTTTCTTAGCCTTTTCAATACGCAGAGCTACTAACAATTATTATCTTGCGAGGGAATTACTCGTCTCTAATATAGGTTTCAACGCATCATTCTGCTTTTTTAAAAAGTCATGGAATGCCTTAAAAAATAATCAACGAGTTTATTTTTCGATCAAGGATGTTTCATTTCCAAGTGACGAAGGAGCTTTGCAGGTTTAATTGCTTCATTTGATAATATGTCGCCACAAAGCACACACTGGGGTCTTTCACATTCATTGAGTTTAATGCAACTAAAACCATATTGAATATATGTCGAATCACATTTTCGTTTTTTTGATTTGACATACTCGTGGAAGGCTCATACAGCTTCCTTTCCATTGCTGCACTTGAAGTATCACTAGAAGTTTTCGTAAAGATTCTGCTAACATATATTGACCAGACCTCCCGGATTTCGACTTCCTGTCCCGCATGGTAAAGTATCCCGGATAATGTCCCGCATCGTACATTACGTTCTTGCGTATGAGGTGTCTCAATCCTATTGGAATATTTCATTTTAGGACTTTCTGCGCGACCAATGATAAGTGCAACTACTAATGTAACTACAATGTGAATTGGTTAAATTAATCAATAAATGCTGGAATCTTCTCCTTTGGCAAGCAAAATAAAACTGACGTCTTGCAAGTCCTCTTTTGTTTTGAGACTCCTAAACTGAGTGAGGATTTAAATGGAGAAATATCAACACTACTTCTGTGTAAGGCAAGGGTGGGGAATCTTCGGCCCATAGAAAGAATATGAATTAAAATTAACATATATATATACTACTCGAGTTTCTAATGCTAGTAAGCAAGTACTACTTTTTATGCATAGCTTATGACAACGTCTCGTTCTTGAGGAACAGATAGTATGTAAGACAATCTGGTAATGCTCTTTACCAAGGGTCCCCTAACATTTTATTGAAAGAGCCACATTAGGCTTTATGTACGACAGCGCGGGCCACTTGAGACTTTTCAAGTGACTGATCGGGCTTGTGAAAACTTCAAAGAGCAAGTTTCGAGTGGGGGGGGGGGGTCATCGAAAAACTTCACCATTACAAATTATTTCGAGGGGGGGCGGTTGGGTTTGAATAAGGCAGGCGGGCCGGATGTGGCCCGCGGGTCGTAGTTTGGGGACCCCTGCTCTTTACTATAAAATCTGTCTCACGAAGAACTGTATACTTGGTTTCTTCCTTAAGGAAGTTTCAGGAATTGATGAGTCACACCCCAAATTAGACTCGCGGACCCCCTAGGCACGACCCACGGACCTCCGGTTGACAAACACTGCTCTATCCGACTAAATTTATGAATCGATACCTTACCCATCTTATAAGGGCAAGGGAGAGTAAAATATGGATTTCCTTTGTTGGCGGAAATGGCGTGTCTTGACTGTGGCGCCATAAATGGCAACGGCCACATATCTACGTACGTATGTCCGACTCTTGAAGAATTTATGCGAATATTTGGAGACGAAAAAAAGACCGTAAAATATTTAACTGACAGTAAAATCATTGAATCAAGCTGTTGGGTTGGGTTGGTGTTTCATCTCTACTCTATACACACATCGTAAAAGTTGTTTAATATAAATAAGTTCTTTTTATATATACTTGTTTATTATTAAGCCGAGTGCCAAACAAACAAAATAGCTTAGGGTTTAACACAAGGTTTAATGGAGCTCTGAAAAGTTTTGAATTAATCAACAAACGTTTTCTATCAAATGTAACGTGAGCCGAAAATAATTTGTCGTTGGCGTAATCAGCATTAACCGAGGACCCAGTTACAGCAATTCCATCATCGATCGCTGCCTCAAATTCTCCCCCTCGTAGGGCTTTTCGTTGTAGGCGCCGTTTGAAGCGAAAATTGTTTTATCGGAATGGTGGATTAGGCATTTTAACTCCTCGCGACTCAGGCGCCCGCTCACACAAATCGGCGATTTATGGAAGCTATTTATCCCTTAAGGGGATCCAATGAAATTTTTCAATTGTAGCCGACGGGACTTCCCCCTCAAATCCAATGGCTTTTTATCCATCCGAACCAATGAAATCCGCTTCTTTTGGTAAGCGATCGCTATAGGTATAGGTACACCTTCCATTGTTTTCGTCCTCTGTTTTTCTTTTGAATAGAACATTCCGTGAATTTAGCTCAACATCCGACCGACGAAAGTTGATTCCGGATAATTAGAAAAGCATTAAAGAGGAGATTTTCTGTCGAAATTAATAACGCGCGATGCAAAATGAATTTATCCCACGAAGCGGTGAGAGTTTTCAAAACGAGGAAGAGGGAGAGAGGGTAGGAAGAGGGTGTGAGAAGAGAGAGAGAGAGAGATTAAGGGATAGGATAAGGAAAAGAGGGAGGGAAAGATGTATGGCGAACAGGCGAGGGAAAATAGAGAGGAAGGAAGGAGGGGGAGGAAGGAAAAAGAGAGAGAAATGAGAGGGAGGATGAATGGGAAGGAGAGGAAGAAGGAGAAAGAGGGAGGAAGAAAGGAGAGGGAAGGAGGAGGAGGAGAATGAAGGAAGGTGAAGGAAGGGGAGGAGGGAATGAGAGAGAGGGAGGAAGGGGAAGAAGGAGAAAGAGGGAGGGAGGAGGGGGGATGGAGGGGGAGGAGGGAAAGAGGTAGGGGGAAGAAGCAGAATGAGGAGGGACGCTAGGGGAGGTGAGGTTCGACATATGAATTATGCGCGATTCGTTGTAGTTGTCCAATCGATGGGTGGTAGGCCGGCAGTGGCCGTTTTAATTAACCTCGATCGACTAATCACCCCAGTCCATTAATAAGTTCGAAAAATTCCATTCGTGTTAGGATATACGGAGACATTAGGCTATTGCTTCAGCATGAAATGGAAAATCGAATTACCTCATAGGATATATTTGTTGGCTGATATTAAGCAAGTATTTTATTACAAGGATTATTATCGCTTCGCTACGCATGTAAGGTCAATACACGGTGTAAAAAAATTTTATTAAGGCAAATTCAAAGTTTCCCTGGACCACCTAACCTTTGTAAATCGAAAATGCTGGATCTCCACCGAGCACAAAATTATGCTGGAAGAAAATGGGATGGAATTACACTATTGAATGAAGTGCGTTAGGAAAGTTATCAAGCAACGGGAAATCCTTTCGAAAAACAGCGCGTGTGACAATGCGATTTAGATATTGCTCATTCAAGAATAGTTTCAAAAATATCATATCTGCCTTATAGAGAATAACGTTCCATTCTAAAGCTTCTTTGTGCTCCCGCAGAGACCATAGGTGACGAATGAGTCGGGAAATATCTCATAATTTTCTAAGCGATTTAAACCTTCAGCAAGATATATGGGAAAATTGGCAGACAGTAAAAAAACGTCGATGTAATAAATGTGCTTTATTTACAAACACAGAATTAAGTGCAAGAAATAATCCTAATAATGGAATAAAAAATGTTAGATGCTCAGTAAGAATCACCATACTAAAAGGGAAGAATTTCGGTCAAAAATGTATTGCCAGATTTAGCCAATGGGAGAGGTGGGGTGGAGTGCTAGGCCCAAAATAATGCGGTCCCCAGAAGTTTTGATATCTCAGTTATTCAAATACCGAGTGTAAATTTTCCAAAAACTTTTACTAAAATCACTTTCCATACTGATAATTAGAAAGGCTGTGGAGACCACGGCGAGATGGATGTTTCAAATGTAAAATAATATCCTTAACAACTGTACAAGGCAAATATTTAGAGACAAACATAGAAGATTAAAAAGTGGGTAAAAGGGGTAAAATAGATACGCAAAAAGGGGTACGCTTATAGGTTTACCGGATATTAATTCTCTCCAGAGACCTGTTGTCAGTCATTCATACACTCACTCACACAAGTACTAATCCTAAGGTATAAAGAGAAAGGTTTACGAGGTACCTATTAACCTACGTCAGAGACCTACTCAGCAACCACACGCTCGCACAAAGAGAGAAAAAGGAAAAATGGAAAAGGGGTAAGAAAGGAAACAATACCAGTCTTAAGGGGAGTTAATCCGTGCCAGGGAACTGGTATCACACACGATGCCTGCAGGTTTATGTCTCTCTCGACAGCGAGAGGGACCTGTCAGACAGAACACTTGCTCGCACACGCACTCAAGTAACAAAAGCAAATCTCTAAATATTCAGTGAAACACTAAATGCGTATTTTTGTATCTATTTTCCCATTTACCTACCTTTTAATCTTCTCTGTTTGTGTTGTCTCTAAATATTTGCCTTGTAGAGTTATGGAGCCAGAAATATTCCCGTCTTCAAAAGAAGAAGTCAAAATGCCACCAGGTGATGAATTGGAATCTGAAATTACAGAGAGTTTGAAAAGCGCTCCATCAATAAACAAATCATACAGAACATTAATCAAAGAATTTCCTTTACCTATATGTAAAAAACTAGAAAAATGACACAAAATTTATTGTTGTTATTTAATGCGTTATAAAGTAAAAAATCTACTTCTACCGAAAGTGAAAGAATATTTTCCACGGCAAGCAATTTTGTGTCCCTAAGATGAGCTCATTTGAGTAAGAAATCAGCCGAAGCGTAATGCTTTTTAAAATCTTATTTTAATAAACTATTGCGATTCATGATTAGAATATAAATTTATTCTTTTTTATAAGAGGTATCTACGTTATGAAAATATAAAAATCTGTATATATCCATTTAATGGTTATTTTCATTTAAATTTTATTTATGTTATTATTTTTTGTTTTAGATGTCATTTTCTATTTCTAAAAAGTCGACTAACTTTTTTTTTTTAAATCACATAATATATTTCATATATAAGTATCGTCATTATATTTTTACGGGATTAATATTTACTTTAATGTTCTGTATTTACGTTGTATCGATAATAAATATCCTCTTTCAGAGAAGAACAGTATTTTTAAATAATAAAAATAGAAACTCATCAAAATTCCCAGATTTCTCAGAAAATATATAAATCTAATTCTCATTTCCCGGGAAATACAAACAGTCGGGAACCCAAAAATCTACTGGTTTTCAATAAAAGGCGCTCTGTAAAAGTCATAATATATAACCGAGGCTCCATAAATCGTTCGTTATTACTATACATTTTAATGTCGTAAGATCCCAATTAATATTGGCATCCCATCAGTGATTTTCCGACCATGTGACTTGAAAATTTAAAGAGAAAGGAATGGATTGGATTCATCTTTTATTGTTTTTATTTTATGGAGTCTAATGGAACAAAACATGCAGTGTAAGAAACTCGTACAATGAGGCGATACCCCTCTGATATCCGTCTCCCGGTCACGAGAGCCTTCCCTTGTGTGATATTTTTATGCAATCGAGTCTCTTTTGTGTGTGGAGTCTTTTTGCGAATATTACTGTAAATACATTAATTTATTAAAGAATGGGGTTTGGTTGTTTTTAAAAATTTTATGCTTTCATATTCGCACTTTTTCTGTATTTTTATGCATTTTATGACTGCACATGCTAATTAATCAGTACCCAAACCAAGCGTATTATTATTTCATAAAAGATTTTTAAATATATTAGCCAACATCTGTAAAGTGAACAGCTTTTTGTTTCTTACTTGTCAGTGATGCTCCCTTGGAATTCGCTTTGACATAAAAACACTTTACCCTGGATTAAGATTGAGGAAAATAAATGCTGGAACGAGATACATATATAATTTTACAGTCAAGTCATCATTGCATTCATCGCTCATAAACACAAACTTCGACATAAATATCAATATAAAGAAGTGTTAGTTGGTGCCAAAATACTACAGTAAATTTTGTGATTATTTCTTTGTATTTTTACTTTTTTGTAGGTGAAAAATAATTATCATATATCAAAATGTTTGGAGACCACTTTCCGACTTTGGGCCTACTAAAGAATGATTACCCCACTGATTGTGATGCGACCGTAGTGACGCGGGATATCGTTTGAGACTCGTAAATATCTGAAGTAAATATGCCGGGTTGGAATTCGCTGTGGGTAGATGATCTGATGACTTTGCTCACTCGCTGTAAACCCACCCAAAAATGGCCGCTAAAGTGAAGTAGTTATAAACTCCAATGTACATGACAGTTTTCTTTTATAATTCCATAACAAAATTCTTCGACTCTGTACGCTCTTATTAAATATGTAATATAAATTTTAAGCTCAAGTGTCGTGTAAATTCCATTCATTGTGCGGCACCATAAAGGTCTACCTCTCCGCTCACGGACACACGCTGTCGGCAACAAAGCGAAACTCTCTGACAGAGAATTATTATCGGATTAGCAATATCACGATATGCTTCTCAAAGCAGGGGTCGGAAATGTACGACCCGCGAAGCTATGAGGAAAATTGATGGAATTTTGTTATATATACTCCTTTATCACGGACTAATCTTAGATAACACTTAAAACATCCATATATACGGATAGAGGATCATGTAGCATGCAATGGTGATATAATACCCATTATTAAATCGTCACATAACTAGGAAACAATCAAATTTTTAGGCAGATTAGACATACGTATCTAAATTACGTTTTACACTTTAAATAACCGCATACCGGATTAAATGTCTTGTTTAAAGCCAGTCTTCCTCACTTTATTATTCTTGTCCGATGGCTTCCCTTCGAACGAAGGTTTGATTCGCCTGTTTCACCTCGTGATAGTCGTGTCTGCCGCTAATAAGAGAAAGAGCAGACGGAGGACGAAAGTCGTTCTCCCGAATGAAAGATTTCCCGCATTTTTGTTGAGGCGTGAAAATAAATTGAGCGGTGGAATAGGCTGTGGAAAGGAAAGGAATTCTGATTGGAGAAGAGAGGTATTGGTGAAGGGGAAGGAAAGGTCTGAAAGGGGAAACGGAAAAGTTGTAAAACGCAAGGCGAATACGAATGAGAGAGAGAGAGAGAGAGAGAGATGGGTGTTCTCCAATCCGCCGGATTCTGCTTCTCTTTCATTTCTCATTCACGGCCTCATCAAAGCGTGGAAACTTCTGTATCAATTTCTCGGCAAGTCAAATGACTTAATTATCGCCTCTCTCTCTCTATCTGATTCATAATTCCCTTTAGTTTTAAACCTTACCTTTTAAAATGTTACGCGTATAACCTATTTTTAATTTGAAGCATTTTTATCAAACTTACGGTTAGGTAATTAATTAGTTTGAGGTTTGTAACGTCATGATAAATTTTTATTATCGAAAATGTTTTTATACATTATTGATCTGTTGGTTATGTAATCAATTGTTATTGTTACATGCAGAAAAATGCATTAATTTGCAAATAAAAATTAACGGCAAAGGGAAGAGCTACGCTTAACTTTTCCTTTGACATTCTTTCGCCCAAATACTAGCTCACATCAATGGGATGCTTAGACTTTAAGGGGTTTTTTCTACTTTAATCTTTAAAATAAAATGATTTTATAATTAAACTATAGATATAGCAAAATAAAGAAACTTTGCTATCTAATTACAAACAGCTAAATTATATAATTTACAAAACGTGCCTAAAATTGACGATTCATTTACGTCCATTCTAACGGAATCCGCGCTTTAGGTGATCGATGTCTTACAGAGACATTCGGAAATTCTATTAAAATTTATTTTAAGCAAATACAAACCACTTTATATACAGATGTAAAACAATTTTCAAGAAACCAACCACATGCTGTTAATATTATCGTTCGACCGTTCCGAGTGTTGCGATGCTACAAATGAAAGTAAAATGGAGGCTTATTGTGATAAATGTTCAGTTTATTTTATAATCATTAAAGATGTAAGAACATAATGCATTTTTAATTGTTGTGGTTATATCAATCCCGATTTTCTTTTGGGAAAATAATAAATTACGAATTTCGGATATTTTATTGTTAGAAATTTTTAATAAATGACGGAAAACTAAAATGTAGCGTTTGCACAAATGTAATACTTATTTGATTAACCTAGATATTCTTATCCACGAGGAATCATCTACATAATTAAGTTTCACCAATGTCATTTCCAATTATTGACATTAGTGCGCAGTTTTACCCATCTCCGCCTAATTTTCCCATGATGCTGCGCTACACTATGGTCTAAAGAATGCAAGTTTTTGTTCGCGACACAATCAATGCCCACCTGGGATTTACGAGAGATGCAAAGGGTCGCAGTTAAAGGAAGTACTTTTTTTGCCTTACAAGAGATTACCTTAATGCACGCAAAAAACTCGCATCTATTTTCTAAAGGTTCCTGGGAAAAAGCGACATTTTTAAAAATTCCTTCCAGCGTTCCTTTCGAAAATTCAAGTCGCTCCGTTTTTTGCCTCGGCTCTATCTGCGGCGACACATCCAGATTGTCACGCGACGTTTATCCCCGAGTTTTTTCCCTCGCGAAACACCGCTGCACCTCATATCCACGGCTGGGATTAGGTTATCCGTGTGTGAAGCGGAAGAATAAGGCTCGCGTCTTCCATTTTTTGCGACGAGAGGAAAATATATGTCGAGTAGTCAAGTTGAAAGCGGTTTTCCTTCATTTTTAGCACATCCAAAAAGATCTTGAAATGGACGCCGCGATAAAAAATTGTTTTATTTTGCAGGAGGTAATCTTGTAGTTCATTCACTATATATATATTTTTTTTTTAAAAGAAGAGGCTCTGCGTCCTATTGACAAAGGGAAATACCGTTAGAATTAGCATTTTTTAAAATTACGGAATGTAGTTGCTTCATACCGACCTACTTAAAGGTATTACTTCAGAAACGGAGTTATCTAGTTGAGAGAAATAGGACACATTCGTACTTCGGTAGTAATGGTGGTACACAGATTTTTAATCTTATATGAATAACTACCTTAAAAACCATACATATGAATACTGTAAGTTCGTTTTCGGCATAGTTTTTCTACCTATATTTATTAACATATTTATGTTATAACTGCATTATTACGATGCTGTAAAAAACTAACGAGACTGCTATTTTTCTTCCTTCGATAAATGTGTAAAGTCTTATCTGATGCTTGAAATATTTTGTTCGATTTATCGCCACAGATATGGCGTCTGAATTCGCCGAAAGCAGACATCGGTGGTTATTTTTATAAGTGTCGCTTTGAAATGTCTGGCCGTCGCTTGTCATTTTATCGCGGGATTCGACCGATGTTCTCTGCAGCTAAATCAATCTCTCCATTTGGCCGCGCGTGACGCTGCCTTTCTCACTCCTCTTTAACGCCTTAGCGATAGGCAAGCACGGGATACTCGATTTTCTCCACTATTTCCTACTTGAGTTCCATTGCGTTTTTCTCTTTTTATTTTAGAGCGGCGAACGACATTAACTCAGCTGTGGGTCGTAAGCATTCCTGGTGGCAAAAAAATCTCTCTTGAAAAAGATGATCGAGACGCGTAACACGATAAAAAGTAGAGCGAGATTTCATGACAAAAGGTTTTTGTTATTTTTTCGCTCATATATCTCTCGAAAGCCGGCAGATACGGTAATCTTATGAAAAGCTCAAGCTCGGAAAATTATATTACCCATACATATTTTCTGCGATGCGCAAGTGTTAAATTGCCTGATTTGAATGAGAAATTTTTCATATATTTATATTATTTATCATAAAATATGTATGCTTGTATTCAAGGAATTGGTTTAAAGCTACGCGATTTCAAGCAGTTTATTAGTGGAATATAATTGTGCCAACATGACGAATATAAAGAATCTATTATACTGGTCGTTTGCTGATTATAAGGTTGATGAAATTCTGTACAAAATTCTAAATAATAACATAAAATATAATAAAATCGATAAATAATTTTTTGACACTTTGAACTACTTGAATCAGAATGAAAGTTGAATTTGAAACTACAGAAGAGGGCTGCTATTTAAAGAAACCGATGAAAAGTTTGTGTTGAACTATATTAGAGCACAATGAAATATACCATTCTACGAATTCGTTGAAGACGTACGCAGCATAGTTGTACCCTTCGGTGTTAGTGCAATGTTAGATCAGAGCATAGGAGAAAAAATGTCGAAACAATCGCTTGAACGGAGAAATACTACAGATATTTTTTCCCGGGCACGATAACACAGGCCAACAGAAGCATTAGTTGGAGTTCATTTGGTGCAGTGACACCCCCTGCCAAACTCCCCTGGCGGCTTCCAGAGTCTTCATGCAAAGGTAAATAACGGTTGGGAGACAAGTTCAAAAATTATAAAAACAGAAAAAATAGCAACTTCATTTTATTTTCAAAACTGATCATCGCGTATAATTATTTAAACTAAATCGATGAAAAGTTTTAAAAATAAATCAAAAAAGAATAAAATTATTGTCGATAAGAAGGTTATTTAGCAATTTCCGATAAATTATATCGTCAGTAAACGGATTTTTCTAACTGATAAATAAATAAATGAATGAATAAATAACTAAGTAAATAAATAAATAGATACATAAATAACCAAATACATAATTCATGATTAAATAAATAAATGATGGAATTCGTGGTAAAGGAATTATGAATATAGATGGAAAAATAGTCACAGAACTAAAGGATGTAGCACAGGTATGGGAAGAATACATTAATTAAAGAACTATACCAAAGCAGGCAGGATCGGTACAAATGGAACTGGAAGAAAAGGATTACATTGAAGAAGACAACTTGGGAACAAGTATTATGAAAAGCGAAGTAGAAAAGGCGATACTGGAACTGAAGAAAGGAAAAGCTACAGGCAGAGATGGAATGCCGGCAGAGGTACTTAAAGTCATGGGATCTGAAGGACTAAAAGTGATTACGAAATTAATTAACAAGATTTCCGGCTCGGGAGAGAGGCCTCAGGATTTCTTAGATGTAACAATGATCCCTCCAAAGAATAAGCCAAATTCAGTGCAGTGTAAAGACTACAGAACGATAAGCCTACTGCCACACACTTAGAAGATCATCGCGAGGATTCTCAATAAAAGGCTAGAGAAAAAGACCGAAGAAATGCTAGGCGAAGTTCAATTCGGCTTCAGAAAAGGAGGAGGAACCAGAGATGCTATCGGTGTAGTGAGAATCATATCAGAAAGGGCAATAGAGTTCAGTAAAGGTTGCTGCGTATGTTGTCTATCGCCGATCCTATTTTATATATATGGAAAGAGAGAGTAATGCATGAAGCGTTATAAGGCACGGGAGATTTCAAAATCAGCGGAAGGATTATAAGAACAGTGAAATACGCGGAAGATCAAGTATTTCTAGCAAGAAAGGAAAAGGAACTCCAGAAAATGATAAAAATACTATTGATAAAGTATAGGTAATACGTTATGGAAATAAATATAGAAAAATCCAAGGTTATGCGAATATCAAGTAAAGAAGAACATTTGAACATAAGTATTGGAGGAAAGCCATTAGAAAGAGTTTCATATAATTAGTATCTTGGAAGCATCATAAAGACAGAAGTAAAATGTACCGATGAAATCAGGACTAGAATAACGAAAGCAAAAGCCGCTTTCAGAAGAAAGACACTTCTACTAATGGGGAATATAAAGGAGGAAATCCGCAAGAAGTTGATGAAATGCTGTGTATGGAGTATAGCTTTGTATGGGGCAGAAACATGGACGCTAAGGAAAAATGATATTAAATACTTGGAAAGCTTCGAAATGTGGGCATGGAGAAGGATGCTGAAGATAAAATGTACAGATAGGGTGAAAAACGTGGGGATACTACGAAGAATAGGAGAAGAGCGAACGATTATACAGAAAATCTGAATGAGGAAGTCGAACTGGATTGGACATTACCTGAGAAGGGAGAGCATGATTAAACAAGTGTTAGCTGGTAGACGACTTGAAAGGGAAAGAGATCTATCAAGACATGAAGAAGACTGCGGAAAATAGGAGTATATGGAGAAGCAAGTTTAACCACGAATAATCACGGACATGTCTACGGACAGACTGCCTATTGTGATGATGATATCTCTATATTATAAAATCGTAATGGTCGTCATGATGCGTAACGCTCTAATTTTTTGAATAACTCGATTAGAAATAAACTTATAAGCCTGAAATTTCTCAGCATTTCAGTGTTGATGAATCTTTACGTGATAACTTAAAACATTTCGAAAAAGGCCTCGGGTTCGACTCCAGAGGATGCATGTCATTTCCCATAAGATAACACGTAAAATTCACCTTTTGGTTTGAAGACTTTCTTTCTTTTACTCTTTAAAATATCTTAAAATTTAGTTGTCACAAAATTTGCGCTAAAACACGCCAAAATGAACGAGGATTCTTATTCTTACCGTCGAATGCTCACTCTCATTCGAATTCGCTCATATTTTCATTTTATAATACTCGAGTTTTGGTAAATTTTTTAACGCATCAATAATAAGATTCCATGGTTTCTCACGGATACTCTTAGGATAGAATGAAATTATTTACAGTCATATTGTGATAAAATTATTTAATAAATTGGCCAGCACTTAGATGGAAATTCTCTTTAATTTAAAATAATTTGTGCTTATTAAGCCCTAAAATACTTTATAAATTTAGAGTACCAACGTTAATGCAGAAATCTCGATACTATGGCAATATATCATTAGAAAAGAAAACAAGTTAGGAAACTGTAAAACGTATCACAAATGGGCGCGTTTCGTGCAATGGAGTATTAGAAAGCAATTATATACCTGTACGTAAGGTAAATAGCGTTTAAAGTTTATAAATAATCCATTTTCTTCCTAATTAATAATATTACATGCACACGTAAGGAAATTAAACGTTTGTTTGGGAGATTGTTTATGTTAGTAACAATGAAGTAACCATGCAAGAAATTTTCTGTTCAACTCGATATAAGACTACCTTGTTTGATTTTCTCGATAAAGGTTACTCCTACTATAAAAATGTATAGGAAAGGAAATACTCTACCAGTTTTACAACTTTTACTTGAAAAATATTTTGATATGAGCAATACTTTACGAGATATGATGAAAATTTAATTTTTTGTCTCCAGTAAAGTGGTACGTGATTCATTTTTGCGATTTTCTTATTATATTTGATTGAAAGTCCTTAATATCAAATTTCATGAAAATCCGTTCAGTAGAAGCCGAGAACGAACGAACCGACGATAATAGGCGCTCACGCTGTAAACGAAACGCGCCTAAAAATGAGCTAAAGTTGATAACCAATTTTTGTTATACACAATTTTTTTCATTAAATATCTCAGACAATCAGAGTAAAAAGACAAACATTCTTTTTTCAACGTTTCTGTATCATGGTGAGTAGCTTTTCCATTCAACGCCGAGTTTCTAAGCCAAAAAAACTGTTGCCTCTTCTGCGAGCTGTTATTTTCGATTTAAATTCGCACATTACATTAATAATTATATTCATGTGGTGAATTCTACATTATTGCGGTCTAATAAATGCAAAATATGAGTGAAGGAGATGTAAAAAAAACAATGTGAATCCCAATCATTAGGTCCCGGTAGCCATCTGATCGTTTATGGACGATGTCACCGGTAGATCTTCCAAACAGGGATGTGCCACAAAGTATGCACAAAGTAGGACATTTTGCGTCCTACTTGACATTAGCGTAGGACAGAGGACATTTTATCACAAAGTTCTACTGGCAGTAGGACGGTTGGTAACCCTACCCTGGGGCGTCATGTCACCCCGGTTGAGAACCACTTATCTAGGGGTAAAGAGATGATAAATGAAGGACGAGTCAAGTCCAGCGATTACGCCACTCTTCCATTCGTCGCTAAAATCGCAGAAAGAATCGCGAATGCGTTCCCATAATACCACGTTAACCAATGATTCAACAGGGTAAAGATAACGAAAGAGCTTCTCCCAAGGATAGCCTGCCGTCTACCCTATCGGTAAGTGCGTTCTAGGATTTGTGATATTTCGGAAAATCGTAATTTGACGAGACGGAGAGTTCCATGTATTGAATACTACAAGGTCATAAGAGGTCACTGAAAACCGAGCGATTCTGAAAATAATTAATCGCTCGTTTTTAGAGCAACGGAATAACATGGCCCTAGATGGCCCATCAGAAAGTCCTCCTACAAACGAAAGATTAAACGAGAGGCGATTTAAATTATCGCATAACCGTTGAAGTTCAACGGAGAAAATCCTTTGCGTGATAAAGACTTTAATCCGGCGAAGGATGCGACGATTAATGACCATCAATGCCAAATGACACGGAATGATAATAGAAAAGGTTTTAATAATATAAATACGAAAGTCGGAAGAGAAATTTCAGCTCTATCTTAATTAGCTAAATACAATGTTAGAAAAGGTGCGTCTTCAAAAGAAAACCGCGATATAAAAACCCCGATAATAAACTCCAAACGATATAATCTCATCTTTCTCGAGTATATTTCATCACTTGTGAATATTTTTATAACCCAAACGATATATTTTATTCGTTAGAAAATATTACGAGCGCGCAGGCGGGTTAGCTTAGGATCAATACGTGACATCAGTATTATAACGAATATTATCGTATTGAGAAATAATTTACATTAACCGGTAATTAAATTTTTCGTATTTACAAATTAAAATGCTTTGATATAAGAACTAATATTGAATTTTCCGAAATATTATTCTAAATACAATTATTAAGCTCTTATGATAAAAAACTCATTTGTTGAAAATGTGCCAGAATGAAGCAATGTATACAACTGCTTCCGTAATCAAATTTATATTTCGGGAAGATTTTGCGAAACGTTTTTGCTCATTTCTCTCTAAGCAGTTTCCTTTAAATTCATTCATTTTCACAGGTAAGTAACAAATTGAGACGTAAGTGTTGTGCAAGCTGCGGGGATGGCCTCGGGGCATTCGGGCGGGAAAATACTCTCGAGTACGTGGATGGTAGTCTGCAGCGGTGGAATGGAAATGGAAGTTGGGAGGAGGAAAGAAGACAGAGAGAGAGATAGTGCATGCAAAGAATGTATCACGTTTGAGAATGAGAGAGAGAGAGAGTAGAGAGGTTGCGCAGAATGAGAAAGAGAGCGGCGAGAGAAGAAAAGGGAATAATGAATGAGCAAACCGAAGGAAGAGTTTCAAAGGGCGAATAGGTTGACTGCGAAAGGAAGAGAGAGAGAAAGGAACGTAGGAAGATGAAGGAACACGACGGGCATGAAGCTGATGTGAATAAAATGAGAGGAAGGGGTGATAAGAGGGAATAAATACGAAAGAGGAAGGGCATAGATGTACGGATAGATAATTGTATTTATTAAGGAGAGATTGAGATTAAGCAGTGGGGTGTATGGGAGTGAACGAGGCGAGAAATGAAGTTGCAAGACGCGAAATGGCGGAGTCGAAGATAAGTGAATATCCTTGTGCGTTGTGAAATAAGAAGTGAATAACGAGGAGAGTATTCTATTCAGATAGAAATTCCAAATTCCAATGTTATGTAATTGAAATGTATTGTAACAATCTCAATAAACCAATCACGATGTGTTTGCTGAACTACAATTGTAATTTGGTTAACAAGTAAGACAGCAACTATATATATATCCCATCCAACTGCCTCAGTTCACTGCCTCAAAGTCGGCGGAAGGGTGTAAGCGGAGGCTAAAGGGCGAAGAACAGTGGTGTCCTCGGACACCGGTAGGTTCAACCATGCTGTGAAGTCTTTCTGCAATATCTCCGGCCAAAGTGAAAGAGGTACTCACCAACCCGCTCTGGGCCAGCGTGGTGTTTTAAGGCCAGCAATCCTCCCATGACATGTACACCCATAAAAAACGGCCCTCATTCTCCGGAGCCTGGATTGCATCTGACCGTGGCAGAGGGTGATAAGAATCCCCGGAGGTTAAAGGCCCACTGCCACTATTTCTCATCCTTACCCAATTCCTTTAACCTCAGCCTAACTACCTTTAACTGCCGGACTTTGTCCAGTGAAGATAAACTTCAAGAGCTCCAAGAACGACTGGAGAAGATCAAGTGGGACATTTTAGGGCTTAGTGAGGTGAGAAGAAAAGGTGAAGGCCTATTGGAGTTGAAGAGTGGACATATTTTTTATTATAGGGGAACTGATACAGGAAGAACAGGAGGTGTTGGATTCATCATCAACAAATTTGAAGAATAATATCGTGGAAATGGAAAGTTCATCCGAGCGGGCAGCTAGACTAGTGCTTCAAATAAATAAAAGATATCAACTTCAAATAGTCCAAGTTTATGCGCTAACGTCATCATACTCGGATGAGGAAGTGGAAGATTTCTACTAAGAAGTTGGAGAACTGCACGACAAAGGAAGCTGCCATCTAAAAGTGGTCCTGGGTGATTTCAATGCCAAGGTAGAAGAACAAAAGGAAGACGACAGCGCATTTGGAAAATGGGACTATGGAGACAGAAATGAACGAGGGGACCGACTTGTAGACTTTGCTGAATGTACTAGTCTATATATAATGAACACTTTCTTCAAAAAGAGTCCCAATAGAAAATGGACCTGGAGAGGACCCAATGGTACCAAAAACGAAATTGACTACATACTAGTCAATAAGAAGCAATTGGCTGAAGGCTGTTCCGTCCTCAACCAGTTTAAAACTGGAAGCCACCATCGCTTGGTATGATGCAGAATAAAATTCAACTCAAAGTTAGAAAGACAGAAGGTTTTAAAGAAGCCTAAGTCTATCATCAACATGCAGGTGCTAAACGAACGAAAAGAAGAATTTCAGCTCCAACTGAAAAATCGATTCAGTGCACTGTAAGACCAAGAAGTCGAATCCCAATTTATAGAGATACTCAAGGAAACCGCTGAAGAAATAGGTGGAACAGTTAAAACAAAGCCAGAAAAAAAGTTGACTGAAAAAACAAGACTGCTGATGGAAAAAAGAAGAAAAATGATAATTACTAATGATCTTAAAGAAATGATCCATTTTGCAGAATTAACAAAACTTTAAGGAAGTGCATCAAGGAAGATGTGAAAAAATATAATTATTAGTTAATCGAGAAAGCCATAGAAATCAATAGAAGTTACAAGAAAATGAAGCAACATCTCTCGATCGGAAAGAGACAGCTGGTGGCCTTGATGCTAGAAGACGGCTCCATAACCCATAGTAGGAAAGTAATCCTGAAACGGGTACAAGAATTTTATACCAAGCTGTATGAGGATCCTCTAGGGAATGATGAAGTAAATGATGATGGAAACATGCCTACCGAAGAGGTCCCAGATATCCTTCCGGAAGAGGTGAGACCCACAGTCAGAAGTATGAAGAATGGAAAAGCATCTGGAATGGATGGTATCACAGCGGAAGTATTCAAAGCAATGGGTAATCATACGGAAACAATTCTCGCTAAGATTTTTAATTCCTGTCTGAGGAAGAAAAAGATACCAGAAACATGGAACCACGCATGTATTATCCTTCTGCACAAGAAAGGTTCCAAAGAAGACTTGAATAACTACAGACCGATCAGTCTACTCCCAACAGTCTACAAAATATTCACCAAAATACTCACTATGCGCCTTCAAAACCATCTTGATTCTGCCCAACCCAGAGAGCAAGCTGGATTTCGCAGTGGGTATAGCACGATGGACCACATCCAAGTCGTGAGAGAGGTAATCAGTTGGACTAACGAGTATGAATTACCTCTATGTATGTGCTTTATTGACTACGAGAAAGCATTCGACTCTGTCCGAACTTCGTCGGTGTTACGTGCACTAAAGAAACAAGGAGTAGAAGAAACGTACATAATCTTGATCAAGAATATCTACGAAAATGCGACAGCTGCATGAAGAGACGAGTGTCTTTAAGGCCGAAAAGGGAGTGAGACAAAGAGATACAATGTCCCATAAGTTATTTACAGCAGCTCTAGAGGAAGTATTCAAAACGCTAGACTGAGAGGAAAAAGGCATAAATGTAAATGGAGAACATCTGAGTCACCTGCGCTTTGCAGATGATATAATACTGTTCGCAGGGAGCCCAGAAGAGCTCCTTAGAAGAACTGAAGATCTTGAACAAGCAAGCCGAGAAGCAGGACTTAAGATGGATCTTCATAAAACAGAGGTTATGTACAACTCCTTCACAATTCTGAGAAGATACATATCAACGGAGCAGAACTCGGAGAAGTAAAGAGCTATGTTTACTTAGGTCAACTCATCACTACTGATGGTTCGCTTCTTGGAGAAATCAACCGGAGAGTGAAGATGGCATGGAGTGCTTTTGGTAAGAATGCAAATATCTTTAAATCAAATATTGCTGTCTTCCTAAAAAGGAGACTGTATGACCAATGTGTTCTGCCTGTTCTGACATATTGTTGTGAAACATGGACCATGAGTGCCAGAATGATACAGCGCCTGCAAACAACACAGAGGGGCATGGAGAGATGCATGTTAGGGATCACCCGAAGAGACCGCAAGAGGAACGACTGGGTAAGAAAGAAGACGGGAGTCTATGACGTGATTAGAAGAGTGAAGGTGCTAAAATGGCAGTGGGCGGGCCACATTGCTAGAAGAAATGACCAGCGTTGGACGTCCAGTGTCATCGAATGGATCCCAAGAAACATCAAGAGACCAAAAAGAAGACCGAAATACAGGTGGGACAGAGAGCTTGTTAAGTTCTTGGGGCAAACTTGGAGGAGGGAGGCAGTGTACAGGGAAAACTGGAAGAGTCTGGGGGAGGCCTTCGTCCGTCAGTGGACTGAAAAAGGTTGATGATGATGATGATGATATATATATATATCATCATCATGCGCACTTTGTCCACCAATTCTGGATTGGAGGTCGTTTTTAGTCATCCACAGCGACGGTCATTTTCCACATTCTCTCTGCCCTGTTGAAAACGCTTAAACCATCGAAATGTTTGTGCTCGGGACAGAGCGTTATCCCCATAGGCTGTTCGTAACATTTCATGTCTTTCAGTTGTGGTTTTCCCCAGCTTTACACAAATTTGTTTTTTACAAGTTGTTCCATTTTGGAGTTTCTGATGGCCCAGTAATACACGATGCACAAAACACGTCCGTACAAAACACAGTCCCATCTGGTCACGGCTAGCGGGGCTGCCAACGTCACACTTCAGTGCGTCTCTAGCAGCCTGTCGTGGAACTATACTCATACTGGTTTTATTATTTTATTACTTTCTCATACGAAGTATCGAGAAAGTATATAATTTTTGCGAAAAAATTCGACCTCGAGATTTTTACGGAAATACACTTTTTAGGTGTCGCTGAATTCGAAAAAGTGGTTTTCGCAACGCTGTCTGTCTGTCTGTTACTGGCTGTGGAGCCTAGACGGAAGAACGAAAATGAATGAAATCTCGTACTTAGGCATTTCATCATACTGAGCAAAGTATACATGGAAATGGCTGACATTGATCAATAATTAAGAGTAGTTTATTCTAAGCATTTTTAACAACAATTCGATTTTCCCAAAAACGGCTCTAACGATTTTGATCAAATTTCGTAATTACTTAAGTTTACGTATTCAATAATACTGAATAGTTCATATTTCTCAAAAAATTCTAGGCAAATTTAACAATAATTCGATTTTCTCAAAAACAGCTTTAACTATGTTGATGAAATTTCGTACAGTTACTTGAGTATACATGTACAATAATACTACACATTTCATTTTTCTCAATGAATGAATATAAGGCTAGCTTATTCTTGGGCAACTTTAACAAAAATTGGATTTTCTAAAAACAGGTTCATACGATTTTCATTTTCTAAAGATAACTAAACGACGCATTAGTACATGAGAAAGTTTGTACAAGGTATGTTGTACAGATTTTTTCAGTTTCATTATTATATATATATATATATATATATATATATATATATATATATATATATATATATATATGTGTATAATACAGAAGAGGAAATGTAAATGAGGAGATTTAGGGCAACTAGGTGTTGAAGGAAACCCAGTGAGCATTTACCGAAAGGAAAACCCCTAGGGTGTTGGAGAGACTCATTTGTAGAAATTATTGGAGCTTTCGTCTCTCTTGTGCTGACGAAGGGATCGTCCCGAAAGCTCCAACAACTTCTGCAAATGTCTCCAACACCCCAGCGGCTCTCCTTCCGGTAAGTGCTCACTGGGTTTCCTTGAACATCTAGTTGCCCTAACAAAATATATATATATATGATTATGCAATTCTAAAGGTAAGGAACATTTATATATTTATGCTTCGGAAGATTTAGCTATACTTCGTCTCATTCTTTTTCGACCCAAACTAAATTCTATATATTTACAAGGAAGGAAAAGCTATTTGATGAGAATAAATAATCTTCATTATTAGCATCTGTTTTGAAATAGTTTGAAGAGTTCTTCAGTCTATGAGCGTGTATTTAGTTTTATTTATAAAACAATATTTTTCAGAATTTTTTGCTGAAACATTGAATAAAATAATAGTAATTTCGTCTTTTAAAATGTGTATGGGAAATTATCTAACGCTCTTTCCATTTTAAATTTCCCGACAATGCGTCTCAGCCACTTGGTGTCTGCCTCTTTTTTCCAAATATTCCCATCTTGTGCTACTATCCTCAAATTGCAGTAAAAACATCAGTTCTACTAATAGTAAGTATCTTCTATGTATTCTATTATTAATTGAGTAACCAAAAGTTGCTTTGTTCGTGGGCGTACAGATAATTAGATCACGAAGACCATTACTCTAGCACTTTGGTGAGATTGTCTTTATCCCAAAAAATCCATTGCATACAAGCCAATTTTTCTAGTTAGACACGTGGATGTCTTAGAGGAACGTTAATTTTCGATATTGTCTAAAACAGTAGACGGTGCTGAGCCTTAGAAAGCAGCCGCCAAATCAATCTGAGAGAATAAACAAGTTGTTATAAATACGATTTATTTCTACTCCACGGAAGAAAAACAGAGAGTGGCTGAGTACATGTAATACGAAAGGGGTTTATACGGGCGCGAGTTTTGGGTGCTAGGAGGCGGGAATTGACGGAGAGGCGGGAAGGAAGAGCTGCTAAGGCTGCAGAGTAGAAGGTGAGGCCCAAATCTCCTGTACCGGCACGCCCCCGCTGTCTCGCTAGGAGAATATGGGAGGGGGGCGGAATTCTTGGCCGTCGAGAGAGCCTTAACCCAACCTCCTGCCGAAACCAAAATCCCGACCGCCGCAGACACCGCTGCTTTCCCAAACAGACGCCGCAAGCGGGCCGCCGCGAACCCCGTTGGCGACATCATTAGCATGCTCATCAACCCAGCCGCTTGTCGTCGCTTCCTTTCTCTCCTCAGGGAGATTTCCTTTCCGCACACCCTGGGAGACGACGACAGTCGCCCAGAAAGTTCGATTAATCTGGTATCGATTATCACGTGATATGGCCTATTGTCTCACGTGTTGCGTTTCGTGTCATCTTCAGTATGTTTAACGGGCGAATATATTAAAAGCTGATGAAATAGTATAAGCTGCTTCGATATATTATCCGCGGATTTTTATTTCGTCGGAAAAATGTTGACTACAAAAGTAAACAGCGCTAACAGGAAATAAAATTTATGTTACATAATGAATTGGAAAATGGCCCTAAAATTAATCATTTCAGCAGAAAATTTGATTAAAGAGCAGTTTTTGGATTTCACGATTACATTTTATCCTGATGATCTGCCAGTTATCAATTTCAGATAAACGAATTTAATGAATTTAAAACTTCGACCGTGTAAAATGTAAACATTGCAGTAATAAGATAGTACACAGATTTAACCTTCGAATAAAACAAAACCATTTACCGCTCCGCATTTACATATTCAAGTGAATGACGGAAGAAAATCTTGCACTGGAAAATCGAAATTACGTGTAAACTTACGGGAAAATAATAAATAATAAATTCCCACGTAAAAGATACCTAGCTGAAATTGGTTTAATTGAGAATTATGAGATTAGCGAAGTTCTGATTTACATTCTGAATTTCCCGACAATGCATTTCAGCCACTTTTTGTGTGCAACTTTTCCAAATATTCCCAACTGGCATTACTAACCTCAAAGTGCTTTCAACATATCAGTTCTACCAACACTAAGTTTCTCATATGTCTTCTTTAGAAAAGTATATTATTAAAGAATTTCTTTATATTTTGTACTATTTAAAAGAGAAAAGTGAAATTAAAACATCTTTGGTGATTCAGCGTAAATTAAGATGATGGTATTTGCAAATACACATCGATAAAACGAAAAAAAATATTAACTTAGCGACGGTTTCGAACCCCGAAAATTAGCATTCCACGTCCAATGCGCTGACCATTACACCAACAGGACCGAAATTCTTATCGGCGCAGTTTAAACTTCCGGTTACGTTGGTGTAATAGTTAGCGTATCGGACGTCGAACGCGAAGTTCAGGGCTTCAAATTTCAAGATAATTTTTAAACATTTTTTTTCGCTTTAGATGTATATATTTATCTAGAATCTTTTTTAAATTAACTTTGCGTATATAAAGTGGCATTTTCACTGAGTTCTTTAGAAAATAATTTTTCATTAAGTTGCATAATATGCGTTTAGCAACATAAGCGCTCGTTGAATTTCAACGAATTTAATGAATTTAAAACTTCGACCGTGTAAAATGTAAACATCGCAGTAATAAGATAGTACACAGATTTAACCTTCGAATAAAACAAAACCATTTACCGCTCCGCATTTACGTATTCAAGTGAATGATGGAATAAAATCTTGCACTAGAAAATCGAAATTACTTGTAAACTTACGGGAAAATAATTATTGAATTAAACTCTTTCTCGACATATAGCATACTAGCTGGAGTGCCCGTTGAATTTCAACGGATTTAGTGAATCTAAAACTTCGACCGTTTAACATGTAAGCATCGCAAGAATGAGATAGTACACAGATTTAACAGTCGAATAAAGCAAAAATAAAGAAAACCGCTACGCATTTTCTTATTTAGATGAATGAAGGAAGAAAATCTTGCACTGTGAAAAATCGAAAATAACTTGTAAACTCCCTCCGCCTCTCTAAAGTGACCGGAATAGTCAATAAAATTGTAAGTGCAATGTAATAATTAGCTAATTATAACAAAAACGTAAAGAATTTTATTGTAAATTTTCATATAACATTTTGTTAATTTAAAGCTTTTATATTAATAAGTAAGAAGTGATTACGTACCTTTTACACTTTGTAATAATCAAAACAGGATGTAATGTTATATGATAATATATCTATATATCTTGCTCAGCACTAGCCTGTTTTAATCAATATTCGTGAACGATAAGTACTACGTTCTTATTTACTGCCATAGTTGTTCAAATTTTAACTAATTATAACAAAAACTTAAAGAATTTTATTGTAAATTTTTATATAATAATTTGTTAATTTAAAGCTTTTCTATTAATAAGTAAGAAGAGGTTAAGTAAACCTTTACATTTTTATAATAATCAAAACAGAATTTAATGTTGTGAAATATATCGTATATCTTGCTCAAGCAGTCGCCTGTTTTATTATTCGTAATTCTTTTAGAGTATGTCTAATACTCCAAGATATCCTGTTTATTAGCAATGCAATATTCCAGAACGATAAATAATACGTTGTTATGTATTGCTACGGTTGTTCAATTTTATTTAATTAATTATAATGAAAACGTAAATAAAATTAGGTACTTTCCCCCTCCCTCCCCTCTCTCCTTCTCTCTTCCATATAAATGTATTGAACTCTCAATTTCGGCGACAATGGGAGTTGTCATGGTAGCTTATTGTAGAAAACTGATAAAATCACGTATTTTATTGATTATAACCGCATTTATACGCGAATTCGGAATCTGCCTTCAATAAAAATAAACTTTGTTCTTTCCCGCAAAGAAGTATCCAAGGGTCAAGTTCGTACCGTGATTTTAAGTAATTTTAAAGTGCAAATTAAAAGTAGATTACACTAATCCCTGTATTTCAGTTGCAGGACGACCATTTACTAAGTTAGTATATATGGAATAATCGTACCAAATTTGGTTATTCTATCTTTTATCGTTTAGGAGGAGTTACATGAACAAACCAACAAACACACCCTTCAAAATATATTAGAGGTTACCCGCAAGATAACATTATACATATACCTATATGACGTTTCGTGACGATATCTCAAAAACTGAAACTGTAAGAAAAACCAGCAAGAACACAATAATCAACAGAAAATGGATGAATAATGGATCAAACGAAATTAGTTTATTTACCGAAGTACAAAAAAGTAAATAGAGAACGTTTAAGAATCACAGAGTGACCGGAAGTCGAGGTTTATTAGAAACCCGATTCCGATTTGACGAAATATCTCCGTTAAAACGTCAGTATTGTATATACATTGCGATACAAATTTTATAAAGAACGCAATTTCGTACAACTTTCATTTGAAACAATTATCCATAGCAGTTATTGTTGAAGAATTATTTACAAGTAATCGTATTTTACGGTTTCTCTCTAATAACTCCTTAAAAATCTCGTTATTGGTAACCTCCGTGAGACAAATGATGTAGAGAATAATATTTCTTCCAAGTTCGGTACGAAAGAAATTTTCGTTCTACCTACCATTTAGTAGATAATTAATATATCCGTAAATTTTCTGTATACAGCGCCACTATCTAGCGGTTATTCGGTAAACATTCAAAATATAATTTACGGCAATAAGGACGACCGTATTTTTTAGGATACGAAATAATAATAATGCTTTATAATGCTACTCATAATAATTTAAATATCTACACCCAAAATATGGAAAAAGTCATGTGTTGTTCATATAAAATTATTATTTTAAATTAGAAAGGTATCTGAAATCGTTTTAAAAACGTCACTACACCAATTATCCCTTTATTGTTATATTTTTACTAGCATAGCTGCTCGTTGAATTTCAACGAATTTCATCAATTTAAAACTTTGACCGTGTAACATGTACATAAACATCGCAGTAATAAGATAGTACACAGATTTAACCGTCGAATATAACAAACCTGAAGAAATCCGCTCCGCACTGGAAAATCGAAAATTACGTGTAAACTTATGTGAAAATAATTATTGAATTAGGCTCTTCATCGACATATAGCATTTGTTACCCACAAGGTAACATTATATACTTATCCGAAGTTCCGTGACGATATCGTCAAAACTAACACTGTAAGAAAAACCAGCAAGAACAATAATAAAAAAATGGATGAACAAAGTAACAAACAAAATTAATTTATTTAACGAAAGACAAAAAAGTAAATAGTGAACGTTTAAGAATCATAGAGTTAATATTATCCCCCGAACATTAGCTCGATTCTCTCGTGCATGAGTTCTGTTACGAGAAAATTGTTTATGTCATCAATACTTTGGAAATAATGAAACAATATATCCAATCACAATTTGTGGAAAATCTGCGCATAACGATTTCATTTACTTACGTAGTTTTAAAAACAGTTTTCTTTGAAACCATACGCCACAGGAAAATATCGTTAATAATATTTCAATTGGGATAAAAAAATATTTGTTCGTTGTGCCATGTAAACAAAGCAGAATCGCACACAGAAATTGAAAAAATATGTTAAGTTAAAAATTTTCCCATATGCAGTGGGATATAAACTTCGGCGACAATGGGAGTTGACATGGTAGCTTACAATTAGCATTGTCGTAAAACTGATAATATCACGTATTTTACTGATTCAAATCGCATTTTTACGCTAATACGACCAGGATTTGGATTCTGTCTTAAAAAACCTTTGTTCTTTCATGTATAGAACCATCCAAGTCTTAGGTTCGTAGGTACCGTGTTTCTAAGTAATTTTAACATTCAAATGAAAAATGAGCTGCACTCATCCAGATGTTATTCAATTTGAGAGAATGAAAAAAGGAAATATTTTTACTTTCTCCATATTCGTAGTATAGAAAAAACATCGACTTCGATATTTCACCAGTTATTCATGTTTTGAAGTCCCTAGAACACGTTTAGACTATTTTCGGAATGATGTCTGTGTGTATGTGATTTTGGGCGCTCAAACTCGAAAACTAGTTGCCATAATATTACCTAATTTCATTTCTAGCACTTTTGTATGAGCTCGAAGAGCTGATTAGATTTTGAAAGATATCGGTTAACATACATACATATATGCATGCATACATACAAACACTTTACCTTATGGATATCTATATATACCGACTCTTATTTTATTTACCTTTGAGTTATTAGATTGCCATTATCTTATAATATTTCTATTAAATAATAAATTTTCATTAAGTTTAATAATTCGCGTTTTTAATTATTTCAAGTATAGAGAGGAAACGGAGAAAGTATAGTAATGTAATAAATTGATATGTAAAACGATTCAAGTGACAAAGAAAATCCATTATATATGAATATTAATAGTCTCACCAAAAGTTGTAAAAATTGGGCAGCCAGCAACTATAGATTCCACTGCAAGGGCTGTCAATGACGTCTAAAAGTATGTCTTTTATTTAGTAAATAATATCATACAGTTTTCATTCTACAGCAGAAAGTTTTTTACATCAATCAAGCAGATATCGCGAGGAGTAATTGAATATCCAAGGAAGAAATTTTCCACATCTGTAGTTTGATCGTTTCTTTCCCATGTCCTACCATAGATAGCCCATCTTAAATAGTTTTGGAGACTTTCCTTTCGGCCCCAGTTCCTCTCCGTTTTTTTTAATTCGGTGAGTTAAATCGATATTTTTTCGGCGGTATAATATGTTACGAGGTGAAAGTACGTGTAATTTCCCTGTTGAAACATTATAGTGGATTCTGGAAGTTACAGGGCGAATATCTGCGATTGTGTTAGTCTTCTATTATTTGGACGTTTGTTCGAGCGTTTCATACTTCGTTTCCATGACATCCTTTCACCTTCCGTATTAATAGAAATTACAGCATCTCAATCTTCTCAAATATGTATTACAGTATAAAAAACATTTTCATAGTACAAACGACTTGCCTTAGTTCTGCATTGAACTCCAATATTAAACACATAAATATATTTTTATTGCAGGATTTAGATATTTCGCTATGCATATATTCACAGTCCGCGCGAGCACTGTTTCAGTGCACAAACACAAAAGTTCTATGCAAGTTATATCAATGCCTACATGTCGCGTATTACATTATTAATTATATTTATGTTAAAAAACTATTCTTCTGAACCCAAATTTAAAATAACTATGTATGTTTCAACAGTTTAGAAAAAAATCACAATTTTCCAAGGGTTTGGGGGAGGGGGGGGGGGGTGGTGTCCAGACCCGGTATGTGCGCCACTGCACTGTTTGATTAGTAATATATAGTGGATGTATAAGTATTATTGATTTAATGCAATTCCATAAGTCGAAAAAGCAGCTGCGTGGCTCGTTTGCAACTCACAATCAGTTTCTTCCGCAGTCTTTCACATTCAATCCGACTTTCGAGATAAGCCACACAAACCCAGGGCGCACACAGCTCCAGCGTTTCCGACGGCAAACAACATTTGTTTTCGTTCCACTTTAACGCTCCACGGACAACAGTTGCTTATGCACGGCGATGTAGGGAAACAAGGGAAAATGCATTAAAAGAGCACTTTTTAAATGACGGAATATTTTTCGTGTATTTTTAGAGTAAAAATGTACCAAGTGTTATTAAGAAAGAACAAAAAAATGCCAGCCTAATGACGTTGAAATATAAGCGAATTCAATCGCTGTCATGTGTGGAACACAAACCGCCGATGCAAATGACTCGTGACTTTGGAATTTTATTTGGAGTGAAATGTGGCAGAAACTTCTATCGATGAACGTGTTTCGTGAATATTCGCTTTTTGATTAGGCACCGCAAAAAGCTCTATTTCACGAATGCCACCTGACGCATGCTCGAGACGAAATGAAACAAACATTTCATATGAAAGGGGCAAAAAGTAGATTTCATTTCAGTAAGAGAGAAAATTTTATTTTGAAGAGTTTATTTTCATTTGAAAAACTACACAAAACCAAAGCCTTCATTAGCTCAAAGTACCTATGCCAGATTTTGATGAAAGTCTGTAAAACATTTCCATTACAGGCACTGTGCATTTATTGTGAAAATAGATGTCGTGGAGTCTGCCTGCGTCATCTACCAAAAGCATGGGGATATGACCGAATTGCCTGAAAATATCGGAAAATATTTCTTTTTCATAGTGTTCCTAAATATCTAAAACAATTTGAAAGTTTTATATAAGGATGTAATTTATTTAATAGTGTTTAAAAGTTATCTGTTAGAGATATTAACGTTCCACATAACTGCGAAACGAATCTTATGTAATAGAAATAAGTGCGTCTTAACAGAAAGAAGAGATTTCTTCATAAATAATAAAATTCAGAGATCTCATACATTTCACTTCTTTACAAAGATAGGATACTCAAAAAGTGTCGCCATGGTACGAAGTCTTGTAAAAACTCATTCGGGGAACTTCTTTCGCTGTCTCGCCTGTCGATACGTAGCACCTTCGTCTTAACCGTTATGGGAAGAATGAAGCCGGGAGAAGTGGCTGAGGCACGTTTCCCAAAAAGGCGAATACGAGGTAAAGACGCCAGCAGCGCCTCACGCGGGAGAAGGAGAAGAAGGTACAGGGAAGGGAAAGAAAATGGAAGCGTAAGTGGGTGGAGAAACTCATCGTGTGCACGCACACACGAACGCGCACGTGCACGCGCTGCCAAGATATTATCCTTTCTCACTAAAATCTCTCCTCTTTCTCCCACACTCCCCTCTGGCGGCGGAGAGAAGACGGAAAATAATAATATGGAGTGAGGAATAAAAAATAAGCGGTCGTGAAAAAAATAGATGGCGTGGCGTAGGTATTTGGTGAAAGATGATGGAAGTAGCTGCCTCCCTCCTCCTCCTCCTTCTCCCTCCTACTTCTCCCTCCTCCTCCCTCCTCCTCCTCCCTCCTCCTCCCTCCTCCTTCTCCCTCCTACTTCTCCCTCCTCCTCCTCCCTCCCCTTCGCATTCCCCTCACAATGCCATCCCCGCGTGTGGGTGCGTGCGCGCCTCTGGCCTTTTAAAGAAAATGGAGGAGAAAGGCAAGAGGATTTTCGAGAAAAATATGGAGCTGGATATTATTCATTTTTTTTCAAAGAGAGAGAGAGAGAGAGAGAGAGAGAGAGAGAGAGAGAGAGAGAGAGAAAGCTCGTTTCTTTCACCGCACGGCCTCTCTCGATACACAATTTACACTAGCACGCGGTGGAATAAAGAGAAGAAATAAGAAGGTGCATGGAGAGGAGACATGGCGAATGTGTGTGTGTTATAGATATATGTACGTATATGTGTGCGTGTGTATGAGCATACATATATACAAAAATGCACACGTACACATGCGTGTAGACGCTCTTAAGTCTCGCGTTCTCTCGAACACCCTTCGTCGCCGTGCGCTAGATAGACGCCCTCTAAAGGAAACAGGCTCCCGGAGAGTGTTTGGTGTTTTGACTTTATATCGAAGGATTACTTCTATATTGTAAAGGCTGAAAGCGACGTGAGACATAAACTGAATGAGAATATTCGAGAGAAGGATTGCCATAAGGCATAGGTGTAAAAAAATTCGATTGTTGGTATCGCGCGATTTTCGAGAAAAAATAATTTTGAAAATCCATTTTTACTCTTATGAAACGAACGTTCAGAAAACATTTTGCTTTCTCGGCTTCAACAATTTAAAAAATATATAATTAGAATTATTTTTACGATCTCTGTAATTGGTGCCTTGAGGTTAGTTAAAAATAGCTTTAATATTTTGAATGATGACGAAACTTTATATTTTTCTCTATAAAAGGTCCAGTTCATAAGCGTTTTCAGCAAGGTAGCATATTCGAAAGGCAAGAAAAAACAAAACCAAATTTCGACGAAGGTATGTAGAGAGAATTAATACAAAGAAATAGTGAAATAATTGTCCTTCATATAGTGTCGAAGGAGAAAAATAAACATTTTTCTTATTAACTGCTCTTCCAGATGAAGTGAATAGAGCTTTGACGTCATGATTTGTGTAAATTGCCAATTACACGAACTTCGATCACAGTAAACGAGTTACTGCTTTACAATCTGCGCATACATCTATCATCATCATAGGTAGTCTGTCCGTTGACAGGTCCGTGATTATTCTAGGTTAAACTTTGTTCTCCATATACTCCTATTTTCCGCAGTTTTCTTCATGCCTTGATAGCTCTTTCCCTTTCAAGTCGTCTGCTAGCTGAAACCTTTTCCTACCTCTTTCTCTTTATCCATCCAGTTTTCCTTCTAGCACTTCTTTAATCATGCACACTCTCCTCAGGTACTGCCCAATCCAGTTCGCCTTCTTCTTTCTGATATTCTGTATAATCGTTCGCTTCTCTCCTATTCTTCGTAGTACTTCCTCGTTTTTTACCCTATCTGTCCATTTTATCTTCAGTATTCTTCTCCATGTCCACATTTCGAAGCTTTCCAAGTAATTAATATCATTTTTCCTTAGCGTCCATGTTTCTGCTCCGTACAAAGCTATACTCCATACATAGCATTTTATCAACCTCTTGTGGATTTCCTGCTTTATATTTCCCGTTAGTTGGAGTTTCTTTCTTCTGAAGGCGGCTTTTGCTTTCCTTATTCTAGTCCTGATTTCATCGGTACATTTTGCTTCTCTCGTTATGACGCTTCCAAGGTATTTATAATCTGAAACTTGTTCTAATGGCTTTCCTCCAATAATTATATTCAAATTTTCTTCTTCTTCACTTGATATTCGCATAACCTTGGATTTTTCTGTATTAATATCCCTACCGTATTTTTTACCTGTTATCACTAGTCTATTTATCATTTTCTGGATTTCCTTTCTTGCTAGAAGTACTTGATCATCCGCTATTTCACTGTTCTTATAATCCTTCCTCCGATTTTGAAATCTCCCGTGCCTTCTAACGCTTCCTGCATTAGTCTCTCTCCATATATATTGAATAGAATCGGCGATAGGCAGCAGCCCTGTCTTATTCCACTACCGATATGTACTCCGCTGGTGTCCGTATTCTCCAACCTGACCTTTACAACTTGATTCATATATAGATTCCTTATCAGTCTCCTGTCTTTCCAATCTACACCTATATCCTTTAATATCCTCATCAGCAGTACCCAATTTACTCTTTCAAAGACCTTCTGCCAGTCGACGAAATATACGCAGCAATCTTGGCTGTACTCTATTGCCCTTTCTGATATGATTCTCACTACACCGATAGCATCCCAGGTTCCCCTCCTTTTCTGAAGCAGAATTCCTATTCCCCTAGCATTTCTTCGGCCTTTTTCTCTAGCCTTTTATTAAGAATCCTCGTGATGATCTTCGAAGTGTGTGACAGTAGGTTTATCGTTCTGTAGCGTTTACATTATAACACAGCAAATGAATGATTTGGGATAATGTTCAAATGGACATGATAATAAATTATTGATCTCGATTATCAACAAGTTTATATCGTACAAATTGTATATAGGTGGTATGCGTAAATATGTATTTACTTACAAATTAACTGGACTATATATGTGAAATACAAGGATAGAAAATAATACGAAATAAATTAATGCACCATGCAGCGGAACACGAAAGAAATATATCTATCATGTATAGTATGTATGTAACTATATCAACTAATCAATTTTATATTTTTTGGTAAGAAACGACAAATTAAACCGAGAGTTAAATGTTTTAAGGGTACTATAGAATTACAAGAATGAGTAGAAATGAACATTTTCATGAGTGAATTGTTCTCGGGTTTCACACCGGGTGATGTCTTGATTAGAATTCGACGTTTCGGCGTATGTCACATCCGCCACCTTCTGTAGGAGCGCAAATAGCGACGTAATCATCAATTAGAGAAAAACCATTAACTGTGAAATTTGAAATTATGTTTGTTCAGTACTGAATGCCAATAATTAGAATCATCGATTTCACTTTCGGTCTCTTCCGGGCTGTTTAAGATCTAGTCTCTCTGAAATCGTGTTTAATATTAGTTCCCCTAACCAGCACACTCAGTTTTCCTTAAGATGGCGGATGTGACATACGCCGAAACGTCGAATTCTAATCAAGACATCACCCAGTGTGAAACCCGAGAACAATTCACTAATAATATTCGCCGGGAAAGTTTTAAATCCTTTTTCAAACGTTTTTATGCTCTCCATAGGGTATTTTTAAAATAAATCATTGATTATTTCAGGGCGAGTGTATTTCATGCAGTCATATTCTCTAACATCAGAATGAACCCTTTCTATGCACCTGTAATGTGTTTAAGTATTGGAATTGCAAGGACCATTTCATCTCTCGGAGGTCGTTGTAAATCTTTACCGCCGTCAGATGTTTCATGGGGCGTGTCTTCAGCTGGCTTCTGGAGGAGCGCAAATTGCGACGTAATCATCAATTAGAGAAAAACCATTAACTGTGAAATTTGAAATTATGTTTGTTCAGTACTGAATGCCACTAATTAGAATCATCGATTTCACTTTCAGTCTCTTCCGGGCTGTTGAAGGTCTAGTCTCTCTGAAATCGTGTTTAATATTAGTTCCCCTAACCAGCACATCCCATTAATCTGATATATCTCGCATGGTCTTGCTAAAAATTCCACTTTATTTTGACATGGTTTTTATTGTTCCCATTTTGGGCTGTATCGACTCCCAGTGCGTGTTAAGGACTTTTTGGGGGCCCTGGACGAAGGGGCTAAAGATGAGAATATAAGAAATGGTACACATCACGGTAATATAGTACAAAATGACTCATGCTCAATATTGTTGTGAGATTACGATAATTTTCATCATACTGCAGCATTGTAGATAAATGTTAATAAGTAGAGCAGGTTTAGGACATGAAGCAGGGCACCATGGAAGTCCACTAAGCGGTGTGAAATATCATATGACCGCTTCGGTTATTACTGTCGGAGTCCTTACATATGCCATCAATTCAGTTTTTAAGAGTGAATTATTTATTTATAAAAACTTGTTTAACCATAGGAAATGTGTTTTAGTATAAAGTATGGTTTTTGTTTCATTTCATTTATATATGCAGGTTAGTATTTAAACATTTTTTTGGCTAGAAGAGTCGTTGGGTTTTAAAAAGTTGGAAAAAATGGTGTAGAGGCCTAGTTATGCATGTAGTTATGGATGATGGGAAAAATACGTAATATCTTCACCTTCAGTAAATTCAACCCATCAATTTTATATCAACAGTTAGTTATTAATATGTACGGACTGATTTTGTGCAGCCATCCTCTTTAGGAATTGAATTATACATTCTCGAAATGAAGTACTTCCGATTCAGGCTTGCTTGTAATAGTCTTATTCATGAAAATTACATTTACGACATTACATATTAGTATTTCGGATTTTCCAACGATCAGGAGATGTCATTTTTCAGTGCCAATTTCATCGCAGCAAATGATTCTCCTTGCCTTTTGTTCTGGCATGTTGTTTTCCACTTTTGTAGTCCTAGGAACGATTTGGTGAAAGGTCCAAGAAAAGGTGGCCTGATCAGAATTTGAGACCTTAACGGTTTCAAAATTCACAACAAATCTTTGCAATAAAGGATATGCCAAGCGATTCCATGTCTTCTACGGAATATCCAAAGTTATCTACTTGGACAGACAACATTTTTATTCAAAGTTTTTTAGCTAATTCCTTTGTCCTATCTTGGATGAGAGGCCCAGGAATTGAGATTATTGATAACCTCATAAGTTAAAACCATTTGAACAATTTTTCTTCTAAATCATGTATGCGTTTACTTATCATTGTTGTTGATACTACGGCTTGATCGACCTCTTTATTTTTTTTATGAATGTGGAAAATGTCGAATTATGAATTTTATATTTCTCCTCAGTTCTTTTTATTAAGAGAAGACCTTTACTTGCCCTATCATAGAGACTTCCTCCTCGTTCAACAGACATTACCTACTCAATTACGTCCCAAGGAACCTGCACCTCCAGAAACATAATATTCTTATTAAACTGCACACAATGCCCTGCGTTTTATGTGGGCCTCATATTCACAACCCTCATCATCCGTGTGAACGATCATCGGAACAGTGTCGCTCATAAACGCCCCCTATCAGTCGCCGATCATGCAATAAGCCACTCGCTACCCTTCAATAGATGTTTTACAATCAAAACAATCCTCTCCCAAAAGTCTCTCCCGTATCACAACTCCGCCAATGGGAATTGGCCCACATTGAAATCCTCCGCTCTCTTTTTCCGGTCGAAATCGCCGCTAACACCCCCACCTCAAATACCCTAGCCTCCTTTCCATGAACCCATCCCCTCTACCCCCAGTGAGACACTTAGTTTTATTTATACTCTTGTGCCGAAGAAGGGCGAATGCCCGAAAACTCCAAGCAAAAGCCTTCCTCTATCGCCATGGACGTCCACGACACCAAGTATGTGTCTACTGGCTCCCTCCTATCCCTCTCAACTACTAGTTGCAATCTTATATATATACACTATACTAAGAGAAGACAATTTAGTGCATAAAACACTGACGGAGATGGAGGTGTAGATAAGAAGAGGACGAGGGTTGGAGGATGCGGGAGAGGGGTGGGCGATTGAAAGTGAAACAGCTTAGGAGGTGAATGTGTGTAAATTTCCATTGTTATAGTTGGGGGTGGAGTCTATCCTATTCGTAAGTGTTCGCGGGACTTCCTTTCTCGGCGTCTACCTGCCGTTTGGATGAGGAAAGATAAATAAGGGCAAATAGCTCCAATATTCCAGAAAGTAAAAATAGTAATGGACATATAAAATGATGTTATAAGACGATTTTATCACAATTTCTGTACATTTCCTACGCATTAGAATCGGGAGAACAATAGACTTTAACAGTTGCAGTTGTCATGGCGATGAATTGAATAAACGCATAAAATCACGAAAAAATATTCATTTAACCTAATTTTCTGCGTTTTTCGAATGAGATTTGAATTTATACGATAGAGAAATTCATTTCCATAGTTTTCTCGGCCTAACTGTGAAAATCCCGAGTCGATATCTCACTTTTAAGAAATTTTAAAATGTTAACTAATAAAGGCTTTCTCGCTTCGTTTCAGTTCCGCCCATGTTATTAAAATGGAGAAAAGATATGCTCCTGGAGTCAAACCCAGGACTACTATGTACATACACGGCGATCAGTTTAAAATTGAAAAGTTGAATAGAAAAGTTATTCCTGAGTTTGATCGAAAAAGGTTGAAAGGCTTTTTAGTTATGAGCGATTTTCCCGTTCTCCCATCTAACATCATATAGCAACCAAGCGTTGCACCGTCCGCGCGCACACACACACACACACTTAACAAGAGAATTATATATGTTTTAATAAAATGAGTTATTTCTAGGTAACATTATTTTAGGCGGTAAAAAACTCCCCCATTCGTATCCTCGAGCGGGGACTGCCTCGAGCAAATCAGTCCGAGGTATACGCGTTAACCTCTCCGCCTCGGGACATGAACGAATAATTTTTGAGAAATATTCGGTGTGACTTACATTACTTCAGCGATTGGCAGACGGGAGACACATCTGCACGCAGTGAGGATGTGATGGAAGGAAGAGGGATAGGAGTAGGATGAGAAAGAAGGATTAGGAGGGGAAGAAGGAAGAGAGATAGGAGTAGGTTGAGGAAGGGTTGGGAGGGTGAGAAAGGAGGGGGAGAAAGAGGGGGTAGGACTGGAGTTGCGGAAAAGAAAGATGTTCCGGAATAACGCGCTGCATGGGCACGTAGTCGGTTTTTGGGGAAAAAGACATCCGAGACAGAAGAGTGCAGCATGAATGATTCAAAATAAACGACGTGGAAGGATAAAAGAATCCGAGAGATGGAGATGGAAAGTTATTCCGTAGCATAAAAAAAGCATAAGGAATGGGAAGTGGCTTTAGGAGGAGGGTTCCAGATCAAGCGAAAATATTGGGCTCCTTTCCAAACATTTATGCACACAAATATGTCCGAGCGAAATATTTTTCGTTCTCATCAGAGAATACAATACTTTGCCTGCATAATAAGACATTTTTCTCTATTGCGATTTCAACTGTTTCGCTTACTCTCGATAGATCGATGATATTCCTCTGAGGATAAAGAAATGGAGCAACGGAAACTCATATCCTTTATACCGATGTTCGCGTCATATATAATCCTAAAAACCGTTCAACTCAGTACAGCGTGATTCTTTTTATTGGCAATTTTATTATTCTCATGGCTTTGCATTATTTCAAATTTCGTTAAACCAGGCTATTTTTTAATGCTGAAACGAATTTATAGGATACATTGCAAATAAATGGCTTCATGTATGTAAGAGAAATTAATTTATTTGCAAAGTATTATTGAAATAGATAAATGTTATTCATAGTAGTAATAACTTCCTTTTTCCTCTGCCTTGGAAAAAATAATAAATATTTCGTTTACGGACAAATATTTGTTTCGATTACGTCGTGAAATAGACGCATATGTTACTGAAATTCTCGGCTCCTACCACCAACAAACGCATTTATTCCTGCGATGTTCGACACGTATTATAAGGCGACTTTTTTATAAAACAATAAATTTCTTCTATTGTTTGTTTTTTAATAATAATGACACTATAATATAGTCATATGATTCCCAATAAAAGCTTACCCATATAAAAACATTGAACTCGTTGCCATGGTAGTCGACTATTGAGCCCTAGAAAAACTCCCACTTCTTTCCTACGAAACTAAAAATGTACGTTAAATCTACAGGAATTTGAATTCCGTCTTTAAAGTTAAGAAACTACAATTTCTAAATCATCCGACAGTTCAAGTCCTGGATTCGAATCTTGAGGAGAAATAATGTAAAAAAGCAAATATATAAACATTATCACCAATTTACGTGCTTCTCTTACGAGACGATAATGGGGCAAAATTAGTCCCAGCAGCTGATCCCGGTCCACCAAATTCTTGCCACAGGTAACTCTCGTATGTAGTAACTTATCCTAAAAACTTGGTTCCCCTAGGTTGAGCCGTTTCAGAGATATCGTCTGCACAGTCGGACGGACGGACAGACAGTGAATACATAAAAAATTGCTAAAAAAGATAAAAGTTTATTTCTTTAAATGCCGGTTACACAGGCCAACAGACGCTGATGTACATGATATTATTGGATACGCCGATCAACTTAGCCATATACGTATGTATTCCCAGCATAATAGACTAAGCCCACCAAAATTAAATATTGGCGGCTAACAAACGCTCATACAGTAGAACCTCATAAACCCGGCAACCTCCGGACCTAGCATTTGCCGGGTTTTTGAAAATGCCGGGGTTTTGAAAATTTATAAAAATCCTTAAGTAATGTACTGACGGACACAAGGAAAATAGTATATGGTAGATATTCCAGTGAAGATTGGAGCAAAACAAAATTTCTTTAAATAATCGCAGTCCGTTTAGAATATACGAACCAAATGTTCAACTAAACCCGAAAGTTTCTTAAAAATTGCATTTAACTCGATCGATTTTAACAGGAAAGAAGATATGGCATACCAATTTTTATTTTATTGGAAAGGAAGAAAAACTGCACCAAGTTAATTGCACGTCGTACATATCATGTCTGGTGGTTCAGAATGCTTTACAGTCGAGCAAACGATATCGACTCAAAAGCTTATGAAACGAGTGTCTTCTCTCAAATTCCCTCATACGCACGCTTTCTCTCTCTCTCTCGCACACACACACCCACACGGCTCTGTCTAGAGGCAGGACTCGAGCTTCTCATCGCTCCGCGAAGCCTAGTTGGCTTGCGGCGACTGCGTGGCGAACAATTGGGGAGGAAGAGGAGGTGGAAGAGGAGGAAGGAAAAGGAAGGCGACGAGTATTAGTAGTACTTGGAACGAAGCGAGTTAAGTGGAAGGGAGGAAGGCAGGGGAGGCTTAATTAAGGCAGGCACCTGCCTCACGCTCGGACACCCAGGGAAGGCCTCTCTCTCTCTCTCTCTCTCGAACGCCACGGTGTGTGTTAACGGGGGAAGAGAGAGGAGAGAAGAGAGAGAGAGAGGAAGACGACGAGGGAAAGTGAGGGGAAGGGGAGATAGGGAGAAGAGGGGATGGAAGTAGTGAGAATGAGGAGTGATGAGGAATCGGGAGAATGAGGGAGAAGGGGGGAGGGTAGATGAGAGAGAGGAGGGAGTAAGAGGAGAAGAGGAAGAATGAGGGATGATGGGAAATAAGGAGAATGAGGGAGAAGGGGGGAGGGTAGATGAGAGAGAGGAGGGAGTAAGAGGAGAAGAGGAAGAATGAGGGATGATGGGAAATAAGGAGAATGAGGGAGAAGGGGGGAGGGTAGATGAGAGAGAGGAGGGAGTAAGAGGAGAAGAGGAAGAATGAGGGATGATGGGAAATAAGGAGAATGAGGGAGAAGGGGGGAGGGTAGATGAGAGAGAGGAGGGAGTAAGAGGAGAAGAGGAAGAATGAGGGATGATGGGAAATAAGGAGAATGAGGGAGAAGGGGGGAGGGTAGATGAGAGAGAGGAGGGAGTAAGAAGAGAAGAGGAAGAGCGCAGGATGAAGAAGTGCACGAATGGAAAACGGAGAGAGGAAGCTACCTAGAGAGCGGAGAAATTTATAATTGAAGCGAATTTAAGTGGAAGAGATAAGAGGAAGGAGATTGGAAGAGGGAGAAAGTACGGGCAGAGAGTGTGAGAAGGACAAGGAGAAGAGCAATAATTAAGTGGCAAGAAAGGTTAAACAGAGAAACGTGAAGAGAAGTGTACGAAAGTAATGTAATATATATCATCATCATAGGTAGTCTGTCCGTTGACAGGTCCGTGATTATTCTAGGTTAAACATGGTTCTTCATATACTCCTATTTTCCGCAGTCTTCTTCATGTCTTGATAGCTCTCTTTCCCTTTCAAGTCGTCTACCAGCTGAAACCTTTTCCTACCTCTTTCTCTTTTTCCATCCAGTTTTCCTTCTAGAACTTCTTTAATCATGCACTCTCTCCTCAGGTAATGCCCAATCCAGTTCGCCTTCCTCTTTCTGATAGTCTGTATAATCGTTCGCTTCTCTCCTATTCTTACTAGTACTTCCTCATTTTTCACCCTATCTGTCCGTTTCATCTTCAGCATTTCCTCCATGTCCACATTTCGAAGCTTTCCAAATATTTGATACGATTTATCCTTAGCGTTCATGTTTCTGCCCCATAGAAAGCTATAATCCATACATAGCGTTTTATCAACTTCTTACGGATATCCTCCTTTATATTCCCGTTAGTAGGAGTTTCTTTCTTCTGAAAGCGGCTTTTGTTTTCGTTATTCCAGTCCTGATTTCATCGGTACATTTTATGATGCGTCCAAGGTATTTATAATCTGAAAATTGTTCTAATGGCTTTCCTCCAATACTTATGTTCAAATTTTCTTCTTCTTTACTTGATATTCGCATAACCTTGGATTTTTCTGTATTAATATCCATACCGTATTTTCTACCTGTTATCACTAGTCTATTTATCGTTTTCTGGAGTTCCTTTTCTTTCTTGCTGGAAGTACTTGATCATCCGCGTATTTCACTGTTCTTATAATCCTTCCTCCGATTTTGAAATCTCCCGTGCCTTCTAACGCTTCCTGCATTAGTCTCTCTCCATATATATTGAATAGAATCGGCGATAGACAGCAGCCCTGTCTTACTCCTCTACCGATATGTACTCCGCTGGTGTCCATATTCTCCAACCTGACCTTTACAACTTGATTCACATATAGATTCCTTATCAGCCTCCTGTCTTTCCAATCTACACCTATATCCTTTAATATCCTCATCAACAGTACCCAATTTACTCTTTCAAAGGCCTTCTGTCAGTCGACGAAACATACGCAGCAATCTTGACTGTATTCTGTTGCCCTTTCTGATATGATTCTCACAACACCGATAGCATCTCTGGTTCCACGTCCTTTTTTGAAGCCGAATTGATCTTCCCCTAGCATTTCTTCGGCCTTTTTTTCTAGTCTTTTATTAAGAATCCTCGTGATGATCTTCGAAGTGTGTGACAGTAGGGATATCGTTCTGTAGTCCTTACACTGCTTCTTCTTTATAGGGATCATTGTGACATCTAAGAAATCCTGAGGCCACTCCCCCGAGTCGTAAATCTTGTTAATTAGTTTCGTAATCACTTTCAGTCCTTCCGATCCCATGACTTTAAGTACCTCTACCGGTATTCCATCTCTGCCTTTAGCTTTTCCTTTCTTTAGTTGCTGTATCGCCTTTTCTACTTCGCTTTTCATGATACTTGGTCCCAAGTTGTCTTTTTCAATGTAGTTCGCTTCTTCCAGTTCCATTTGTACTAATCCTGCCTGCTTTTTGTATAGTTCTTAATGTATTCTTCCCATACCTGTGCTGCATCCTTTGGTTCTGCGAATATTTTCCAATCTGTATTAATAATTCCTTTACCACGAATCCCATTAGACTTCTTATCTTCTAACTCCAGTGCCATAGCGTACATCATATCGTATCGTCCTAACTTCTCCATCTGTTGTATTTCCTCACATTTTTCTTTTATCCAGTTTTCTCTAGCTTTATCTATTAGCCTTCTCATATCATTGTTTATGCGTCTATAGTTGGCTCTACCTTCTTCACTGTTAACATTTTTCCATTTCCTTCCTTCATCCATTTTCTCCAGCATTTCCTTAGTGATTCATGGTTTTCTCATTTTCTTCTCGTTTCCCAATCTCATTATTCAAGGTATCTTTGATGCTGGCTTTCACTTCCTCCCATTCTGTATCCACGGTCTTCGGTTTGTTTTCCAAATTTCTAAGGCGATCTTCCAACTTCGTGCTGAAGGCATCTTTCCTTTCTTTCAGTTTTTCTAGGTCCCAAGTCTGTCTATCTCTTCTCGTTTTTCTTATTTGTTTCAGCTTTGTAGTTACATCGACTATTAGAAGGATGTGATCTGAATCAATGTCTTAGCATTTTTATGCTGTTCCTGAATCTTTCTTTTACTAGGATGTAATCGATTTGGCATCTCATTCTATCTCCTGGGCTTTTCCATATGTACAGCCTTCGTTTATGTTTTCTGAACCATGTATTAGTCACTACTAAGTCGTTATTAACACAGAATCCTACTAGTTTTTCTCCTCCTCGGTTTCTTTTCCCAAGTCCGTATTGACCGACAACATTTTCTTCTTGTCCTTCACCATCTATGCTCTTCCAATCTCCTATTATTATGCAGTTTACCTTTCCTCTTCCGTCTTCTTCGTAAATCCCGTTAATTTGTTCATACATCTCCTCAATTTCTTCTTCTTCATGAGTGGACGTTGGCATATATACCTGGATTATCGACATGTCCACTGGGAATGTTTTTAGCTTTATTGCCCTCAACCTATCGTTCGTTGCTGTTATTTTTGTCACGCTCTTCATCATATCTTTCCTAAGTACCAGAGTTACTCCCCTTGCCCCACTATTTCCTCCTGAGTAAGCTACCGTGAATTCTTCCGAGTCGAACAGTCCTTCTCCTTCCCATCTAGCTTCGCTCAGCCCTATGATGTCAATCCTATTTCTTCTCATTTCTTCTTTCAGGTTCTCTAGCTTTCCTGCCATCCTCATGGTTTTTACATTCCACAATATATATATATATATATATATATATATATATATAAATGCGCGTGCAGTTGCAGGACTAAATGGAAGGGCGATAAAGATTAGAGAGCCTCCGAAATCATCTATAAAGGAGAAAGGAGAGGAGAAAGACAAAGAGAGAGAGAGAGCAGTGGTGTGGAAAAGGAATAATTAACCTATGCGAGTGCATTAATGGGAAATGGAACGATTTCAGTGGAAGAGGAATGCATGAAGGAGGTGGTTGCAGAAGACGGAGTGGAGAAAGGAAGAGGGAGGATTCGTTGGAGGGAGGGCGTGTGAGGGAGGGAGTGGGAGGGAAAGGGGAGAGAGGCACGTGCAGTGCAGAGGGGATAATTGGTTGGACGTCGTGGTGAGCAGGAGAGCCGGTGTACCTACTCGAGAGGAGTAATGAGAATGTGAAGAAGAGCGGCGAGAATAATAGAGGATGATGGGAATCCGCTCGTTGGCGGCAGTCTCGAGGGCAAAGACACGAGCAAGAAACGCATCTCCTAAAATTTTAGACGTCGCACACGAATGTCGTACTACATATAAAAATCTATTCGAAAATTAATATCCCCATTCTGAAAGATTAGGACCGCATTACAATATCAATAGATATTAGCGAATGCGTGAACGAGTCGGTGTGAAGTTAGTTTAAAAATTTGAGCAGAAAAATTTACAGAATAATAGATGGTGCGTATGAAATATAAGAAAAGGAGCAGTGGAGAAATACACATTAAATTAGAATAGATATTTATTGGGAAAGGAAAATTTATATTTGAGGAGATGAGCAAATTATTCTATTTTGAGAAAATAATGATGCTTGAACAGAATATTGCAAGAACAGAATGGAAAGGAAAAGTTTGAAATTGGAGAATGCGAAATCAGAAATTATGAGGTAAATAGTAAATAGCGATGCTTAGAAGATGGAATTTCGCAAAATGGAGAATTGAAAATGTCTCCAGTAGATTATGTGGATCCATGATAGTAAAAGAAAGGATAGCGTTTCATTATTTCTGGTACCTGTAAATATAAAAATGAGAATAAATGAGTGAGATAACCGCGGAAGAGAAAATGGATGATAAAAAATAGGACGATGGATATAAGGAAGCACTTTAGGAGGATAAGTGCGCTTCGCCATTAGATTTAGATGAGAAGGAAAAGCTTGGGTGAGGACACAATCGCGGTCAAATGGGATATTGTTGTTGCCCCAACTCGTGTGAGCGATGAAATTGGATGTGATTGGAGTTGGAATGAGAGCGTAGATGGGGAATAGAGGAGGAAGGATGAGACTGACAAATTACTTTATTAAGGGCGAAATTTAGAACATATATGTACTCCCTTCTTATATTTAACATTTAGGAGGAGGTGAGTATTTAGGCGCGTTTCGCTTCCAGCGTGAGCGCCTATTAGCTTCGGTCTGTCCGTTTGTCTGTCTGTTTGTCCGTCCGTCCGCATGTGCGTTCTCGGCTTCTACTTAACGGATTTTCGTGAAATTTGATATTAAGGATTTTCAATCAAAGATAATAAGAAAATCGCAAAAATGAATCAGGTAAGCCAATCAGGGATACCACTTTACTGATGACAAAATGAACATTCCGTCGTATCTCGTAAAGTATTGCTCATATCAAAATAGATTTAAATAACACTTGTAGAACTAGTAATATGGATTATTTCATTGCCTACACATCTTTATCGTAGGAGTAGCCGTTATTACGAAAATCAAACAAGAATGTCTTAATTCGAGTTGAACTTAGAAAATGCATTGCATTGTCACTTCATTATTGTTGCTAACATAAACAATCTCACAAACAAACGTTTAATTTCCTTAAGTGTGCATGCAATATTATTAATTAGAAAAAAAATGGATTACTTGTGATAAAGAAAAGAACTTTAAAACCCTATTTCCCTTAGGTACATTTCTTTCTAATATTGCAAGATATTGTGATACGATGGACACTTTCCCAATATGTTTCTCTCTCCTACCGTTTATTTCCTATTTTGCTTTAATCGGTTTAACATACTGACAGATGTAGAGATGGACAAACGGCGAAAACACGAATGCGCTTATAAAATAAAAGGCGCTAACACAAATATATTTGAATTTAGAAATATTTAATAAGAGGTCCCAATTTAATACTAGATATTTTAACAGATTTCACTAGTTATAAGATAACGTTTGGTAGGAATAAAAATATAAAAATATGAAGGTTTTGGAAATTAGGCAACACTGGTTGTGGGCTACATGTTCGACTTCGCTGCTCTTGGTCAGTTTGTATGTGCTCACGATCACTGCCCGTTTGCTGTTTTTCTTTTTGTAAAGGTATCAGCAGTTTCTTTAACCGTGCTTTATATTTTACCACAGTTCCACTCCATAATCCTACATTTTCCAGAGGAAAATTAGTTCTATTTATATAAAATGTAAATGTGATTTCTATTAATTGGTTATATTTTCTATTATCACATATTCCGTATTTAATATTTTTATCAAATTTCTCGTTTTCAATTTAATTTAATTAATCAAAACTAATCTTATCCTGTGGCTGTCGTTTAACAATATCCAGGAGACTCAGAAAAATGCTGTACGGAATAATTTTCTAACTTTTAAAAGCACATGTTTATGGATTTTGAAAGATTATACAGAGAGTTGATTTATATTTCGTCAGAGGCTATATCTTCCTATTCACGCAAGCGTCTAAATTTCTAGCATTTATCTCTAACTTACCAAATTGTAACCGGATGCTATTGAGTTGATTTAAAGAAACTAGGTTGACGAATCGACTCGCTCCAACGATTCACATAGACATTCTTTGTAGTTCGGCAGAAGAGAAGATCGCGTTCAACAGGTTCGGCGACACACCAACTGAGCAACGCATCGATTCTTGTAGAAATCTTGGGAAAAACTGCGTTCTATCTAACATAGCGCGGAAAAAGAAGCAAACACAGACGTAAACTGAGGAATGAGGACACCACGTCGCCGTAACTCATTTGAAAAATCTTCAAACTGTAATGAATACTGAGAGCGTATTAAGAAATAAAATATAATGTTTAGAAAACGAATTTCCACGATTTCACTAGTTCGTAGCATACGATTGACTGGACGTTTGGCATTACTTCAGAGCAATTGAAAAACTTACTTTCACCACAAAATTATGAATAGATAATTCAGAGGTTTTTTTTACGATGCGAGTCCGCATTTAATTAATTTTTGGATGAGGAGGGAGTAAATTAGAAGAAAGTGGATGCGGATGAAGAGGGAAAAAGGGGATAGAGAAGACAGGTAGATAGAGGGATGGATACTAATCGCTTTTATTATCAGGGCGAAATTGAAACCATAAGGTCCTCTCTTCCATTTAACCCAAAGGAAGAGGGGGCAAAGAATTGAGGGAGAATTGGAGAGATAGATTGGAATCGTAGTTTTAATCTGTTATCAGCAGAGGGCAGATTTTGCCCTAAATGCCTTTTCTTTTCCCATGCTCAGAAGTTTAGGCTTATGCTATATAAGTCCATTTTAGATCATTACTATGCTAATTTTGTAGTGCCTATAATTGCCTTTTTCGTTGGTTAGTGCCTATTTCATGGATAAGAGCCTATAAATGCATTTTTGACCGATATTTCTCTGCTTTCAGAGAAAACACGTTTTAAGAACGTATCGGTTTAACTGCTAATAGCGGACATGCAGTTATCTAAGAAGTAAACACTGCATTAGAAGGCTTTTAGAGTTTGTCTTTCGTAAATGTATGCCATGTCAACAGTATAATTTCGTACGCGGACAAGATTTATGGAGCTGTGGTAGAGGCATTCCAAACCGGCCAAATAAAATCGGAATTTATTTCGTCCTGTGATCACGTATCGAATAGCGCAACGAATTTGCAGCAACAATGTTGCATCAAATGCAGTAATGTCGCCCCCTAGTGGAATCGATAGGAACAAAAAGTCTGGTGCAAGTCCCCGGTGCAGATGGTCAAGCAGTTTTCCCTAAATTGCAGCGGGTATTCCAGCGAAATCCTGGGTGGAAAGCGATATAAGAGGTTGCAGTTGTTTTAGAAGGGGGCAGTACAGTCGCAAATGAAGGCACAATAAGTGAAAGTGAACTTGACTCCCCGAAATTTTGCCCAGTTACTTCCTGTGAAGTTGAAAGAAGTTTTTCCCAGTATAAGAAAATTTTAACTGACAAAAGAACAACGTTCTGTATGGAAAACCTGGAAAAATATTTGGTAATTAATTGTAACATTAATCCCGACTGTGACTGATTAGCAAAATGGAAATAAAACCTATTTTGGTGCCTATTGTAGCTTATTTTGCCTTGTTAAGCGCCTATTTTTTCCTATTTTAGTGCATATTTGCCTGCCTTTTTAAAAGGTTTTTAGTGCCTATGGATCCGCCCATTAGTTATCAGTTCCGAGTGCTATTTCTGTTGGAATGTCCGTACATTCCCACCTTAATCACATACCCTTCTATTTAGATCAATTACTAATAACTGGCGCGGAACATTTATTGCAGTTCTGCGGCCAAGAGATTGAGAATTTCTGTCCAATAGGGTCTCTCATAGAAATTTTAAAGAAAATATGTTTTAATTTTCTCGAACGAATATCGGGAAAAATTTTTCTTTATACCTTCATGAAATATATACTTATATAAACACTGAAATTCCATTTAGGAATTCATTTATTAGTGACTGACGTTGAATATTAATTTTCACAAAATGTTTTTCTTATCTCAATTGATCGAGTTTTGCTATAAAAATCAAATAAAAATAATAAAGCATAGACTAGATTCCTAGAATATAGTCTTAAGACGGAATTTCTTCCAATTAGGATATGTTACCATTGTTAAATTGATGCTGAATTAATTAGGTCGAAATATATTTCATATGCTTCTGAGATATTAATTTTTGTCACCTTAAAAATAGCAACTGGATCGGTGTAAGCGATACATTTTATTTTAAAGGAGGATTCATATTCAATAATCTTTTTATAAGCACGATGTTTAATGTTGCTGTAAATAGGAATTAAAAACTTCTCCTATGGGAAGAGAATGAGCGATTCCCGCCTTCTCGCCTCACCTTCCTCGTAACTGATTTTAGCACTGTGCGCTTCTATGAGAAAATGACCAAGGACGACAGGAAACTTTTTGAGAAACCGCCACTGGAATGCATTTTTCTGAAATTCGAACTAGCGTCTCATTAACGCTATCACCTGCATTTTTTACTGCAGTTAACTGCCTCTCAATCCCTACAGGTGGTTCTTTATATGTGCCTCTTGCCTGGATATTCATATAACAGGTACTTCTTTGGCCAAATAATATCTCGTTACCCATTAAAGTCAGTATGCACTGCCGGATGCTTCGTTAACTTGGCAAATACTTTGTTGAACAGAATACCTATATTTTAAAGTTTACTTAACTATATTAATAATAAAATTTAATTAGTTATGAAATTCTTTCAAATTATGAAGTGCCATATTTAAAAAAAGAACTCTTTAATTGAGATACTGCCCATCTCAATAGAATCCTAACGTGAAATCGATTCATAATTACGTTGGTATCACAACAATTTGTAATTCATAACTCTCAAGATTAAATTTGCTGATTCTTTTATAAAAATTAATTTGGCAAGTTTTCCTCTCAAACTTATAATAGCAAAGAATTAAATAAGACGAGTACATATGTTTATTCCACACAAATAACTGAAATTTTAAGATTTATTTCAATAAAAATATATAAAAAATTATTCCTCACTGGAATAAAAGGAAAGAAGCTAATTACTCACGGATGCAATATTTAATTAATTACTTAAATATTTCAAGCATATGTGGTTGCTTACTATTTTTTGTTCCATATCCGATATTGATTTCTTTTATGAAAAATCAAGGTTAAACGGCTTCCCTAGCGCTATAAAATAACCTTCCGACATCAATCTCTCGAGACTGTGCCGATCACAATATCCCTTGGGCTGTTAGCGGCAGATGGAAAGCGGAGAATAGGCGGGCTTCCGTCAATCCCTTCCTTCTTTCTTTCTCTCCCTCTCTTCCCTCCCTCTCCATCCCTCTCCATCCCTTCCTATCCTCCCTCCCTCCCTCCCTCTCCTCCCACTCGACGGACCACCTCCTTTAGCCATCTCACCCGAGAGGGAAATGTAGCGAAGAAAATACACAAACACAATCCTTTATTACTTTCCCGTCATCCGCACGCCATACGAATGTTCATTCTCCCTTTCTTAATGAGATGAAAGTTTCCTAATTTCCTTCCACGCTGGTTCCTCCCGTGAGTACGCGTGTGTGTCTTTCCCCCTTTGCCAGAGAGACGCGACGGCGGCTGAAGTGGATGGCGAAGAAAGGAGGGTGAGACACTGGGGCGGGTTACAGCAAGAGAGCTGATGCCACGGCGAGATGAGGAGGAGACAGTGGAAAAGTACATAGAAAGAGAAAGAAGTGTTTGTATTAGATGTGAAAGAGACAGAGATTAAAAGTAATCAGAGAGAAGAAGGGATGTACTAAATAAGACATTCAGAAACGTTGATGTAGAACTTATGATGAAGAGCAACCGAAAAGTATGGTCCATAAAGGTTTCAAAGAGATGTATATGAAATAAAATATTGGCTTAGAAGTACGGAAAGGGATCGCTGTGTTAAGTTTTAGAGATGGGCTTCCTAGTTTTAGAATGAGCCAGCAAAGATTAAAATGCTGGATTCTTGTATATTTAACCTATAAAACGTTTTAGCGGCTCGGAGGAGCAAAGGAAAACTTTATATAAAATCCTAATTTCCAAAACCTATCGTTGAAGCTGGAAATGAAACATTCAACGTCGCAGAAAAAAATCAATAAAGTTCGGGATGATGAAGGCATTTCCAATCCAATTCGAAGTTTTGCTAATGGCATTTAAATATTTGGTGTTACCTGGAAATGACAGCAAAAATTATTGGACACAGAAAAGTTTTTTACTCTCTGAAAATGTTCAGTAAATGTAGGGTAATGAAAGCATTAAAACCCATTATAAATAATACTAAATCTTTCAGTATTTATAATAAAAAAAGCTTTATCGCTACGAAAGCTAGTTATTTCCACAATAATGACTTAATTGAAGTTGATTTTGCAGAAGTTTGTTTTGCCTGATATGGCTGTGTCAATGGCGAAAGAAAATCATCGGAAACAAATATATGTTCTTTTCTACCAAATTGAGATCAATGAAAAATAAAGCAAGCATCTGTTTCAATGGAAAGTAATACTATGTATTCTTTGTGTAGAACGAAAGTTTCGTCTGGAAAGTATTTTATTTAAATTTCTTTTGAAAGGTAAACAGATTTAATAGGTTGTAAAATATTTTATGGATTCAGAACGCAACACAAATTTCCTTACAAAAATAACATATAATTAAACACGTGATGTTCCCTCAAGAACTAAAATGCACTAAAAGTGAGTTAATATCCATATTCAATACTCTAATTTTGGCATCTACACCTCTTTCAACATTTTTTAAATTTCTAATTTAAAAGTAGATTCACTCTTTTTCAGATCCACCTCTAAAAATCTCTCACCATAAATTTGACATAATTTTTCATTTTAACGCAAAACATATTTTAGTTTGGCCTGTCTACCGGAAATTGTTATTAAGATTATCAAAATGTAATTCTTTTCCTAAAGTTATTATTGGAACATATGAAATCCCTAATTTTTTATGAAATAACTAGCGTCGTTCTAAGGATGAGGTCGTTCTAGCATAATTATTCTACAATCATAATCACCATATTTTCCCTAAGAGAGTAACATTTAGGAATGGAAATTAGATACTGAGTATTTCATCAACTAATTGTGAATCATTGCTTTCCTTTGTTGTTTAATTGAATTGAATTTTTACTCCGTCCAATACCGACTTCCCAACTTAATGTGCTCTTGTTAAAATCGCCCGATGATTTCCGCCATAACACAAATTTAACACGACTTTGTCGCTGGCTAAGGCTATTAGAACGGCCGAATAGAGAAGAAAGGTCGGTGAAAGTGACCCTTAATGTAGTCGACGGCCGCACCGCCCTAAAACCCTCTTTACCACAGGAATCCTTCTCTACTTGCACCTCACGCCATACGAGAAATTCGCCACTGCCCCGCTGGACGCCCCTTCCCTTATCCTTTCTGCCCCTCGAAAGACCTTCGCAACCCCCGTGCAAATCGACCTGATGTGCCAGAGGGAAGGGAATGTCGCAGCGGCGAGGGAGGGCCTACAAGGGAGAGCGCCAAAATCCTGCTTTGCATGCTCCGTTAATCCCTTCCTCTACCCCCTCGAGCCATTCGTCTCACTTGGATGTCCCTCGCAATGCGCGACACCTCCCTTTTTCTTTCCCCCTCTCCTCGAAAACACATTCCTCCCCCTCCCTTCTCACGCACGCCTTAGCCACTCGCCCTTTGCGTACGTCGCATTAATTTCGTCTCTGATCACGCAAACCATTCAAAGCTTTCCGTCCTCATCCTCACCTTTTTTTGTGATCCAAAATGTCAATGAAATACAGGAGCGCGCGTTTCGTTTGTCTGGAAGCGCTCTCCTTTTCTTCATATTTTCAAGTTATTTATTTCAATTTCCCCGCGTTACCTCCAGCGGCGAATAAAGACAAATATATTCCCCCTCTCTCTCTCTCGCACTCCGTCTTTTCCTTTCTCTCACCTATTATCTACCTCCTTCCTCTTACCTTTTCACTTCCTTTCACCTAACCAACTCGCAGCTGCGCTCTTTCTCTAGCTTCTTCCGGCAATTCTCATCCCCTTTATCTTTCATTCTCTATTCCACCTCTCCGTTTCACTCCTCTCAACATGTAAGGTTGAACCCATCCTCGCTTGTCCCCTTTATCCTTCTCCCTCCTGCCATCTCTCCACATTCCCTCATCCTCTCTCTTTCCCTCCATCACAGTCTCTCTCTCTCTCTCTCTCTCTCTCTCTCTCTCTCTCTCTCTCACACTCCGTAACCAACCACTTTAACTCAACGCCACGGTCTCCTCACACTTGACTCTTCTCTCTATCGCATAAACCCATTTTCGCATGCATATATGCATAACTTCGTCTCAATCCGCCCTCGCTCCTTCTCTCCTTTCTCCCTATAATTCTCTCTCTCTCTCTCTCTGCGCCTCCTTCTGCCTCCTATAGCCTCCTTTGAAGGGCGCCGAAGGTAATCTTTCTCGCGTATTTCACTACCTTTCGATAACTCGAAGATCCCGCCATTAGCACCTTCTTATGGCGTGTTCGTGGTAACGCATCGCTATGCGTGCTTTCTTTTGTGCAATTTAAAATTCGAACGTAAACTTGGAGTTCTTATCGACTGCCTGGAGTATTTGGGAGGAAAACATGCGCGAAAGAACTTATTTTGATGAGCACAACTTATCCATGAAACTTCGCTAATATTTTGTTTCTTTATCGGAATGGTAACAAAGCATTCTCAAAAAAATCTGTGGCCAACACATGAGATGGTATAGATATTTAAATTATTATGAATAGCATTATAAGGCAAAATTTTGATTTCGTATCGTAACAGAATACAGTCATCCTTATTGCCGTAAATTAGGTATATTTTGAATGTTTACAGAATTCACCGCTATATGGTGGTGGCGCTGTATACTGGAAATTAAGAAAAAGCAAAATATCTCCGAAATGGATGGTTCTACGAAAATTTGTTTCAAACAAAACTTGGAAGAAATATTATTCTCTACAACTTTGGTCCTCACGAAGATTACACACACACACATCACATACACACACAGAAACATAATTCCAAAATAGTCTAAACGTGTGCAAGGGACCTCAAAACGTGTATTTCCGTTGAAATCTCGAAGTCGATTATTTTCGTGATCAGAATATTTTCCAATTACTACGTATGGAGAAAGTAAAATGAAGAATTTCCAAGATTCCCACCTGGATGACATTTTCGCTCAGTGAGGATTCGAAAGGAAATACGAATGAGCGTAACTGAAATTTTCTGCCTCTGCTTAGTTCATATACGCTAGCATTTATTTTGGGACTTAACACAAACATCGACTGAAACATCACTGCAAACATAAAAAGAGTAGTTTTAAAAAAAGTAAGAATTAAAACAAAATTTAAAAATAAAATCTTTTTGCTTTATAAAATAGGCGGCCTTAAAAGGATAAAACAAAGAAATTTTCAGATTATTTGTTCGTTATAAAAGATTTTGGTGTCATATTCTTTTCATTATTGTTGCTTCACACATCATTTAAGTAATAATTTCGCTTCGGTAGGACGTTTTCAAGGTTGAGCTTCATTAAAAATGTTTTGCTATTAACTTTATATTCAAAATCAATTTACTCCAGCTAATGGAATGAGGTTATTACGTAAATGATATGTAAAGTTATAGTGATGAAAAGTACATAACACCAAAATCTTTTATAATGAACAAATAAGGCCGCATATTTTATAAAGCAATAAGATTTTATTTTTGATTTTTTTAAAAACTCCTCTTACTCGTTTTCATCTTTTAAGTGCAAAAATGAATAACATACAACGAAAAATCGAACATAAATCATTTAGCTAAATCGCTTTCTTTCAATGATTGATGTCAAAGTTCGTGATTTGTGGAACTTTGTGATTTTATACGACTCTAGCGCTAGTAGCGTGTCAGCTAAAATTACAAGGCTAATAAAGAAGAGAAACCCGTACCGGCATTAGCCTGCTCTCTTCGAAAACACCAAGGAGGACCAACGGCTTTATGTCCTTTCCGAAGGATGAAGCGTTGATTCGCGTGCTCTCCTCTAAACACGCAAATTGGTGGCCGCAAGATCTATTTAAAAAATGCAACTTTCACAGGTATTCAACAGATCGTTTTGAAATTTCGAAGAAGCCATCTACCGCAGCGTGAGGAATAAAAATTCATTCCCAAGCGAACCATCTACTGATAACGAGTTGTTTAGTGAAACTTATTCCCCAAACTAAAATTCACTCTATTATCTGTTATATCATATATGTAATCTTATAAATATTTTAGAGTGTGTGTGTATGTTCTTTATACGTTTTTACACCGTTGAAGCTATCGAATTCAAAAGTTTCATGGGCCATCCTATGGACCAAAGGAAGAACTTGGTCTAGGTTTGCAGACCGTGGGGTCTCTTATACCCCATGGGGTCAAGAAAATACTATTTCCATAAGAATGCATGGGAAATGGTGTGGAGAAACCCCAAAATGCCATGCAGCCCTTCACTGACGTGGATATAAATATACCTAAGTATTAACTTACGATCACGGAAAATGACTTATTTTACGCACGAAAGACTGAGTATTTTAGTTCTGTTAATGGTTTGTCGTATTACATGCTAAATCGCTCGAAATTTTCATTTAAGCGCAAATTTTATCGGTTTAGATGTCCATTTTCCAGGCGGCAACAGAACTAAATTTCTTAATTGTTGTCCTCTTCAAAGGGAGATATACACGTAAAGATTAATGCAAGGAAAATCCACGCCGTGCACGCCGCCGCAGAAGAAGAATAGCTAACGCCAAGATATGCCTAAATATAGTCTATGAATACTTTCAAGTGAGTCAAATGATTTTTAAGGACTATTAGAACATTGCCATATTTAACATTAACGTTGAAGGATTTATCGCAACATAAATCGATACATCTACTTACATTTGTTCGGTTACCAAGATGTTGTTTATTGTTTACGTTTTGGCTAATAGTATTGACATAATCCACATAATTTTATTACCGCTTTAAAGGCGTCGGTGCATCTATCCATGTGAATATTATGTAAGACGTTAATGCTTACAATACAATGCATAAAATAGTAAATGTTAATGTAAGCATCGCTTGCGTAATTAAGGAATGGGGAACGTTTGCCCCTAACTATAAAAATCGTTTGCCACTCTTTCCCGAGCGAAACCGGGCGTTTTAGCTAGTATCCTTATATTAGCATATTATTACGAAATTTTTTACGTCATAGCAGACGAAATTTGAGGAATTTCAATTTTCTTGGTCTCATCAAGTTTGAATAAAGAAGAAAAATCGAACGAAATTCACTTCGAATATAATCTAATCCATTATTATGCATAATTTCATTCATATAAATAAAATAGAATGTGTGTGTGTTTGTGTGTTTACGCTGTAACTCCAAAACCAATAAACCTAGAAAGCTGAAACTTGGCATACATACTAACAGCACCCTGGGAGTGTACACCTCGGGCTTGTTTTTTTTTTAATTTTGGCTTGGAACAGCATCAGAAGACAATTATATTTTCCCATAAGTTTACACGGGATTTTCGATTTTTCAAAGTGTAAGGTTTTCTTCCTTCGTTCGTTAAAATACGTAAATATGACTGATTTTCTTATTTTTACTTTATTCGACGCCTGAAGCTCTATACTATATTATTCTTGCAATGTTTACATGTTATACGGTCGAATTTTTCAGAAATAGGAATTCTTTTTCGAAATTTTGCGGATTTTTCGTACTCATTTCGGGCGTTAGCAAGGCGACCATTATTGTTGTCTCCGATTCAATTAGTGCCAATCTAACTATATATTAATTTTACGTTGACGTCTTTAGACATTTGTTTACAATTTATATCGGCGTATTTCTCGAGAACCGTTCGTCGTAAAGATATGCGGTAAACGGCGTTTTGTTTCTACAGGATATCAGTTCCCTGGAAAAATATTTTCTTTGCTAAAGTGACCCGGGTTCGAATCCAGGAGACAATTATATTTTCCCATAACTTTACACGGGATTTTCAATTTTTCAGAGTTCAAGGTTTTTTCCTTCGTTCGTTAAAATACGTAAATATGGACCGATTTTCTTTTTTTACTTTATTTGATGGATAAATCTCTATACTATCTTATTCTTGCCATGTTTATATGTTACACGGTCGAGGTTTTTAGAAATACTCGTTCTTTTTCGTACTTTTGCTGATTTTTCGTACTCTTTCCTGGCGTTGCCAATGCGACCGTCATTGTTGCCTCCGATGCAATTACTATCAATTATACCTTGAAATAGGTGAAAGAATAGCGTTATTCGCTTCGCACTTTTGTTTAACATAAGCGTCGAAATTAATGAAGCAATGCAACGTAAATACTTACGGATAATTATTTTGTTGACTGCGTATGGGAAAGCTTTTCTAGCTGTGTCAATAACATGTGTATAAAAAAACAAGCTCGCACCGTATTGAATTTTATTTTAAATTGTGCAATTAATTTATATTTTGTTTTGTTTCATCGTTTGAATGCTGGAATCTTACCTTTTTGTAAGTGGAGTCATCATATTACACATCTCTAATCCTCATTAACGCAAGTAGGCTCACGCATCAATTAAAAATTAGATGAGAATAGGGACGCACGTTACTTTGTAAACACATTATATGGTTTTCTTCTCTTCATTGATAATCTAAATAAACGGTTGCATTGACGTCACCTTTATAGTAGGTCCTGTAAGAAGTTAAAAGCAGTCGTTGATAGACACTTGAAGTAAAGCAACTGTTTGTGAGTTCGTCTATAAGGGTGCAACGATAATCATTGGAACTAAGGTAAGGTAGAGCTATTAGCCCAGCTACAGCTGCCAGAGAAAAAAAAAGAGGAGCCAGAGAAAGAGTATTGTAGGAAAGAGAGAGAAAGAGATGCGGAAACTCATAGGATTGCCCGTGTAGATGAGAAGCGAAGAGTACAAGAAAGACAAAGAAATAGGGAAACATATCAAATGAATAGGGAACAAAGAAGATCTAACCTAGGGCCAAACTATTTAGATTATTTGCATTTCGTTAATTATTCAATCAAAATTATTTCACTAAACTTTCAGTTTATTTAAATCGCGTTAAGGATCGGAGATCCGGGGCTGTCCTACTAGTTAAACATTAAAATTGATGAAAGGAAATCGTTGTTCGCTTCCAACTTTAAGCATCGAAATTAATGACGCATTGCAACATAAATATTTAAAGATAATTATACTGTTGACCACTGTTGACTGCGTCTGGAAAGCGTTTCTAACGGTTTAATCAATCATGAATTTTATGCTAGAATCTTACCTTTTCCTAAGTAAAACTATTATATTATACATCTTTAATGTTTACTACGCAAATAGGCTCACGCATAAATTTAAAATTATATGATAACAAGGACGTACGTCATTTAATTTTTAATATTGAATGTTACATATGTAGTTATTTTCTCTTCGTAGCTACATTTACGCAAATAAAGTTGTACATTTTGTTTTATCATATAAATAAAAGAAAATGTGTTTGTTTGTGTTTTAACGCTGTAACTCCAAAACTAATAAAACTAGAAAGCTGAAACTTGGCATGTGTACTTAGGGAAACCTGAGGGTGTGCACCTCGGGCTTATTTTTTAATTTTTGGCTTGTAAGGGGGGGAGGGTCAAAAAATTTTATAAACTGTCATAAAAACTAAATAACTGAAACTTCGCATCAGGAACGAGTGCAGCATATTTTTCGTTTGCATTTTAAAATTACTTAGAATCATCGTACGAAATTGGGACTTGGACGAAAGAACGCTTAAAAGAATAAGAATTCATTTTCTTGCTACCGTTTTTTAAACTCTCTCCAGTAATTAGTTGTGGCCCCAAGTGAATAAACGAGCAACATTGTTTATCCTGAATACGAATAAAAATTAGAGATATTTCAAAAATTCATTTCGGTAAACATAATAAAAATAAATTAATATAGATTTTCGCGTTTTTTTTAATAAGGTCATTTTTACACTTCTGAATTCCGGGAAACGCCGGGTAAACTATCGCTAGTAAATATAATAAGAGGCTATGGCGAAGAAAACTGATAACTATAAATTACTAAATCTCCGAACCGTAAATGTGAGAATTGGTCTTCTATAACTCCTCTCTTGTAAGTTTCGGAGATATAATTTCTTGTTATTAGCATTGGCAGAGAACACAGTTTTCATGTAAACTATGCCACGATTTTACATATAGAAAAATGTATTCCCCGATGCATAAAAGTCTTCATAAGAATTTGTACTACATTAATGGCTTTGGGCAGCACGCGATATTTAACTATAATATTAATCAGTCGTGCAATTATCATTGCTCTTCGAATTTTTTAAAACCTCAAAGCATTACATATATTTAAAAAGCGATTTTATTAACAATATTTAAATTCGTCATGTTAATTTATGAATTCATTGCATTGCGTTAAACTAATAAACTGCTTAAGAGTTGTCATTTTTATGTTTGTATTTTTGTTTTTAAAAAATTTTTTTGCTGAAAATGTAGTTTAATTTTTCATTGAAATTTTAGGACAAAAATCACTCGGTAAAAAGTCTTTCCGATGCAAAGAATTGTCTGGATTTTCCTAATGTTGCACTCAATTAGTAGTCATAAAATTAGAATCAGTAAACTTATGGTTTTATGCTCTCGTATTTAAATAGTCTTCAGAAGTACCACCGCGCTCTTTAGCGAAGGTCGTCGCTATCCGACGATTTCTAAAACACGTATTTCATCGGTGTTACCTAACGATATATCGAACACCGGTTTTCAAAAGTACCTACATTTTAATCCCAATCGACTCACCCGCCATTCGATCGTATTTTGCAAAATCGCGAAACAACAAAGACATAAGGCCCGAGTTTTACGTCTACAGTGATCCGTCTTTTGAGACGTCATCGGAAAACGATTTTTCGAGTATTGTACAAACGACGGTTGAGCGCCGCGCACTCATGCGTCCATTTTAAAAATGCATTTTGCAGAGGGCATCGGTCGCCACGGCAACATTTGCCCACATTGGATTTTGGATTCGTCAGAGGTGTGGTGCCTACGTACTGGCCTCGCTGAAAAACTGCGGTTTTCGCGGTGAAAGAGGGGGCAGTGGAGAGGAGAGGGAGAAAAGTAATCTCCAGAGAGTATTTTGGGACCATCTGTTTCAAAAATTGGGGAACGAAAGATTCTTTTTCACGCCAAGTGTAATCCTCGAAACAGCGAAACGATTCCGTTTTCGCAAAGAGAATAGATTGAGGAGGGGTAGTGGGAGAGGGAGGGAAAGAGAGAGAGAGGGGAGACGGAAGATAAGGAAGGAGAGAAAGCGGAGGAGGGAGATAGATAGAGGATGGGAGGCCTCTCTCTTCCTCTCCGTAATTCTCCACTCTCTCTCTCCGACTGCGCATATTATGCGGGGATTGGCTCCTAAATCAGGCTAACATCTGCTCTCCTCCGATACCTTTCTGCTCTTGATTCATCGCTCCGGCAGTTGGCCGGCCGCGAAACGACTCCAGTAGATCCCACAGCGAAACGGAATACGTAACCAGAACGACTTTATTGTTGTCCTGATCGATAACAAGTTTATAATATAGCACCGAAGACTGAATTTGGGCAGTAAGATACCTATATAGTATACCGTACTCTTACTTCGATCAGGTGTATGGTTTAAGTAGAGCGGCAGAAAAATGCAATCCACCCAAAAAGCAACTGACCGACTATCTTCGAAATATTTACGTGGTTATACTTGAACTCTTTTGAAAAATTTTGACGATAAGAGTTTCCTCTGCATACACTCTAAATAATTTTCTGAAATTGTTATTAAAGAATAGAATGAATAATGATTTTTTTATTCCTTGTAATAACGAAGGATATATATAAGCAAATTATGAGGATTTATATTGAAATTGTAATGAAAACTTTTTGTCGATAAATGGATAATCGTGCATTTACTTGCATTAATTGAATTTTAATTGAAACTAGGATATAATAATCCCCTCTCATAACTATTCTTAGTGAAGAATTTAAAATCAAACTTGTTAAATTAAATTTTAGAGCAAGTGAAAACTTGACCACAAAAGTAAAATGAATGTTTCTTATTCGAATCTAAATCAATCAAACGTCTTTCAAACTATTTCTTTACTTGGAATAAAAGACTTATCGTGCCTCCTTACTCTTTCCCTCTTGCGATTGCTCTCACCTCAACCGCAATGTCTCCGTATCGCGTTATATTCTCGAGTGGAATAACCTCCGAGAATCGCTCGACCCCTTTCGATTGCTCATGGCATTGTGTCACACGATTCGATATTTCGATGCCTGCAAATCGGAGCATTTTGGTGTCCTCCATAGACCGCAACCTCCAAAAGTGTACCTTAGAGTTTCTCCATTCTTTAGATTGATGCTTCGAAAGGAAATTCTCGTTTAAGATTCTTTTTTCTTTGTTATTTATGCTTTATTTTCCTTGACTCCTTTTACTTCGAGTAATATTTTTTCTGTGGATTCCATTTTCCCCCCGATGTACGGTAGAATCCCGCATCCGTCATAACTTTGGGATGTGAAATGGGATTGCAGTCCTCTCTCTCTCTCTTTCTCTAGATTTATAATTTCATTTTATCCTTTTCTCTTGATCTGAATCTCAAATTTTAATGCGTTCTATGACGTCATTCTACCATTGCTCTAAAAATACAGTATTTCTCTTTTCTCATAAGAATTACCTTCTTTAATTGTGAGACTAAGTGGTTGTCCAAAACGCCTCGAATAATTTTGATCTAGTTTTGCATTCGAAAACCAGCGCTTAAAATTGCTTTTGTCTAGTATCATCAATAACCAAAACTAGGTTATAAAAATCCAGATGTACGGCGGTCTTCACTGGCAATTCATCGAAAATAGATTCTAAAAAAGTGCTTTTCTTGAATATTTTTTCAGCTAAAAGTAGTGTGTCCATACGTCCCCGTTTTCCGGGATTTATCCCGGATTTTAGTCATCCGTCCCGCTGTCCCGAAAATTTTTTTCGCCGTGCCCAATTGTCCCGATTTATAGGAGCACTCTCCGTACTTGTTTTCAATGATCGAGATTTCCTATGCATACGTTTTCTTATTAATTAATTGCGTGTTTTCATATTTTCACACGTTCACTGTTCGAACGGAACGTTTAAAGGTGTTCTGTGATTTTGTTGATGTAGAATATAGTAAGTTGCTATATCATTTGAAAACTCGATGGTTATCATTATGTACTGCAATTGAACCAATTTGAAAAAATTTAGAAAGCTTAAAATATTATTTTATGTTTGATGAAAAGGCTCATATTTTCATTTTGAATTTTTTAATGGTTTGGGAGAAGCAAATTTGTGTACCGTACTTCTTGCAATTCATGAATGGCCAGCTATTAAAGATTGAGAAAACAAACAGCACTATTATAGAGGTAAAAACGTTGTTGAGGAAACAACTGAAATGATTGCTAGTAGAATATCTGATAAATTTTTCCCTATTAAAACTAAAGAAATATTGTAACTATGTAAAGATGAAGAAACAAATAAATTTAGCAACGAAGTCATCGAAGTTTATTCAACAGCAAGGGAGTATTTACTAAATTGGACTGAACCATTAAAGCAGTTTTTGTTTAGTGATAATAGTGCTTTTTCATGTTTATTGATTTAAAATTCAAATATCTCTTGTAATTTTGAGTTTATAATAGTAATCAATATTTTTATGTTAATACGATTTATACATTACAACTTGTTTAATTTGTAATTATGGTGTGCGATAAGAATTTGGATGTTTCAAAGTGTAATACTCTATAAATCAATTTTTCTCAACCGAAAATCTGCCGTGGACCAGTAAATGTTGTGAACGTTCAACCAAGGACCGGTAAAATTTAGCAAACTACAAAATTTTTATTTGTTTTCTTCAATGAAATTTTATTAAAAGATAAGAATAAAATAGTGTCACATAACTTTTTAAACAATTAACTTTCAAAATTAGAATAAATTTATCTTAAACTTTCCACCAAAGTTTCGCGGACCGATGTTTGAAACACACTGCTATAAATCACAATTCATGTGCAATTTCTATGTTCCATTCTTATCAATAATTAATATTTTTTGTCGTAACCACTTATTTTCAACAATCTGTTAGATAATTGACTTCTTTATGTGATCATGATTTCAATTTCCTTACGTGTAAAATACAATATGTTATGTATTTAATTTTAAGTGTATAAATAAATATTGCAAAACTTTATAACAGAAAAAAGTTTAAATTGATGCTATTTTCTTATTAATAAAGTAACAGAATCAAAAAATACATTAAAACAATATTTTAATACCTCGAATTACAGAAAAGGACTAAAAATGCATTTGTCCAGGTTATGTCCCGATTATGTCCCGGTAATTTCCCGGTTATGTCCCAGTTGTTCCGGATTTTTCATCCTCAAAATAGGAAATGTCCCGGTTTTGCACCCTCGGCCTCTGGACACCCTAGCCATAAGACGAACACGATAATTTTCTATTGAATATAAATGCAGTTAATTCGTATAATATAGGTTATTAGGTATTCGTTCTTCAAAAATGTTGCTGTTTCACCATTAAGTAATCACATTTAGGTAAAATATAAATAACCTATTATTTACATTTGTAAGGGTGATTGACTGAAAAGTACAAAAAAAATCGTTATAAGAAATTAATTTTTAACGAAAGTTTAAAGTCCTCTAAAATATAAGTAATATATATTACGAGAAAATTAATAATTTTTTGGAAAAACCCCAGAACTTTACTCGCACCAAGTTAGAATATTAGCCTTGCAAAAATAAACACAATTTAAAATGTGCTCCCTTTTGTATAATTGAATGAGCTTATGCAATCATTTCGGTGGCACTTTTTCCGAGGAATCTAAATTAGTTCCATCTTGCCACCCTTTTCATATTCTCAGCATTTTTGTAATGGCCGAGAAGCATATTGGAGTCGCAACTTTGGAGCGTGTGCGTTGTCATTTCATTTCCTCGTTATCGATGAAAATGGCGTACTTCCCATCTTCTCCTCATCTGGAAGCAATATCAGCCTCTCTCTTCCTCCCTGTCTCCCTCTTTCTCGCACACTTTTTACAATTTTTTCATCGAAAATGCAATCCCACGTTCATTTGCGATATCTTCCTCTCTCTCCCTCCTAATACGATCCAAAAATAATGCATGAGAAGGTTCCACTCCATTTCCTCCGAGTTCATTATAATTTTAAAACGATTCACGAGTTCATGTCTGCTATTTTTGTCGTACGTGTTCCGAATTAACTTCTGCAGCTGTTGTGTGACACTTTTGCCCAAAGAGCGGAGGTTTTTTTTTAAAGCTCGTATTAAAAATTCATAGCTTCATGCAAAGGCATCCGTAAAGAAAATTCGAGAACTGATTATGATATTTTCTGATCGTTAAACCTTAAGAATTACATTTGTTTGCTAACAATAAAATATTTCTCTTATAACTGTTCCTTTTACTAACATTCATATTTTTATCATTTAAAAACATTCGCTGGCTAATACGAAAGTATGTCCTGGTCATATTTCCTTGACAGTTAACCAGTCGTAACTAGGAGAAAATAAAAATAAAGAGAAAATGATTGTCAAGACCGGGAATCGAACCCAGTTCTTCCAATTACAAGATGAATGAATGCTCGAGCATTATCTCTCTCCTCTATATCGGAATATGTATTTTTTCTTTGTTGGTACCTGGAAATTTTGTATCAACCTTTCCTAACAGGTATCCTCCATGCCTACTGCTAGGCCAATATGCAACAGAATGACAGGGTATCCCGTCAAAACGGCGAAAAAAAATGACATAAAGTAGAAAAGGACACTATTTTAGTAAAAAAAAATACGTGGTAAAGCGATGGTTTTACTGGAATTAATGAATATATTTCATTAAACAATATATCACATGAAGATTAGTCTTATTTATATCGATTATGAAATAACTTATAGATAATCAGTACATAAGTAAACGTTGACATTTTTTATTTGTTACTAATAACTTATAAAAAACATTATTGTTGGTAACGCCGCAGGTAGTACTATGTATGAGAACCGTATGGACGATGTCATAAAATATTTTGAAACTGGTAATGGTTTAAAAAAACATTTATAAATTGTATAATATTTAGTCATTTATCTGTGGAAAATGACAAATCCTGACCCAGCAGTTGAAATCTATCGAATTTGACAATCTTATTAAGGAAAGACTTGCAAGTATATTCCCAATTAAACTAAAACTAATAGCTCTCTTAGTTAAAAATGCATGCAATGCACCACCTTCCACCATCAATCTGGTGAATTGCAGGGTAGGATGCAGATATAGATGTCGAGTATGATTCGTAGAATAATGTAAAATTCATTAATTCCAAAAAAATCATTGCTTTCATTTTCGTTAAGCCTCGCTTATAACTGCAATTTTCAGGTTAAACATCACTAATCTTTTAAATCCAATTTTCCTCAATTTTTAATACGTCATTTTACTAAAATTCAAAATTTCTACTTTCGGCCCTTTTATTTTTGCCGTTTCACGTTCGCTATTTTAACGTTCGCCTTTATTGATTCGCCGTTTTTACGTAAAACCGACTGACAGGGGTTTTGAAACTATGTTTCCCTGTACCCTACTACGAAAGTTTGGTGCAGTTCCGTGAGCGAGCGAGAGGCCCTTGTGAGCTGCCATATTGGATAGAGTTCAGAGGAAAATTATTTTTTAATTACCGTGACATCACGAAGTTATAAGATCCATCGCATACAGATCCATACATTCATTTAGTCCTAGATAATTTTATTTTTTCACATTATTCCACAGCGTTCCGTTATCACACAAACATGAATTTTTTAAAAGGTTTCAAAATTAAATTTCCTATAATTCAATAATGGAAACTAACTTTTAAATGTTTATATGAGAATGAATTATATCATAATTCTCTTTTCACTGTTTTTACTGGTCCTCGAACCGTACCATCATAAAACATATATAAAAGACTGTCACTTTGTCCCTTTGTCATGTAATGCTTTTTGAAGCTTAATATCTCGCAAACGACTGGACCAAATTTGATGAAATTTTCAGGATAGCATTATAGCAAAATGTTTTAATATATCGAACTCGAGATCAAAGATTCGGGTTCGACTCCAGGGGATAACATTTATTTCCAATAAGTTAACACAAAATCGGCTTTACGACGTGCAGGCTTTCATTCTTTTTTAGATTAAAATTAGAAAGATTTCGACTACAATATTCGGATATAAACCATTTTGAAGAAAGCATTATAGAGTTTCTTATTCTGTTCATATTTTGCCGCCTACAGTTCGAAATTTCTCAATGTAAACGTTTAATTCACATATTCTTGAGAGAGGTAATCAGTCGGACTAACGAGTACAAATTACCTCTATGCATGTGCTTCAACGACTGCATTCGACTCTGTCCGTACTTCATCGGTACACTGAAGAAACAAGAAGTAGAAGAAAGGTACATCTACAATGTCTACGAAAATGCGACAACATCTGTCCAGCTGCATGAAGAAACAGGTACCTTTAAGACCAAAAAGGGCATGAGGCAAGGAGGTACTATGTCTCCTAAAATATTTATGTCAGCTCTAGAGGATGTATTCAAACGCTCGGCTGGGAAGAAAAAGGCATAAATGTAAAGGGATAATATCTGAGTCACCTGCGCTTTGCAGATGACATCATACTCTTTGCAAGAATCCCAGAAGAGCTCCGTAGAAGATCTGAAGAGTTGGAGTAGCAAGCCGAGAACTGATTTAAAGTGAATCTTAATAAAACAACGGTTATGTACAACTCCTTTACAAATTCTGAGAAGATATATATCAACGAATGGAAACTCGGAGAATGGATCGCTTCTTAGAGAAATCAATAGGAGGGTGAATATGGCGTGGAGTGCTTTTGGTAAGAATGCAAACATCTTCAAATCAAATAATCCAATATTCCTAAAAAGGAGATTATATGACCAATGTGTTCTGCCTGTTCTTACATATGCTTGTGAAGCAAGGACCACGAGCTCCAGAATAACTCAGCGTCTGCAAACAACACATAGGAGCATGGTGAGATCCATATGGATCACCAGAAGAGACTGCAAGAAGAACGACTGGGTAAGAAAGAAGACGGGAGTCTGTGACGTGATTAGAAGAGTGAGAACGCTGAAATGGCAGTGGCCGGGTCATATTGCAATAAATTAATTAAAAAAAGGTTTTTTAAAAAATCTTTATATTATGAACTAAAAAGGAAAAAATATATATTTATTTATTTATCGATCGTGAGTTCGGCTGGTAAGAAGGAACAAAATTTACAACAATTTCAGTGGAATAAATTCCTTCTTGCTCAAAAATGTTGATTTACTAAACTTTATTTAGAACTTTTGTGAAAGTTATATGGCGCCTTACAGGTTTTATTATCATGGGCCATATAACTTTTACAAAAGTTCTAAATAAAGTTTAGTAAATCAGCATTGTTGAACAAGAAGGAATTTATTCCACTTCACTACGATTGTTACTGATGGTGGATAGGGAGGGGTGCCGCCAAATTCTGAAAAGTCACTTAAGGGTGCCACGACTCTAAAAAGGTTGGGAAACACTGATATATGCAGTAAAACTCGTTTATAACGATCACTCCTAAAACAAAATCTCGGCTATAACGAAGAAATGTCTCGGTCCCTTGGACTTCTCCATAAGGGCATTGGTTAAATTTTTCGGATGTAACGAGCACACATTTTGCGAATTCTCGGTTGTAACGAAGAAATGTTTGGTCCCGTGGCAAAAAATGCCCCATATATAACGAATTTTGGCGATCGGAGCGATGAGTAATGAATAGTTTCCGCCCCATTACCGCGCACTTGTTGGTAGAGGTCCCCTTCCTCCATCTACCACTTCCATACGAATTTCCACGCTCCCTTTGTTTTGAAATTGATATTAAAAATGTGAAATATTTATGTAAATTAATGACCATAATAATAATATTAATTGGCCATTTAAAAAATCGTATGTAATAGCAATCGAACATTTTACATGCTGCGACTTGATAAGCATCTCTTTGCATATGTATGTACGGCATTGAAGTCTACTCACTGCAAATACTGTAAAATCTGTTTTATCCGGCTATCTTGGGGATTGTGGAAAGCCGATTAGGAGAAATAGCCGGATAGGGGAGCGTTTTTCGATTTTGACATCGCAAATTTAGCAACAACCAAACAAAATTGGGCTTAGGTTCGCCATTGTACTCCCTGAACATAAATTGAATTTATTGGATTATATCTTTCTTATTTATCTTTATTTACTCTATTAGAAAAGGACGAAATTATTTAATTCTTCTGAACATTTCTGTGAAAACCAGTCATATAATATTTTATCGAGTTCCTCGATTTTTGGCTTATGAAGCGTATGATGTTTATTAATTGATTTACTCGTCTCAGAAGATGACACAAATTTCATTAATGTAGCCTTATTAGCCTTGATATCGTAGAGCGTGGAAGATCCGATGTTGAATTCTTTTCCTATGGCTGCTCTACTTTTTAGGCGCGTTTCGCTTACAGCGTGAGCGCCTATTATCGTCGGTCGGTCCGTCCGTCCGTCCGTCCGTCCGTCCGTCCGTCCGTCTGTCCGTCCGTCCGTCCGTCCGTCCGTCCGCATGTTCGTTCTCGGCTTCTACCGAACGGATGTTTATGAAATTTGATATTAAGGACTTTCAATCAAATATAATAAGAAAATCGCAAAAATGAATCACGTACGCCAATCAGGGGTACCACTTTACTAGAGACAAAAAATTAAATTTTCGTCATATCTCGTAAACTATTGTTCATATCAAAATATTTTTCAAATAAAAGTTGTAGAACTGATAAAGTAGAGTATTTCCTTTTCTATATATTTTCATCGTAGGAGTAGCCGTTATCGAGAAAATCAAACAAGAAATTCTTAAATCGAGTTGAACTTAGAAAATTTCTTGCATGGTTACTTCATTGTTGCTAACATAAACAATCTCCCAAACAAACGTTTAATTTCCTTACGTGTGCATGTAATACTATTATATAGGAAGAAAATGGATTATTTATGATGAAGAAAAGGACTTTAAAACGCTATTTCCCTTACGTACAGGTATATAATTTCTTTCTAATACTCCATTGCACGAAACGCGCCCCATTTGTGATACGTTGTACGCTTTCCTAACTTGTTCCTTCTTCCATTCGTTTGCTTGGCTCCAGCTTTTGTGTTAGCGTTAAAACAAACTTTTCTCTCATTTCCCTTGCTTTTAGTTGTTTATTTTGATGCCATATTCAATGGATGGGTCATTTTATTAATAATAAAAAGCGATAAAACTGGAAATTGTACAAGTACACCATAATTTTAGCAAAGGTGATTATATTGCTATGAGTGATTTCCTTTCAACATTTGATTGGAATATATTAATTAGCCTTGATCTTAACGCTGTAGTGGACTATTTTTATAAAGTATTATACCATGCTATTGATCTTTTTGTTCCCAAGATTAAGGGAGGTTATAAATCACATCATCCTTGGTTCACAAAAGAACTAAAATCATTGGTGCTACAAAAAAAGAAATCTCATAGGACATACAAATTGTCTAATAAAGCTAGCGATTATAATGCTTTTTCTTCTCTAAGAGCCAAGTGTAAAGCTATGGTCACTAAGCTCTACAATATTTATATTTCTGGTATTGAAGAATCTTTGTCCCGCAATATGAAAATATTTTGGAAGCATGTAAATCTTAACAAGAGAGTAAATGGTATTCCAAGCTATATGTTTAAGGATTTGGTTGAAGCTCATGATGGCAAGTCAATAGTTAATTTATTTGCATCACACTTTTCAAGTATCTACAAAAATTCATCTGCAAACGCTGATATACCGACTGTTGAATACGAAAAAATTGTTAATATTAGCACTGTAAAATTATCAGCAACTGATGTACTAGAAAACCTTAAATCACTTGATGAAAGAAAGGGACCTGGTCCAGATATTATACCTCCCAGCTTAATTAAGTCTTGTGCAAATGCCTTGTGTTATCCTTTGTATTTAATCTTTCACTTCTCATTAACTAAGGGCACTTTCCCAGGTATCTGGAAAACCAGTTATATTGTGCCCATCCATAAAAAAGACAACAAATCAGATATAACTAACTATAGGCCAATAACAATTCAGTCTTATATTCCAAAGATATTTGAGAAAATAATATTAAATTCAATTTTCCCACTCCTAAAAATCTTTTAGTGCCAGAACAACATGGTTTCATATCTGGCCGCTCAACAATATCCAATTTATTAGTCTATGAAGAAAGTATATGTAGATCTCTTAAGAAAAATTTACAAACAGATTTTTCCAAAGCATTGGTGATGTTAACTTTTTGCTTTTTGCTTATGATGTGAAAGTTTATAAAGGCATACAATAAAAAGACGACTGTTATACATTACAAAATGCTCTGAATGTGATATTTAAATGGTGCAATATGAACAATATGGTTTTGAACATATCAAAATGTAATTTGATAACTTTCTATCATTGTAAAAATCCATTTTTGCATGATTATTTTTTTAATGATACAGTAATTAATCGGGTTGATAAAATAAAAGATCTTGGAGTGTTTTTTGACTCATCAATGTCCTTTGTACCACATATTCAGTACATCAAAGGCAAGGCTTTGAAAATGCTAGGCTATATAGTTAGAAATAGTGATGAATTCAAAAGTATTGGTACATTTAAATCACTTTACTGTACATTAGTTAGACCTTTTATGGAGTATGCCTCCACAGTTTGGTCTCCAAACTATAATAAACATATTAATGCACTGGAAAAGGTACAGAATAAGTTCTTAAGATTTATAAATTATAGAATGGGAAACAATATGTATGACTTATCTTATACTAATATTCTTTCCAGTCTTAATATTCATGAACTAAGTTTCCGTAGAATTATCTTAGATGTTACTTTCTTATATAAGTTGCTAAATAATGAAGTGGATTGTCCCCAACTGTTATCATTGATACATATAAGGGTCTCTAAACATTTAACAAGATCTAATGACATTTTTATCACAGAAGTTTTAATAAAGAATTATCTATACAATTCACCACTAATACGGATGCAGCGTCTTAGCAATATATTCTTCAATCATTATCACATTGATATTTTTAACACTAATATTAGGCAAATAAAAATTAAAGTTAATGCTCCTATTGCTCTTTGAATTATTTAGATTAATAACCAAAGGATTTTATATGTACTTTAAATTTAAATATGGTATTATTATGAACCCATTTAAGGTGTTTGTTTATTAATCTGTATTTATTTTTATGAATGTCTTTTAAGCTTTTTTATTATGTTTTTGTATTTTAATTCCTATGATAGTGTATATGTATTTTTCTTTAAACTGTAAGTCAAAATTGTACTGTTAATAGGGCGTCAACCCGTGAAAATTAAATAAAATAAAAAAATAAAAATAAAATAAAATAAAAATATCTAGACAATGCAATTGCCATACGTTAACAAAAACGCCATGCTTACTTGGGGTCCCAGAAGTACACGAAGTAAATACGTAATATATACATCTTATATTTTATATTTTATAAAGTTGAAGTGGTAGTATTAATACACGGATACAATTCACACAAACATTCATAACAAGTTTGGAAAGTGTACATCTTATCACGAATGGGCACGTTTCGTGCAATGGAGTATTAGAAAGAAATTATATACCATGCACGTGAGGGAAACTGCATATTAAATTTCTTTTCTTCATCATAAATAATCCACTTTCTTCCTATTTTAAAATAGTGCATGCACATGCAAGGAAATTAAACGTTTGTTTGTGAGATTGTTTATGTTAGCAACAATGAAGAAGTAACCATGGAAGAAATTAAGTTCAACTCGATTTAAGAAAATCTTGTCCATTTGATGGATATGATAAAAATGTATAGGAAAATAAATACTCTCATTTATTAGTTCTACAAGATTTATTCGAAAATATTTTGATAAAAGCAATACTTGACGAGATATGACGAAAATTTAATTTTTTGTCACCAGTCAAGTGGTGCCTCTGATTGGCGTACGTGACTAATTATTGCGATTTTCTTATTATATTTGATTGAAAGTCCTTAATATCAAATTTCATGAAAATCCGTTCTGTAGAAGCCGAGTACGACCATGCGGACGGGCGGACGGACCGACAGACCGACGATAATAGGCGCTCACGTTGGAAGCGAAACGCGCCTAAAAAAGAAAAAGAAATAGAAAATGAATTTTATTTGGCACTTTCCTGTTAACGCCCCACCTAATTTTGACTTAGGAAATGTTAAATAAATAAGAAACATAGTAACGTGGAGATGAATTTCCAAGCATTGATACTTAAATAGCAGACCTGATTGGCCGGTCTCGACATTTACAAACCCAATCACCGGACAACGGGGAGGGTTTCTTTGGTTCCGGGAAAGGCGAAGAGCACGGTAGCGCCCGGAGACGACTACCCATTAAAACAAAGTGAGCCGAAGGCTCTTCAATATATCCTTCCATTTGCGGCGCAACAGTCAAGAGGATATAACATTGAAAGCATATATTGACGAGCCTTCGGCTGGTTTTGTTTGAATGGGTAGTCTTCTCCGGGCGCTACCGCGCCCTTCGCCTCGCCCGGAACCAAAGAAACCCTACACGTTGTCCCGAGATTAGGTTTGTAAATGTCGAGACCGGCCAATCATGTCTGATATTAACTTGATCTACAAATAAAACGTAGTTCCCTCAATTGTTAATCGTGACCCTAGCAACGTGATAATGTTTTTATGGGACAGTTTATTTGTGGGGCGATAACAGGAAAGTACCTTTTATTTGTGTAATTGGCGGTATCTAAGGGTGGCCGGTTCTAAATAGCCGGATAGCAGAGCTTTTACTGTATGTATCTACGTGGGCTCACGGAAACTTCTCCGATTCACTATTCACCGATGAATTTTCCTAGACCCGTCTACGTGTTATATGGGATGTATACGCCAAAAATCATGTTTCTCGTATATAACGAAGTCACGCCTATATCGAAGCAATGAGTTGGTCCCCTCAAATACGTAGGTAATAAACGAGTTTTACTGTGTGTGTATATGTATGTATGTATATGTATATATATACATATACATATATATATATATATATATATATATATATATATATATATATATATATATATATATATATATATACTACGGAAGAGGAAAGGTAAGTAAGGATATTTAGGGCAACTATACTCTTTTAAAAATGACATTGGGGTTGGCTCTTCGGAGATACTCGGAACACGTCGTTCGCTTTCACTTCGAGGAGGTGGGGAAACGCGCTTGCGCGGGAAAATTCGGCACCTATGTTGTCAGATCTATTTCACATTGGGCTCTCTCTCTTTTTCTCTCTCTCTCTAGGCTAAGGGAACGAGAAAGTTACAGACGCTGAGGCGGACAAACGCTTCATCGTACGCGGACACGAAATACAAAGAAAAATATAAATAACAAAATTCACCAAATATTAAATGTATTTATGTATTTTATTATTTCCTATTACAATTGCACAAAATATTTTATTGCAACGGAGTGGCTAAATTTTCTTCTTCCTCGTTATCACTATCATAGCTGGACTCATCATCACTATCCATGAGATTAATCACGACAGGATCAATCATTTTGTCCCGATTTACGTCTTTTTTTAAGTCATCTTCTTGAAGATTTTCTGCATGACGAACGCGCGCGGCCCAAGCCTCTTTTGTAATTCCATCGATAGCCTAAAAAAAAATGGTTATACCTTCGGGAAGAACATTAATATGGAATGCACAACCCTTTTTGTTTGGCTATGCAGAACAGTGTACTGCCTCTTCCTTTCCATAGCTTGTTTAAATGTATAAAAAAGCTATACAAATACGAAGAACGGGATGCAACACGAACGAAACGCTTAGCAACACGAATGAAACGCTTGGCAACACAGCACTCGCAGACACGATGTATGCTCAACGGAGGTCTAAGAGAGAATGAGCTCCGCCAGGTTAAGCCTCGCAAGAGCCGTCATCTATTGGTTCCCGGAAAATCACGTGAGCGAGAGCTCTCTACTTCGCTCTCTCTCTAAACCCCAATCTCATTTTTAAAGGAGTATAGGTGTTGAAGGAAACCCAGTGAACACTTACCGGGAGGAAAGCCGCTGGGGTGTTGGAGAGACGCATTTGTAGAGAGAGTTGTGCTGACAAAGGGATCATCCCGAAAGCTGCAATAACCTCTACAAATGTGTCTCTCCAACACCCCAGCGGCTTTCCTTCCGGCAAGTGTTCACTGGGTTTCCTTCAACACCTAGTTGTCCTGAATAAATATATATGGATATATATATATCGAGTGAGGTTAATATAAAAGTTATTAAAAAGAAATGATCAGCGTTGGACATTTAGTGTCATCGAATGGATCCCAAGAAACGTCAAGAGACCGAAAATTTCTGGTGACCAAGTTTCAGGAGGGAGGCAGTTGACAGGGAATACTGTAGATGTCTGGCGGAAACCTTAATCCGACGACGTGTCGCGAAAGTGTAAACAAATAAGTTGTCTACTCTCCCGCCGCCTATTCGTAGCGGAAAACTTTTTATATCGCAGACATTATCCTATCGCTCTCTTGTTTCCCGTCTTTCTGTCTGTCTGTCTGTCTCTCTCTCTCTCCCTCTCCCTCCGTATCCATTCCTCTCCCTTTCTTTCGCTCGCACGGAAGCGGATTGGTTTTCGTGTGTCTTCGCCGCGTCTGGAATTTCTTCCGCCCACCTCTCTTTTTCAGTCTGCTGTTTCCTCCCTCTTTTTCACCCTCTCTCTCTCTCCCCCTCCCATCTCGCTCTTTCTCCTCTCCTCCCTTCTTTTTGCCGATGTCTGCGGAAAGGGAACCGCGTCCTTTAGGATGGGGAGAAGTGATAGGGTCGTCCTCGTAGGAATCGCGCCTCGTTCGGAATGTCCCCTAAGATATCAAATCCATTTTTTTCCGCCGTCGCCGCTCTCCTTCTCTTCTTCCTCCTCCTCCTACTCTCCTTCCCCCTCTCCCCTGCCCCTCCTCCCCCTCCCCTATCCCTCCTCCCCCACTTCCCAAGCCGCGATCCCATCTCCTGAGAGAGCACTTTTCCCCGCGCCGTCGCCCACCCCCACTCCGTTTTATACTAAAACGGTCGACCTTATCTCTGGGATGCTTTGGGAGAGGAGGATGAGGAGTGGGTGGGTGGAGGGAATAGGGAAAGGGGATATGGGAAGAGAGAGGGGCAATGCTGGTCCCATGGACATTTTCGGTAATGCGATTTCTTCTGTATTCAAAAAATTGCCTTCGCAGTCTCGTTAAAGGTCTGCACTTGATCAGAAGATTCTTGCCTGAAACGAGAGCGAGGAATTGGGTTTTGGGAAGTAGATGGGTAGGGGAATGGGTAGGGAATGGGAGGGGATAAATAAGGGAGAGGAGAAGTATATGGGGGAGGGAGCAGAGAGGGAGGATAGAATAGGAGGGGCAGAAGGGGAGGTAGAATGAGAGGGGGGTAAGAGGAAAGGTAGTTGGGGCAATAGGGGAGGTGGAAGGGGAGGGGGCATGAGAGAAGGGAAGGGGGTAAAGAGAAAAATTATAAGAGGAAAGAGAGGACAAGTATTGAGTTTGTACCTATAACGGGAATGAGGTGGGAAGTCCATTTGCTCACTTTCTCATTCTCGGCATTTTTCTTTTACTTTACCAAATTCTCTGTCATCTTCCATTAAGGGAAAAAATGAAACGATAGAATTCAATTCCCCCTTTACATGCTTTCTCGTTTGCTTTTGTTTTTTCCTCCTCTCCCCTCTCTGTATCTCTCTCTCCCTCTCTGCCTGTCTCTTTTCCCCTCCGCCACCTTATGCGACACGAAGCACAATTTGAGAGCGAGGAAGAGAAAGAGAGAGAGAGAGATAAGAGAGATTTTTTTAGATTGAAATTCACAGCTCTCATTGTATTTTGAGAAGAATCTACTTTTCAGCTGATTCCGAGTAAACCGAGCCTTTGTAAATAAACCAGTATCTACAGCTGGATTGTTAGCGCGTTTCGATGACGTATCTTTCTCCAACTCTCTTTTAAAATTGCGACAGTATCATTACGCTTTAGTCCTTAATATATGAAAATGTTCGCGAAAAACAGTGACCATGTCACTATTTTCATCGAATTCACTGATAATATAATTTCACCGAAAATATAGGCATGTTTTACAATATTATTTTCCATATTACTAATTTATTTAGAAAGATATCGTCTTTATAAATAATAAATATATATGAACGGAGTTTATTTTTATTGCCAGGAGGTTGAATTATCTCCTATTTAATAGTAATAATAATATAATATTTTATTTAATACATACAGAAAAACCCCAATTACATGTATTTTAATAAAGACAAACACAACATCCATGCCCGAAGCGGGATTCGAACCCGCGACCTTTGGGTTAGAAGGCAGGCGCACTGCCTACCAGTCTAACCCTTTAATAATAGTGTGTAAATCGATTAACGCAATTTTTTCACGATTTAGGCCCGGTTGCATAAAGATTTCGTTATGGAACCAATAACTATTGGACTCATAAAGTTATGGGACTCATAACTTCCCCCGTGTTTCTTGAAGCTATTGTGGTCATAAGTTACCTTTCAATAGCTATTGCTCCGTTCACGTAGTTATGTGGAAGCCGCTAGGTGGTAGCACGCGCTTGATAAACAATCATAATATTAAAGAAAAAAGCACGCTAATGTCTACAGTAATAGTAATGAGACGGTAATGTAAACAGTAATTATAACAACACGCTAATGTCGGGTATGTAAATATAGCATATAAGAAATTGCATCTTACTTAACTCAACGAAATTCTGCTATTTATCGTAATGTTATAAATGCACTGTTCCCATCAATGTGCACACTGTATAAACAATGTAACGAAAAACAAAACGTAAGGCGTAGGTATGTTATAACAAAACATCCGCCATCATAGATTCTTATGGAACTCATAACATCTTAACCGTACCCATAGGTACAGATAAGTTATGGAAAGGTTTATGGAACCAATAAGTGCTATTGAACGTTTCAGAAACTGCTTTTAGCGATTTTTCATAAGGTATGTAGTACATAGGCCTATCGGTTCCATAACTCGCCTTCAAGAAACCGGTCCTTAATAATGATAAATTTTTGCTGCTATGGCAACTCGCATTTTTGCTGCATTTGCAATTCCAATGCCTTTTTACGTGGGAAATATTTATCCTTATTTGTTTTAAAATTTCTGTACACTATGTTGTTTTTGTTTTTCTTACATTAAAACCATTAAGATATAACTAAATCAACATTGAAATCATAAAATCATAATAGTAACCTTATAATTAATATTTATTTTCCAATATACATAACATTTTTACAATGAGTCGTGAATTTGTCTCTTTGTTGTTTTTTCGAAATAACTCTTTGCTAAGTTCTCTGTCTTGAACTGTTTTGATAGCGTCCGTATCATTTATCCACTGCCTTCAAATTTGAAAATCTTCCTTAAACCGAGATATCTTACTTTTGGGCAAGAAAAACGCCACACAAGAATCCGAAAATGAAGAAATTCGTGTGATAAATCGTAATGGAGAAATTTCTTAGCGCAAGTAAATTCGCGCCACGCTGAATTCTACTCATTAAATTTTTAGAGCAGTTAAAAAAACCATCTGGGTTTTCTCCATGTGAATTGACTTTATAGGTCAGAGTTCCGATAAGTCCGTTGTTAAATAAACTCCAAATATTCGATTGTATAATGATCTCGCAATAAAGTCACTTTATATGAAGATTACAAAAGCAGTAACTTCTTATGGTACAAGAGTGATGCTACCTTATGTAACATCGGTGTAGTCATATCGTAGTTTATCATTACGATTAACTAGAAGACAATTTCCAGTAAACCGTTCTTTTCTAATAATAAATAAATTACAATGCGCAGTTCTTAACGAATCCATTATTTTCCCAATGAATATTGTTCGTAAAGGAATCGACTTATTTTTAAGCCAGGTGTTCAATCTAAAATAAGGAACGCCATATATAAAGAATTTTTTGTAACAATCAATTTTATTGTAATTATCTATTCGTAAATAAATTTATGGGTTTTAATATTGTCTATGTTAACACATATCAACATGTAAAATCTCTGAAGTTTCTCTAATTTTACCACAGCGGAACTATGGGTTTTGTAATAGCATTATCGAATTATCGATTTAAATGAGAAAGGCTGGCATGAATGGCATTAATTTATATTCCGGCGTGAGTTGCAACAACATGTAGGAACAATTGTTTTGGAGTCTGATTATGTATACATTTGTTCTTTACGCTGAAAGTAGTGATTCTTATCGAGGTTCTTTCTTAGTCGATCGAAGTTTCGTGCAATTTTGTGAGTGCAAGGAATTCTTCTAGCTGATGGTGGATACAAAGTAAAAAGCTCCAATTATGTAGTCCAAATTTTGTTGTTGCTGTGCATTAATTTGTTCGAAACGCAAACTCGTCCTTTCTGAGATACACAAGAGTTGTCAGAATTCAATGGATCGGTATCGGCTTCATTGCAAAGAATGGATGCATGGATGGACTCAACAGACTCCATTCATGTTAAGAGACGGTGTTCATCTTTTACATAGGCTGACAGTGCTTTAATTATCTTCTAGCAAAGGCTGATTTGAATTCGAGTTGAAGATGGATTGCGCAAAAGTTCTCTTCTTAAGCTTATGTAAAATTGATATAATTAAAGGCAAATTTAGATAAATTTAAGAAGAGAATCATATGTGTAGTTTATCAATAATTTCTTTGCATGCGTTTTGAGTCTAAGTAAGACTAAAGTCGCTTCTCCGTCTCAAGAATAGTTGCATTACACGAAGACGGCCAATAAAACATTAATAAGATATTAATAAAAATGACATGGAATTAAATTTCAACTCTCAAGAGTAAAGAAGCACTTGAAATTATTAATACTCATAGGTATGCATTAAGACGCTGCACTGAGAAATAATATATATCCCGGTTATCTTGTCATTTCATTGCATCTCGAATAGTAATTACCTAAATATAAACCTCTTTTAAATAGGAAACCATTATATTACATCTTATTACTGTGGGTTAATTTTTTCTTCTCTTCCGAAAAAATATTATATTACCACGCCGGCCATTTTCCCGTCATGCGCCTAAAAGTGATTTAAAAAAATATAAGGTTTCATAATTTGAATTAATGCACATGGTGCTGGAGCGAGACTAAATAATTTAGTTAAATGCAAAGTAGTTTCCGTGTGAATTTCACGAAATAACCAGAACTGAATAATTCATTTAAGACGCAGAGAGAGGAGTATAGACCGAATAGGAAGTTTCTGGAGGCCGTATGTTACCAAAGCTGAATATAATTACAGTTGAAAATGTTTCGCGCCTTTTTACTTTCTCGATATACGTAGTATAGGAAAAGTATTGTTTTCATGAAAAAAATCGCCTTCTAGATTTCAACGAAAATACATGTTTTGAGGTCCCTAGAACACGTTTAGAATATTTTCGGAATGACGTGTGTGTGCGTGCGTGTGCGCGCGTGTGTCTGTGCGTGCGTGCGTGTGAGATTGTGGGCGCTCTAACTCAAAAAGTACTTGCCACATCTCCGTAAGGATCAAAGTTGTAGAGATTAATATTTCTTCCAGGTTTTGTTTGAAACAAATTTTCGTAGAAACATCCATTTCGGGGATATTCAACTTTTTCGCAATTTCCAGTATACAGCGCCACCACCATGTAGCGGTGAATTCTGTTAACATTCATAATATTATTTACGGCAATAAGGACGACTATATTCTTTTACGATACGAAGTAATAATTTTGTCTCATAACGCTATTCATATTATTTATACATATGTATGCCCCAAATATGGAGAACGTCGTGTTGGCCCCTCCGGTTTTTTTCAAATGTTTCCTTTATCACTCCATTTTTAGGCGCGTTTCGCTTCCAGCGTGAGCGCCTATTATCGTCGGTCTGTCCTTCCGTCCGTCCGTCCGTCCGTCCGTATGTTCGTTCTCGGCTTATACAGAACGGATTTTCATGAAATTTGATATTAAGGACTTTCAATCAAATATGATAAGAAAATGGCAAAAATGAATCAGGGGTACCACTTGACTGGTGACAAAAAATTAAATTTTCATCATATCTCGTCAAGATATGGTTTTATCAAAATATTTTTCGAATAAAACTTGTAGAACTAATAAATGAGAGTATTTATTTTCCTATACATTTTCATCATATCCATCAAATGGACAAGATTTTCTTAAATCGAGTTGAACTTAATTTCTTCCATGGTTACTTCCTCATTGTTGCTAACATAAACAATCTCACAAACAAACGTTTAATTTCCTTGCGTGTGCATGCATTATTTTAAATAGGAAGAAAGTGGATTATTTATGATGAAGAAAAGAAATTTAATACGCAGTTTCCCTCACGTGCAGGTATATAATTTCTTTCTAATACTTCATTGTACGAAACGTGCCCATTCGTGATAAAATGTACACTTTCCTAACTTGTTAAGCACGATTATTGAGTAAATAATCATCCTGTTTAGTTATGCCGTGAAATTCATCTCTGAAAGGAGAAATGTATTATTGAAACCGTATAACTGCCAGAATGTTTGCTCCTATCCAATTGCTTCCTTCTCACACCAACGTCTTCATATTGATTATTGACTGTGGATTAAAATTTCATTTCAAATAGATGCACCAGCTTGGAATGCCGATTTCTCGGAAACGCTTTAGTTATTGCTGAACGAATCGTGCCCTTATTAAATTATTGGTAAATTTCCGCTCGAGTGTGTGGAACGAGTAAAGACTAATTTTATCCTTCTCTAATCATCCCTGCGAGGGATATATAATAAGAAGTTAAAAAAATTCGTTTCCAACCGTGTTCCTTGTTCATTAGAGTCTACCACTCTGTAAGGTACGACGAATCGATCATATACCTCCAAACATTCATTACTTTTCTGACTTCTTTGTTTTCCAATACAACATCCAATGTTCTGTGAATAAGAAAATAATCCTTCGAGATTATAACTGAGAAAAATCTGTTGTTTCATCAAATTTCAACAAAAATAAATATAAACTAAATATGAACTTATGCTAAATGAGAATTTGCAACATTAAAAAATACACATTCGTTTATTGGCATTTATAAAAATGTAACGTTCAACTATTCATGATAAGAACTCTCTTGAATGTTTTCTAAGAGTTAATCCTGCGGTTGAAACAGCACAAGAATAGGAGGCTGCCAACTTGCAGGAAGAAGCACCAGTTGGCACAAACGGCGCTGGAATGGTCGCTGATTTATAAGTCGAGTCGATGGCTCTCGGAAGAGTGTCGAAAGATCACTGCTATCTAAGAAAGGTGAACGGAAAAGGTATCCAGAGAGTGGATCTGGCTAAGGACCAAATTCTCTGCTCGTAGACTTCAAAATATTCTCTCAGATATCCCAGTCATTTAAAAAAAAACTAAAACAAATAGTCTGCAGGAACTAAATGATTAAACTTACACGTCCTTACGGCTTAAGATAAATAAACGTTATTTTTAATAAACGCTATAATGTGTAGGTAAAAAAATTGATGTGGCCAACACATGACTTTCTCCATATTTGGGGTATAGATATTTAGATTATTGTGAATAGCATTATAAGGCAAAATTATTATTTCGTTTCGTAAAAGAATATAGTCGTCCTTATTGCCGTAAATTATATTTTGAACATGTTTACAGAATTCACCGCTACATGGTGGTGGCGCTGTATACTGGAAATTAAAAAAAAGCAAAATCTCTCCGAAATGGATGGTTCTATGAAAATATCTTTCAAACAAAACTTGGAAGGAATATTATTCTCTACAACTTTGGTCCTCACGAAGGTGAGCAATTACGACGTTTTTAAGGAGATATTTGACGGAAACCGAAATAACCGATTATTTATAAATAATTTCTCAACAGTAACTGCTATGGAAAATTGTTTCAAATGAAAGTTGCAGGAAATTACATTCTCTATAACATTTGTGGAGAATTGTATATTCAATAATGATGTTTTAACGGAGAAATATCGCAAAAACCGGAACGGGTTTCGAATAAACCTCGACTTTCGGTTAACCGGTATTGTACAAAAACTAATCAGTTCGTTTTGCTCATGCTAAAGTGTTATATATGAAATTTGTTAACGATAAAACTTCCGGTTCCCGTGCTATCGGTTTGTTTGTGTTTCTCTCCTCGAATTTTGATTTATTTTTCTTAATATTCTTGTTTTTACGAGGTTTAAAAGAGTAAATCTTATTAATATAGCAGTGAATAATAATTTTATTAAGTGTGGTGGTAATCTCAATCCAGATAAGGAAATCAAATGTGATTTATATCGTCAGTTCTGACATGTGACCTGCACTGGCCTATCGAGACTTGAATTTCAGAATATTCGGCAGGTAAATAGAAAAATATCATTTAATTGCTCTGCTCAGTCTGAAACTATAAGTGATATCAAAGGAATTATCCTAGCACTTAAGGAAGAGGTTGCCTAGCTTAGGTCAACTCTTGCATCGAATCAGTTGGACTCTTGGAAATAAAACCTAATTGAAAACGTAATTGAAGAAATAAATGAAAGAAAGTGGCGCGCAACAAATGTTATTATTCATGGTTTATGTGAAACTCAGGAAATTAATACATCCCTGGACAATGAAAGAGTGTGTGAACTACTGAAAACAGTCAAACCAGGTCTCATTAGTGACAACTTTAAAGTTGCATGAATTGGGCGTCCGGTGGTTGGGAAGTGTCGCCCTTTCACACTGAAGAAGAAGCTTTTTTTTTCCTCAGCAATAAGAAGAAGCTACCTGTAGGGTATGTTATGCAAAACGATCGGACGCAATTACAGCGTCAGCATTTGTCTGATCTGCGAAAGGAGCTTGAGGAAAGGTTAAAAAAACAACGAAAGTGATATTACCATTAAATTTGTAAGAGGTATGCCCAGAATTGTTAATAAGTACGGTACAAAAAACGACGAAGTAATTTAAACTATCAAAATGTCAGTGTTACGTTTTACTATCAAAATGTTCGTTGCTTAAGGACCAAACTCACGGAAATCAGATCGACTGTTCACACCATTGATACTGATCTGTTTATTCTTACAGAAACATGGTTAGTTTCAGACATATCAACCTCTGAATTAGGATTTAACAATTACAATATTTTTAGACAGGATAGAAATGGTGCAAATAGTGACAAAAGTGACGGTGGTGGAGTATTGCTAGATATTAAATCAGCTTATCCCTCTTGTGAAATAACATGTTTTTATAATGACATTGAACACTTATTTGTTCTTTGTTCTATAGGATCTGTGAAATTGATAATTGGTACAGTCAATATTCCTCCTAGTTCCTCTCCTGAAAAATACTGTCAGCATTGTGAGGAAATTGAAAGAATTGCTGGTAGATATCCTGATGCGCTAGTTATATTGGCAGGTGATTATAATCTTCCTGTGATTCGAGGAATAAAAATGATCCTCATGTTTCTGGGTCATCTGCCTGTGCCACTATTACACTTGACATGGTAAATTATTTAAACTTAACTCAAATTAATTATTCCTTTAATTCTTTTAATAAAATTCTTGATCTTGTTTTCACTAACGTAAAAGATACTGTTGTTAGAGTTGCAACTGAGTTTTTAGTTAAGTGTGATAATAATCATCCAGCTCTCTATATTGAAACTAACCTCACTGATAGTTTTTGCCCAGTTGAGTCTGATATAGTTGCATTTGACTTTTCCAAAGGGGAATACGATAAAATTAGCATCTATCTTAATTCAGTAGATTGGTCATTTATTAATATTTATGGATTGGAGGAAGCTATTGTTATTTTTTATAACATTATTCAAAGTACAATTGATGAATATGTTCCTAAAGTAGCTTTTAAGAAATCTAAATTTTCAAAGTGGTATAGCTCTGATTTAAAAAGACTAATTGCTCAAAAGAAAATTTCACATATGATATATAAACAAAACAACTCTTCGGGCAATTATCATTTATTTTCCAAATTGAGATCGGAATGCAAGAAACATAGGGAAAGTTGTTACAAATCCTATATGGTCTCTGTTGAGGAGTCCGTTTCTGGTAATGTTCGTCAGTTCTGGAAATATACAAAGTCGCTTAAAAAGAACACTGGATTTCTTAATGAAATGTACTATGATGATAGAAACAGTACAGATGATGCTGGTATAGCCAATTTGTTTGCTATTTTTTTCTCAGGAGTGTATGATAATATAGCGTCACCTAATACCAATAATTTTTATGATAATCAAGTTAGTCTTTCTTCTTTAACTTTTTCCCCTGCAGAAGTATATTCCAAACTTGTTGGGCTTCGTGATTATTATGGAACAGGTCCTAACAAATCACCTAAATTACTATCCTCTTGTGTTAATTCCTTGACCCTACCATTACTTAATCTCTTTAACAAATCCCTCACTCTGGGTATATTTCCTGATATTTGGAAAAGTAGTTATGTTATACCCGTTCACAAGTCTGGAAAACTAAATGATGTTTAGAATTACAGGCCTATCTGCAAACAGTCAGCTATTCCCAAACTCTTTGAATCACTAATATTTGATAGAATTAGTCCAATTGTATACAGAGTTCTATCTCCACAACAACATGGCTTTATTCCTGAAAATCTACAGTTACTAATCTTCTTCTCTATGAACATTACATATACCAAGCATTTGAGCAGCATATGGACATATTGACTGGTTTCACAGTAATGTAAGGACTATAAAAAGATTATCTATCAAACAATCTAACTAGTTACAGTCAATTGTTAGTTCTTATACTTCTCATTTTCTCTTGATCTACTTTTATTATAGAAACAAAGCATTTTGAAATTAAATCTTTTTAAGCAATATATATAAAGTGAGGTTAAAAATGTATTTATCTTTATTTGAATCTAACAGTGATACAATTGAGTTTATAGTATTATTATTCATTCTTATTATTTTTAATTTTATGGTTATGTATGATTAGTTTTTATGAATGATAGACTACACTAGGTCTGATTTATAATTGTTCTAAAGTTCCTTTAAGAATACGTGTAACTTTATTGAATAAGATATGTAGTAATTTATTATATATTTCAGTGACTGATACTGATGTTTTATCTTAGTGTTCATATTGTTATAAAAACTACTCTATGTTTGATTTATTAATCCATTGTAAGTTTCTTTAATTTGGTTAAGCTCGTTGAGTGTTAACGTGATAGGTTTACTGACTATATTTTTCTTTAATACTTATTATTTATGTTATTCTGCATACTTTTCACTGAAACTTATAATGTGCAATTTAATTTATGTATTGTGTCTGGTGTTAAATTTGTTCCTGACTGATAGGAATGATAAATACGTTTTTATTTGTGGAAAGTTAAATTTTAGATATAGTGTTCCTGTGATCTATTTAGTATCGCATTCAATCTTATTTTTGAATAATTTTTGTGATTGGTTTCATATACCCGTATGAAAGAAATAAATAAATAAATATAGCAAGTACTTTTTGAGTTAGAGCGCACATTACTACGTATGGAGAAAGTAAAAATGGTCAAACACAGCGGTCACAGATGGAATTCGTTGATCTTTCGGATTTGAAGCGAAGGAAAAACGCGCGACCAGACTGTTCACTTCAAGATTTACGACTAATTCCTCCGTTTATGCAGACATCGCTCGTCCATCTTGTAGTTGCCATATTTAAGTGTAAGACGCGTGGTGAAGACTAGAAAGAAAGGTTGGGTAACGCATTTCCCTCCCCTCGGCGACACCACTTGCCCTCGTTTTCTCCAGACTTCTATATTCTTCTTTGCTCTCCTTTACGTCGCATCTTTCTTTAAACCATTAACTCCTCGTCACACATGCTACGCCTCTATCTGCATGCAAACCACCCCTCGCCATTCACTACTACCCATGCCGATCGCTTTCCTCTCCTCCTCGTACCGACTTGACCTCACAATCGAGGAAAGAGAGTGACAGGCGAATGAAAATGGCTGCGACGGATTAGGGAAGAGAATGCGGAGGCTGCTGGGAAGGGTTTTAGGGATGGGGAGAGAAGTGGAGCGAGGGGGATGAGTAAGGGGAGAGGGGAAGGAAGCGATTGACGGCATGAAGCAACAGGGATAGAATTCGCCGCCATAATACATTGATGGAGAAGGGACCGTTGCATTCTTTTGAAAATGATACTATGTGCCGAAATTTCCTATGGCGTGCTATTATATATATGCTAACATTCCATCTTATCATTATTAGCACTAATGAGAGGAAAATATGATTTTAATCGTTACTCACGGTGACAGTCTTCGTATCAACTTACGTAAGTTATATACTTTATGATATATTTAATATACATCAGAAAATTATACCCGTTGAAAAAATAAAGACGACCACAGATTCATGGTGATATTTACGATTAATAATTCAGTTGATTATTCAACTTTAATAATTTGCGGTATTCAAGATCCATAACCCATTGGAAATCTTAGGACAAACGTATTTTTATTTTAAAATGTAATATAATCATCACAAGACTAGTTCCAAAGGGCGTAAAAAATAACCAGCTTTATTTTCTTGTGTCAATTTTTCTGTTTGGTTTGAATAAATCCATAAAATCCTTGGAACATGAGAATTTTGTGTTTTCTTCTGAAGAAATCTCTTTACGTCTTTATTCTTGAGTTTTGTAAAGTGAAATGCAGCTGAAATGGAACTTATGATGAATGAGTTTACGTAGAATACACCTGTTTTCAATATATGAAGAACTTAACTATTACTTTCTTTGGCGAATAATCAAGGATGTTACTGCTTTATGTTGCTCTTTGGAATTATGGCTAAGACCAATAATTTTGACATTTTAGAATTAGTGACAGATGATCTCAAGTAATACTTAGGACAAAATACAGTTTGAATAAAAAATCAAATACACTTCTTCCCGCCATATTGATGAAACTCTTCACCTTTAATTCCATATCTTAAATATATAAAAAATAGCTAATTATGGTGTAAACTAATCTATTACGTTTTCAGCTATTTTTATTTCGTCTTAGCCGCAGAACTAAACGAGTCCCTACATAATTGCAATCACTAAATGCGTTTAGATTCGATTGGCATGGAATTATTCAAGCACAGTTGGTGAAAGTGAGCACTTGCAGATTCAGGCATTGGGATTTGAAGTTATTATCGAAAGTGAGAATGATAACAATAACGGCTCAGGTGGAATCCATGGGTTGAAGGAGTAGTTTTGAGTCCGGCTAAACCTTCTTATGATTTCCCTAATGTGAGTGAACAGAATAGATTGAGAACGAAGTTGAAAATGGAAGACAAGAGAAGGAATGGGAAGAGAAGAAGATGAGTAAACGAGCTGGGAATGAGAGAGAATGAATAATTAGGACAAGAAAGGGAATTCCAGTAGAAAGTGCGTGAGAGAAGAAAGCAGGAAAGAAGCGAGTAGAGATTGGGAATCGTTAAGAAAAGGAGAATTTGGAATTGCATCGCAGTTGGACATTAAGGGGGGCAGGAGAGAGGATTTTGCTATGAAGGACAAAAATAGATTATTTAATGCAATGGAAAAACTGAAATGGAGAGTGTGCGGGACGGAGGAAAAAGAGAATGAAGTAGTACATGACGAGGAGGTGCCGGGCGAGAGGAGATGGTGCGGGTGATGGGAATAAGAGATTGAGGGAAGTGGAGGAGGGCGAAGGAATGGAATCACGTCGGAGAAGAATGCGGGAGGAGAGAAAGGAAGAGAGAGGGTGAAATGGAGGGGGAATTGCAGCGGAATTAGGACAAGAAAGGAGGAGGGTGAATACAGAGAAAGAGAGAGACGGTGAGGAGAGTAGATAGAGGTAGGAAAATGGAGTGGGAAAGGGATGGAGGGAGAGAGGGAAAGGAGGGAAGAGAGAGGGAGAGAGAAGGAGCGGAATAGTTTTGCCGACTTGAAAGACAGAGTTGAAACTGCGTTATTATTAATTCAGCGGATTGCATTATGGGATGCGATGAATAAAAGAATGGAGCAAACAGGAGATGGCGCCTTGGTTATCTCGCGTGTGCCTTCTTTCTCCACACGACTTCCTTTTGCCGAGCTACAAATCTTTTTACTCACTCGCACTCTCATCCTTCCACTTCCTCCCTCCTCCTGCTCCCCCTGGATCTCTCTCTGTATTGGAGTGACCTGGGGGACAAATGGTGTGGGAGAGGAAACTGCGTCTGGCAGGGGCAGACTGGTTAGGTGGCGAGTGGAAGGGGTTTGCTTTTTTGGCCGCCTGGGGGTGGCGGCGTGGGTTGGGTTGGGTTGGGAGTCTGCCTGGTCGGCGGTTATAAATGTTCTCTTGTGTCGCGTGTGTCTGAGTGAAGTGGGTTGAAGGATTTTTGAAGGACCTTGGAGCTAACCCTGGAGAAGGAGAGTGGGGAGGAGAGTGCCATGCGGGTATCGGCGATGACGCCAGATAATGACAAATACGCAATAAAGGTTGATATATACGAGTGTATATATATATATTTTTTTTCGGTGAAGTAATAGTATTGGGTGCCATAATTTCTGGATGCATGTCCTTTCTACGGAACCGTAAGAATTTTCATCCTCCAGCATTCTCTCCTCCCTTTCCCCTTAACTTCCTTTCCTTTTATTCTATTCTTTCCCCCTCCCTTTCCTTTCACACCTCATTTTCACCCTCGATTTAATCCTCTCTCATCTGCTCTCTCGCTGCACCGCATAAAGCGGAACGGAAGGATGATGATCCCGCACGCGATTACATACATGTCAATTGCAGATCAAGATTTCAATTTTAAGATCACATCATTTATCGTAAATAAAACCATTTTTATAAAAATAAACTTGTAGAGGTTGTTTTAAAATAGGATTTAGCGTCGATGAGAAGAAAATTATTTTCTCTTCAGGTGCACTTATGACACTAGCGGAAGAGAAACATAATTTTCATATTTCACTGATTTCAGTTTTTGAAACTCTTAGTGTAAATGATCTGGAAACTTTTAGTTTTGCAATACATTTTCATATCAGCCTAAGTTGTACGACGTTAACTCCACTCACACATGTCACATGGTATCTTTCGATAGTATACAGTCTATATTTTCTCCACAGAAATGGTCTAATACTGCTTTATTTTATTTGTATTGATCTTTCGGTAAGAATAGAATGAGATTTCCATTATCTTTTGCAATGCTAACTTTGCGGTTATTTATTGCTGTAAGAACCATAATCTCCTATAATAAAACCCTTGATGTCTTTGTCGGTGTGTGGCCGGACGGTCTCATCAGTTATATAGTTATAAATATCTCAACATATCTCGGCCATTTCTTTAGCCAGTCCAGCCAAATTCGGTAGGATTGCTATGAAGACGTTCAAAAAGCGAATGCTATAAAAAAATTTCAAAAAAGTCCCGGGTTCGACACCAGGAGATGTTTTACATTCCATATGAATCTCATATCTCGGCCCATAAGTTTACACGGTAAAATTTAATTTTCGACGTGCAGAGTTTTACTCCTTTGGAAATTAAAATTAGAAATAATTGACCGACGACCTTCAAATTAGGACTATTTTAAAGGAAAATAAACGGGCCGTTTAATTTTTTTCGTCTTTTCTCACCTAAAGGTAAAACTTTAGCAAATTTTACGTTTTAATTCGCCGATGTAAGAAAAATCGTTAATTTTCATCAATGATCACCTTGGAAACGGGCATTGTTGTTTCAAGCCATATATGTATATATGCTCATATAAACCTATATTCGTTTACGTAAATTGGATTAATGCGGTAAATTACGTATTTTAAAACATGCTAATGTTTGAAATAATACGGCGATGTTTTAACGTGCCTTCGTTGTCTTATTGAAGTCTTTCTGCATACTGAAAAGCAATATTTAATAAGTAACCACAATCAATCGTTCAATTCCACTAAACAGCAGTTAAGAACAATCTCAATAGATATGTCAATACACACGCAATGTGCTTGTGCTGTGCCTTCGCATTATCTGAATGGAATAGATATTATGAAAATATTTTTTTCGTGCTGTTTATTTTTAATTCGCGTCAATCCAATTATAGGGTAACCAACCATACAACGATTACATTGTTATCTAAATAAATACGGTATATGCGCGTGTGTATTGATATATCTATTGAGATTGTTCTTAACTGCTGTTTAGTGGAATTGAACGATCGATTGTTGTTACTTATTAAATATTGCTTTTCACATGGACAGCTGTACGTAGCCATAACTAGAACACGTGACAAACATAATTTGAAATTTTGGGTTAAGGATAAAGATAATCAAGGGCAATTGCTGTTAAACGAAAGAGTATTGACAAGGAACGTCGTTATAAATAATATTATTGAAGTATGAGACTGTTTTCCTCTTAATTTTTTAAAACTATTCCTTTGTTTTCATTTGTAGCGCTTTCCAATCTTATTTAAATATTATAATTTTATCATTTGTTTGTTGGTTTTATTTTTATATTGTTTGTTTTCAAAGGCCGTTTTAAACGGGCTCATTCGTCTAGTAAACACAATAAAATTCAATGTAAAGGATTGCTAACAAAATAAAAATATCTAAATGAATTTGGAAATAATAAAATATATTTTTAATTTCAATATGATATTATATATTCTATTTTGTTTTTTAGTTAATTATATTTATACTTTTGGTTGAGTGCTGTCAGCTAATTCTGCTATTGTGGCACGTAGTCTAACTTTAGAAAGCGACTCACTAAATGATTTTTAACGACATTATATTATTATTAAGTTAATAAGCGATGGAAATTTACGATTTATGTAAAATTTTAGCTATTTCTAATTATTTTAACTTCTGAGATTTTACTGAATTATCAGAATGAAAAAGATGATAATACAAAATTTTTGTAATTTATTTTCCCCAACAAAGTTTTGCTCATCACCATGAAATACTGGAAAACTACTCTTAATGAACTTGTAAACATGTTTTACTAGTACTATATAACGACTATTTTCGTTAATTATCTATAAATACTTCATATTACATTTTTATATTAAAACAGTTTATAGAACTCTTCTCATGAAAGTCTTAATGAAAAATCAAGAAGAACTTCCAACCTGTGTGCTTGGCGTAAAATTTTACTTAAATAAGAAAATCTTAAATTATGAAGATAGTTTTCGCAAACACGCTAATGGGAAGCAAGTGACTGTTTTTATAAGTTAGGAAAAGGTTTGACTTGTACCATTATTTATTTTTAGCTCTCCAAAACATCTTAAGTTTTCAGAGTGAAATCTTTGGCTGAAGTAACTTTTAACTCATTTTTATCTGCTCGAAAAACTCTTAAGTAATTGGAGATTATTCTGATACGAAAAAAATACAGTTGTCACAATTTAATTTGCTAATTATACGATTGAAAATATAATCGACAGCATTTGTAGATTTCATAAAAAATAATCGAAATTTAACCTATCGAACACGTTATTGTATTATCTTATAATATTAAAATTCTACTCGTACGTACGTGAAGCATTAAAATGGCGTATTTCTCAAGAACCGTTCGTCGTAAAGATATGCGGTAAACGGCATTTTGTTTACACCTGCTATGTGGTTTCTGAAAAAATATTTTCGTTTGTTAAAGTGTCCCGGGTTCGAATCTAGGAGACAATTGTATTTTCCCATAAGTTTACACGGGATTTTTGATTTGATTTTTCAGAGTGCAAGGTTTTCTTCCTTCATTCATAAAAATACGTAAATATGGACCAATTTTCTTTGTTATTGCTTTAGTCTGCGGATAATACTCTATACTACATTATTATTGCAATATTTATATGCTACATGGCCGAAGTTTTCAGAAATACGCAATTGTTTTCGAAATGTTGTGGATTTATCGTACTCATTCCGAACGTTGCCGTTTCCTCCTTTTCAATTAATGCCTATTAAAACTTCAGTATAGACGAAATAAAAGCGTTATTTGCTTTGAACTTCTAAGAATCGAAATTAATGATGCAAAGCAGCGTACATATCTAAGGATAATTATTCTTTTGACTGCGTATGGGGAGCGTTTATAACGATTTAATCAAGGCATTTTCATATTTTGAATGCTGGAAACTTATTTTTGTAAGTAAAACCTTTATATTATACATATGTAATGCTTATTAACACAAATGGGCTCACGCATAAATTTTAAATTAGATGAGAATAGGGACGTACGTTATTTAAAAAAAATCATATTGAGAGTTACATGGTTATCCTCTCTTGGTAGATAATCTAAATAAACGGTTGCATTGTTTGTTATATAAAAAAGGAAAGGATATATATTAAAGTAAAAAACAAATAAAATTATAAACATAAATGTTCGTGATAAATTACGGTGTAGCATTAATTTCCTCTCTAACGTGACATTCAAAATGCAGATTTCTGATTGACTTATGGATTATTCTCCCTCGCGCCGGATGGATGTGTAAAAGAGACGGAAGATTTAACAAAACAATTGAATCTTCATTTCATCGTTTTAATGCAGGAATCTTACCTTTTTGTAAGTAAAACCATTATATTATGAATCTATAATACTTACTAACACAAATAGACTCACGCATGATTTTAAAATTAAATGAGAATAGGGACGTACGTTATTTTTTTAAACACATTGAAAGTCACATGGTTATCTTCTCTTCGTAACTAATCTAAATTAACGGTTGTATTTATTGTTATATATATAAAGGGAAGGACATATATTTCAATAATAAGATACAAAGAAAATTGTAAACATAAAAGTTCATGATCAATTATTGTGTAGAGTTAATGTTCTCTCTAATGTGGCTTTTAAAATGCAGGTTTCTGACTGACTTCGCAAAAATTGTATTCTACACTACATACTCTCAACAATTCAGACGCTACATGTACTTTCACATAGTTTATTATTTTTTCTTTTTTTAATTATGGACAGCGTATAAAAGTTTGCCAGTTTTCTTTGCCGATTCTTTCTGACAATTCTAATACAATCGGCGGATCGTTAATTAAATAAATAAATAGTGACGTTTAAATGCTCGCGCGCGTAATTACCCCGGCCGGTTTGCCCTTTGGTTTTATTTTTCGTTCGGTGGTGGCCCCTAGGTGTCTCGGGGGCCAACCGAGCAACCAAGGAGAGTAAAGGAGGAGCGTCAGTCGGGTGACGGGCACGGTGGTGAAAGTTACGAGGAGCATCGGAGTCGACACGAGCTATCCCTTCTCCTTGCCGGCCTCTACCCCGATTTTCCATTCCGAGTGCGGGCGGAATTTCCGTTCTCTTCCCCTGTTGTTTTTTTTTCCCTTTTTACCCGCACTGGCGCCCAACTCCCGGTTCCTTCGTCTGACCCGCGACCGAGCTACCTGGGGACCCGTTACAAAATGTGTTACCACATATAAATTATCTTCCTTCTACTATATTAATTTGATATTCGTGAAGCCGTGTTAAAACTCTAAATTTAGCAAGAATGCTAGACTCATATATTGTAAGGTGGAGACGAAAAAATCTCGGAAAAATTATTGGGTTCTACTACAAATTAGGCATTTCTATTTCCCATAAGGTAGGAGGGAGGGAAGGAGAGGGAGGGAAGGAGAGGGAGGGTGAGAGAGGGGGAGGAGGAGAGGGGATGAGAGAGAGGGAGAGAGGGATAGAAAGAGGGTGTGAAGGGCAGGAGCAGCAGGAGAAGCAATTATTTAACTAAAGAGAAGTAGCCTATCGGAGCGTGGCACGGGGGTGGGCGCCTGAGGCGCCATGGGTGGAGACCTTAGTTATTATTAAATCGAATAGGTGACATTAAATAACAACAAACGATGGAAATGCTAATGTTGTGCGTTATATTTATTATTCTGAATTCCATTTGTCTTTCCTTTGGGATTTACTCTTTCTTTTCATAATTACAGTTTGGAGACCAATTTGAAAATAATCTTTGCAGAAGTATTATGAAATTTAAATCAAACAATAAAATTAATGGATATTTTAACCGTGAATGTAAATATCGTTTATCTTTACCCATGGGTCATTCTTCAGCTGAACTGTGTTCAACGAATATTCAGAAAGAATCAATCCGAAGCAGCGGATGGGCAATAACGTCAGGCTCTTTATATTAGAAAGTAAAGCGATAACATATTATCAGACAAAAACTTCGAGATAGCCCCGTAAGGAGTCATTGAACTCGACTCATTTGCATTCGAAGATGGCGAGGAATAAAGTTCCCGCTTTCCTCGGAAGAGGGAGGGAGAGTAGGTGGATGGGCACCATAAACGTAGGGACATTTCGACGCCATTTACATGTAAATTCACACCATTCCCAGGAGTAACTCGCACGAATAAAGGTTCCTCCACACGTGTCTGGATAGCTTCCCATTATTTATCTCGCCGAGAGCTTAATGACGCTAAAGGTTTTCGTCTCCACTAGCATTCGTTTCATTTTTATTATTTTTCCCCGGCCAGAAACCGAGGACGCAGATGTGTTATCTCCGCGCCGTAAAAAAATAAACTGAAACAAAAGATGGTTGCAGAGATATCTCTGAAAAAGGGTTTTAAACTCGCCAAAAAACTAACAAAAAAAGGAACCAAATCGTTCAGATATGAGTGAAAGTGTGTGTGAGAGAGAAAACAGTAATGACAAATCCGTGGATGTTCCAGACAGGCAGGATGGAGGAGGGACGAAAAAGCACGGGACTCACTCCATGCCAATCTCTCCCTCCCTTTGCTCTCTCTTATCTCCCTTTCCCTCTCTTTGCTCCACCTCCCTCCCTTTGCACTCCATTCCTTTCCATATTTGCTCTCTCTCTTTCTCCCCTTTGCTCTCCCTCCCTTCGTTTGCTCTCCTTTTCTCCTCCATTTTCCCTCTCCCTATACCATTGTCCTCCCTCCCTTTTCATTTTCTCCCTCACCCCATTGCCACTTCGTATCGCAAAAAAAGGTGTGAAAGGAAAACACAACAGCAGGAGGGAATAGTGTCAGCCATTCACAGGAATTATTGCGCTTCAAAATCACTCTCGGCTCCCTTTCGGAAAACGAAGGTTTCTCGACAATCAAGTCAGGAGGTCGTCATTTCCTGAAAATGCGGCGTGTTTGAGTGACGGACTTTTGAAGCCTAGAAAGTTCTGGTGGAAGGGGATAAAGAAGGAAGAATGACTAATGAAAATATATTGAATGAGCCGTCGTTTCTCGTTCAAAATTACTTTGAAAGTATGCATTAGTGGATTTTACATAATAGAATAAAGAAAAAGCTATGATTAATACAAAAATTAAAATTTAAGGGTTTGAGTTAGTTTAAATAATGCGTAAACACATTGCGTGAATGAACAGTAAATGCTGCCATATTACTGAAATTGTTCTTAGAGATTGAGTGTTTAACGCTTAAACGATGGATTGTTTAATAATAAATAATAATATTATCTAAAATAACTGAAAGATGAAAAGGGAATTTTACTATAACCACAAGTTAAAAAAATATAATATTATATTTTTAGCGTTTAATTAAAGGAAATAACATGGCAATGTGATCATTCTGTAAATAATTTTGTTTCAGGAAATATTAAGAAAATTCTTTTTGAATAAGAAAGCTCTTATCGATCTATGATACTCTGACCGATTGGTTTTTCTCAGTAATTCGTAGATTGTGCGCTAGGTGATGCTGAATTCGGATAATTCTTAAGTTTCATATGGTATTGCAGCCAAACAATGGAAGGTAGACGAGTAAAATTTTCCTGGATGGGAATTTCCATTAAGGATCTACATTCCGAATGTTTATCCCTATTCAAAGAGAAAAGCAAAAAAAAGTGCTTAAAATTTAAAAATAAAACTTGATTACCACTTTTTGCTTTAGCAAGAATATCGTACTTGTTTCATATTATTAGTACAATTCAACATAGTCAATCAATCAAATAACTTTATAAAACATTAACTGAAACTTTGGATTAAGTTTCATCTATTTTATTTAAAAAATTGGATTAAAGTTTACGGATTTGGTTGCAGATTTATTTTAGCTGATTGAATAATTATGATAACAAAAATAAATATTGGAGAAACTCACGTAACCCAATCGTCTAAAGCAGTGGTTCCCAACGTTATTCTCCTCAACTCCCGCTTTCGACGGAAAATATTTTAATACTATTATGAATACTACATTGACCAGCTAAAAAAACTAAATAGAAAGCAAATCTCATGCTAAAATAGGTCTGATTATAGTTAAACAAATGTAAATAAATAGGAATGTTAAAAACTATTCTTAACAACCAGTCATATTTGTTATAGATATATTTAAAACATGTTGAATACAAAAAAGATTCAGTGGGAACCAATGAGCTTAATGTGACTGATCTAGTCTACAAGTGTCAGGCTCAATGTTTGATTAGTTAAATCTTAAATTTCCTCTTTTGTTTTTATTCAGTTAATTTCTCTGATTAGTTATCAAGTGTACTACAGCACTGAAATATTTTTCTACCTAATAAGAAGTTGAAAACGGATAGGTAAGTAACTTCTCGCAAAACATGAATCTATATTGTTGCTTTATCGATAATTCTTGTTAACCTGCTCTGTTGAACCGTTGCTTATGGGTCAAATTCATTTAGAATATTAGTGAATATCAGCCACAAATGGATTAATAATCCAAGCTGGAACTAACAAATTCCTTCAGATACTTAAATCATATCAATATATGTTTCTTAAATGATTGAATATGAGCACAATCAATTTGTAACTCACGGTGCAAAAGTTTTTCCTACTCAATTTCTGCAATGATGGAAACTGGGAAAATTCTTTATTGCCAAGGTTATTTTGAAATTCAATTTACTGATAAAGGTCATGATAACTCCTTGAGCCTTTACGTTGGCTTCATTATTTTTCTAAGAAAACTCATCTAACTGCAATGCAAATTCGATTTTCTATAACTCTTTGCAAAATCCAGTTTAGTATTTTATCAATCCTTCTTTATACGTTTAATACTTTAATTAGGTAATATTAATTTAAGTAGGTCCCATCATTGTGCTAATAATTTCCTTCACACCAGGAAATACCCACTTATCTCCAAGACTATGTACATAATAACATTTTGTAACAAGTAGTGAAATTTTTAAAGAAATTCTTTATAGGTCTGGAACATCTCTTAGATAGTATTTCGTCTTTCGACTTTTTCCTTCAATGCACAGAAGTATGCTGTCCTTATACATAAGGCATATTTCTTAAATTCCCACCTGCAACCCCTTTGATGTTCAGCGCCCCAACAAAATTCCTTAACGCCCGCTGGGAGCGGTACCACCCACGTTGGGAATTACTGGTTTAAAGTATTGAATTTGCAGAAAAACGAAAACCTAAAATTATTAAACTCCGTTGTACGATAAGATTAGAATATGACAAAAAAAACAGAATTTAAGTGAATCCCTATATTATTGTCCATTTTTTATAGCATCATTATTATAAATATATTTTATAAAGTGTTTCTGATGAGATTAAATTGCTCTAATATTTTCTTAGAATTGTTTAAGTAATTTTTAAGAAGTGCACTAGAAGAACGTGAATGCATAAGAATAGGTATACTAAGTCCAGTGACGTAGCTGGGCAGGACGGGCGAAGCTGTGCCCGCAAGAGATTGAATATTGAAAATTTGCAGTTACTATTCGTTAAACTTAACGGATGTGCGTGACAATTCTGAATCATCTTCCTTATTTTGGTGAAGATCTATTGCATTGAAATTCAAACATCTCTCCATTATGGCAAACACCCCGAGAAGCTGAGAAAAAACAGGAGACACAATGTAAACAGTAGACTTCAAAGGTAACTTTCCAAATGATGTCTCTGTCACTATTCTCTGACGCAATCTGCTGCGCGTGTATCTGTTTGGACACCGACTTCCATGGTTCCGTGACAACCCCTTGAAGTGAGCGCGTAGGAATATAAAAATGAACCTCTGCGGAGAAAGTGCCCTATCATAGAAGAAATTCGTTTCGGTCATCGGCGAACTCAATGGGAGTCGGCTTCCAAAACTGGCGCCTTACGGAATTTTCCGCGGCTTTCTTCGAGTTAGAGAGAAACCTGCGCTGGTTCTTGTTGACCAGATAGAATACAGTTCTTATAAGGAGAAGTGTTTTTCGAAAGAAGAACCATTATATTCTGGTGTTTCGTTTTGTGTACACATATTATGGTTTCCTTTAATTCCAATGGCATTCGTTAAAGACAGTCTGGGCGTAATTCTCCTAACCCAGTGGTTCTCAAACGTAGGGTCGCGACTCCCAATGGGGGTCGCGAGACAATTTTGGGAGGGTCGCCAGCAGTCCTCGCTATGCCAACTGATAATTTCCTCATTCTATCAATCCTCAATTTTTATTTATAGGTTATATGTCTAATTTTATGTTTGATTGAAGGTTGGAGTATTCGAAATAAAGCATTTTTTAATTTAAATATAGTTATATTTAATATAAGAAATATAATTTTAAAGAAATTGCGGAAGAAATTGAGGAAGATACAAAGAAAGGAAGACAAAATAAAGCATATTATAGAATTAAAGCCCTCCAGTATAAAGCAAGATCAAAATCTATATTGGTTAATGACAAAAGGGGAAATTTATTAATGGACAGTGAAGAGGTATGTGATCGTTGGAAAAAATACATAGAAGAATTGTATAAAGGCAGAGATATAGAGGTCGAAAAAGATTTTATTGGAAAAGCAGAGGAAGTCACAACAGAAGATATAGGCCCCTACATTACGAAACAGGAATTTGAACAAGCTCTTAAAAATCTTAAAGAAGGGAAGGCGACAGGTGTGGACAGTATACCTGCAGAATTACTGAAAAATTTAGGAATGGATATGAAAGAACAAGTCTTTGAAGTAATTAGAAATTGTTATGAAAAAGGAGAGATCCCAGATGATTTTATGAAAAGTAAAATGATTAACCTAGCAAAATCAGGGAAGGCAGTGGAATGCGCTAATTACAGGACAATCTCCCTTTTATCACACGCCTCAAAGTTAATCATAAATATAATAAAAAATAGGATAAAAGGAAAGATAGAGCAACACTTAGGTGAATACCAATTTGGATTTAGACCCGGTAGAGGAACTAGAGAAGCTATTTTGGCCTTACATATGATATTGGAAGGAAGATTAGAAATGAACAGGAGGGTATACCTTACATTCATTGACTTAGAGAAAGCTTTCGATATGGTTAATTGGGAGTTGTTATTTAGATCCATGAAGAAAATAGGCATTGATTGGAAGGATAGAAGATTCATTTACCAGCTTTATCGAAATCAAAGTACGAAAATAAATGTTAATGGGAGTGAAAGAGAAGCAAGAATCAGAAAAGGAGTAAGACAAGGGTGTCCTTTCTCTCCGTATCTATTTAATATGTTTATTGAGGAAGCTATAGAAGTCATGAAGGAAAAGACAAAAGGAATAAAGATAAATGGGAAAAGAATACATTGTATTAGATTCGCTGATGATATTGTCATAAGAGCAGATTCAGAAAAAGATATGGCTAGAAAGTTAAAAGTGATGCTTGAAATACTTAAACACTGGGAATTAAGAATAAACGTAAAGAAAACGAAGGTGTTGGTTATAAGTAAGAGTAACAAAGAAATAAAAACGAATATAAGGATAGATAATAAAAAAGTTGAGCAAGTAAAACAGTTCGTTTATCTAGGTAGTGTAATTACTGAAGATAACAGGTGCACGGAAGAAGTAAAGACAAGAATAGCCTTGGCAATACAAGCATTTCAAAAAAGAAGAATGTATTAACAAGTACGCACATTAATATTGAAATAAGGAAGGCTTTTGCAAAAGCATTTGTATGGAGTGTATTACTTTATGGAAGTGAAAGTTGGACTTTGAGAAAACACGAGGAAGCCCGTTTGGAAGCAATGGAAATGTGGATATGGTGAAAAATGGCAAGAAGAAGTTGGACTGAAAGGAAATCAAATGTAGAAGTATTAAGTTAAGTTATTAAAAGAAATGGAAAGAAGGAAAGAAAAATTTGTTGGCCATGTTTTAAGGCATAATGAGTTGAATTCAAACATTTTTGAAGGCAAGATTTTAGGAAAGAAAAGTAGAGGAAGACAGAGGAAAACTTATTTAGAGGACATCAAGGTGATAATGGGATGTGATGGATATGAAAAGCTGAAGAGAGTAGCAGAAGAGAGAAGCGAATGGTTGCGTCGACAAGGCTTAGCCTTTAGGATATGAATGAATGAATTTAAAAATAAAAAAGTAATTAATACGGCGAATTATATTAGCTTCGGTCATTTTCTTAGTACTCACGTTTATCATCTTTATTGTAATTCATGACGGTGTCTGAATTTTTGAATGGCTAATTTATTTTTAACAATTTGTTTATAATTTCCTTTAAATAACACACTTTAGAAAAGTTGTTTTCTGATTTGCTGTATATAGTGGAATAATCAATTTTACGATTTTATCAATGCAAATATTTAGGCAAACGTGTGTAATTAATACGGCGAATTATATTAGCTTCGCTCATTTTCTTAGTACTCACGTTTATCATCTTTATTGTAATTCATGACGGTGTCTGAATTTTTGAATGGCTAATTTATTTTTAACAATTGGTTTATAATTTCCTTTAAATAACACACTTTAGAAAAGTTGTTTTCTGATTTGCTGTATATAGTGGAATAATCAATTTTACGATTTTATCAATGCAAATATTTAGGCAAACGTGTGTGTGTGTGTATGAAACCGTATTTTTTGTAACATTGCAGTCATCTGTGTGCATCAATAAGAATTTTCCAGACTATATAATATAGTGAATAATTTAATTAACATATGCCATACATCTTTTTTTCATGATCATATATAATGATCATATATATAATATATAATGATCATATATAATGAAAGTTTTCCCTAAGATCCAGATATTTTCTTGAACACTAAATTTATTTTATCTCGGTGGATAGCGGTCGGGGAGAGTTGTTGGACAAGTCTGCAGAAGGTTGTCGTCGTGGATGCCGGAGGAGTGCGGATCGACAGGGAGGAGACGAAAGTTCCCTAATACTGAAGGCAAAGGACCCAAGAGAAGAGGTGGGTGTTGGATTATTGTCCCGGGTTTGGGTTCCCGTCTCAGTTGTCTCTTGCATAGAATTAAATTAGATTACAGTCCACTTCGTTCTCGTGCAAATCGCAAACAATTTTGCAATTTTGCATTTTGCTTACCGATATAGATAAAAATCATAAGGCATTTTTTCATCCAGCTAAAAAAGGCTAACGGACCTCAAAATCAATAGAGATCATGTTTATCGCCAGTCGAAACTGCCCTGAAAAATTCTCTCAGCTCTTCTCCTTGCTTCTAAATTTGGCTCACGAAACGACGGAAAAAGTAAAAACGTAAGCGATTTTAAACAAGTGAGGGATGTATAATAATAATAATATTAATGTGTTTTTCCCTTGTTTTAAAATTATGACGCAGGTAGATAATAATAGGATTGCATCTCTGGTTCAGATCTACAGCTTACCTTTAAAAGCATTATTACAATGTTTTCTAATGTTTTCCATTTAAATTCCGTGGACTTATAGCCACAGCAGGAGATAATACCCGCTGTTAATTTTTTTAATTTTCTCTCTTTTTTGGATGAAAATCAATTGTTATTCAACAAATTTGTTTTCAAATAATATAACCCCAGTCTTACAACTATGTAGCTCTTTATGTCCCGACCTCATATTTTAATTTAAATAATTTAAAAATGCAACTTTATAATGCCTTGCACCGATTTCACGCTTTTTTTAAAATAAGCTATCAAATTTTGAACATTTATAAACCTAATATAGACCAATCTATGGATTTTCTAAGTTGCAGGATTATAGAGGTATTTCCCAAACGGACAGATATATGGTATACTTAATTTTGTCTTGATCGGGAATCGACCAACTGACTTCCGCGTTCATGTCAGGCTATCCATGTTAGTACCACTTCCCTTTTAACGGAATTCCTCAATGAGGATCGCAGATAGATATAAGGAATTCTTCACACGAACTTCACTAACACTTTCACTTGTGCTTATCTGGCTATCTCACCTTTGATATGAAAATGGGTTTTCTTTTGGGTGTTTCACATTAACGACATTCGTTTTAGAAAACTTGACAATTGCGTGGTTAGCCTGAACTGAGCGCGAGAAACACCTATTCTGAAGCGGGAGAATGAGTCTGCTGCTGTAGTCCAGTAATTAGTCTAAACGCACCGTATATGCCTATCTGCATACAAACTTCACTTACACTTTCATTTGTATGACTGTTGGAGATATCTAAGGCAAGTACTTAATTTCTTGTTTTTTTATACTCACGTGTTTATTCTGGAACTTTATTAGCTTCGTTGGCTAAAGGAGTGACGGAAGACAGCCAAAAGCGAGATGAAATTACGAATCATTGAACGCCGTTTGTTATGCAACCCACTTAACAGTTTCTGTTGCATGCTATCCAGGATAACTTTTTCACGACAGTCGTTTCTGTTGAATATGTAATTTCTAAGATGAGGCTTTTTTTAGGCAGCGGTGTGCAACCTTAAAGCGTTGTGGGCAGCATTAGTAGAGAGCTTTGTCGTATTAGACTTCGCGAGTGCCTCGTCGGGCCGGATGAGTGTTCACATCGGTACTTACTAATGAGTATCTGCTTCAAAACTTGCAGAATGGGTTTCAGCTGCTTGGAAGAAGATAGCAAAAAAAACGGTGAAACAATCGTTCAAGAAATGCTGCATCACAAATGCACTAGATGGTACGGAAGATGATATCTTGTGGAACAATCATTATCTTGAGAGCGCTGATTCAAAAAGTGACTCAGAAGAATCTGTAGACTCAGATTGCGACACTGGATTCATGAGTGAAGGCAGTGAATAGATAAATGATAGTTAATTTCAATGTGTGGTATTGTTCATTAATAAAATTAAGTTTCATATTTAAATACGTACACATTCTGTAGTGTTGGTATTTTCCCCCCCGAAAATCCATTACTAAATTAAGGGTGCGTCTTACAATCGATGGCGTATTAGAATCGAGGGAATGCGGTATTTTCAAATCATATTCGAAGTATCTCTCGAAGGAGACACATATTAAGTGGGTGTTAGACAAACAAAAATATACCTCTATCTCTCCCTTGCGCTTCCGTCAGTACCCATGTAAAGCCGACTTTCCTCTTCCCGCTCCTATAAACACCCTTCTCTATTTTAACTCTATTCTAACTTCCTAGCGAGTTATCCATCATAACATTCCCACTTCCTACTCCCCCCTAATTCCCCCACCTACTTCCCCTCCTTTCTCTCTCTCTCTACTCCTCTTCCCTATTCCCCATTCCTAATTCCCCTCCTTTTTCTCTATAACTACTTCTACTCCTTTCTCCCCTTTTCCTCTCTCTCTCTCTCTACCTAGCACCCTGTCCCCAATTTGCCGCTCCCGAATTCCCTGTTCCCACAGCCTCTAATAAAGGATTCTCACGGAAACATATCGATCCGGTCCAAGAGGGGAAAGGGATGCTTTTATCTATGTTTTTCCGTGCTTCGCATCACTGCACTCCGCTGTGGTGCCCTTCTCTACTCGAGTCCCATCTCTGTTCATCTCAAAGCCGTCCTTTTCGAGAAATTTTATGCTTCGGGGTTTTGGTTTCTCTTATCTTAGATATTGGAATCAGGTAAACAACATTTCCGCATCATTTATCATATTGCAACGAATTTTGTGACGCATGCACGCAAAATCTTCGATTTTAATAAATTGATTTTATGCTGCCACGTTTTTAGGCTTAACAGAGTTATAGGTAATCATGTATGTTAAGTAATAATAAAGCACACATGGGTGAAGTCCAATCATTGTAACCGATCACGTATTTCGTGTAAAAGTTTTCTCCTTTTGTTTTATTATTATTAAACATACAATATTACATATGATTATGTACAAAGTTACGACACTTTCAGGGGATCTTAGAGTTTATATTCATGGTATTAGGTATTGTATGTTTGACATTAACATTATTTATTGTCAGAGAAATCACACAAATATCAGTCTCGTCCTATGAAATGTGGTTTATTTTCTAACTTACTTGAATTGCAAAGAATATAGTATTCGTGAATCAAGATTTTTAATTTTAATCTAATTGTGAATAAACATTAATTTTAGATTTGAAAATGGCTATTCGAACCTCAATGATGGATAGATTAGATAGAGAGATAAATATATATAATTTTATTGAAATAGATACGTGAGCATTATAGTTCTTTACGGCCAATAATTACTATTTGGTCGTATACAGTATACATTTTTTCACATTATTTAATTTAACGTTTTATATCACTTGTAAGATCTATTTAATTTATTAAACAAAGATTTCATAATTATAAAAAATACGTAAGTTGTACCTAAGTCGTAAAACAAAAGGTATTCATAGAGATTTTATTCCCCGAATAAACGAGCACTTAAAAGATATTTAGGCATTTTTCTAGAGTTTAAAGATTGTTTTCCTAAACGAAATTTGCCCCCATTTCCTAAACAGGATCACTTCGAATACGAGGGCAACGAGGTATTTATTCACACTCAGACCGTGTTCTTATTAAATAGTTTAACTCTGCAACGGAGCGGCCATCCATTTCCCGATTCTTGAGGTGTCATGCTGTCACCGAGAGACAGATAGAGATAGCAAATTCGTCACGCCCTCTCGAACGCAAACTGAATCATGGCCTCTTCTTCCAATATATATATATGTGTGTGTGTGTGTGTGTGTACGCAGTTTTATATATATATATATATATATATATATATATATATATATATATATATATATGTATATATACACACACACATATATGTGTGTGTGTGTATATATATATATATATATATATATATATATATATATATATATATATGTATGTATGTATGTATGTATGTATGTATGTATGTATGTATGTATGTATATACACACACACACATATATGTGTGTGTGTATATATACATATATATATATATATAACTGCGTCACCCAGTGGGAGAAACGGAGAGATGAGAGAGATGAAGGAAGACAGGAAGGGGGCATGCGAAAGGAGAGATAGAGAGACACATTCTCCCTAAATAACCAACCAAACGCCTACGGGACGGATTGCGGATTGACGATACTCTGCATACGCCTCTGTCCTTTCTCTCTCTCTCTCTCCCTTCATCTCCCCCCCCCCACTCTCTCTCTCTCTCTCCTATCCTCCCTTCGCAGTCGATTTCCAGGTGAGAGTCATGCATCACGCGAGGCCTGGCTGCGTGCGATGGAAAAGGCACGCTCTCTCGACACATATCTCCCAAAACCCCTTCTCCGTCCGAATTCCATCCGATTCCGAGGGCACACATCAACTCGCACATGTCTAGGGCTACACCCTCGCTGTGACACGAAAAAGGAACATCTAAATACTGACACACAATTTCCTAGCAACGCCGGTTCAGGAGAGGAAAAGGTTGGCGCGTCGGAACTCGGCTCGTCCCTCTCCACCATTTATCCTCCTCTTCCCCCTTTCCCTCCACTTCTATCTCTGCATCATCTCTGCCCTTTTCGTCAACCTTCCATCTCTTTCATATGCATCGGAAGAGGTTTCCGTGAGCGATGTGACGACTTCCCTTCTAAAAACGGAACTTATTCGCGGAACGGAAAATGCCTTTATAAACAAGCATTGGCCCTAATCTCCTCGCCATCCAACCACCTCCAAAAAATAGGTGAAAATGTTCGTCGTTATGCATCCTATCGATGGGATGGAGAGTGTAGTGGACCGAAGGAATGCTTCGAGTTTATTTTAGCGTCCGAGTTTCGGTCGGCGTGAAGACGAGCGGGGAGGCGAATTGGGAGGGGGTAGGAGGAGGGCGGAGGGGAGAGAGGGAGGAGGAGGGTAAAAGGGTTGGAGGGGAGCTTAGGCCCACCGTTCCTCCCTCTGAGATCGAATCGAGTTAACGCTCCGGAGATTTGGTCGTCTGCATAATCCATCACCATGACAGTGGAATTGCTTCTCTGACCACTCCACTTCCGCTCATCCCTCATTCACGTGCCGTGGAGTAAGCCCCTGCAAACTCTCCCCTCCGCTAATCTCATCTCTCCTTCCGAATAAACCCCTCCCACCAATTCTAAAGCTATTCCTATTTACCGTCGGAAACATAAATCGCAATATTGCGTCGGGAGTCCTTCCGCAGACCAGGCGTTGAGTGTGCGTACGTACACGCACGACTCGGTTGCATCGCACGGATTTAGACGAGAGAGTGGTGTTTTTTTCCGAAGCACGCAGCGGCCGCGAGGAAAAGAGCGAGAAGGGAGGTTTTCACGATGCCAATTCCTAACCCGGAAGGAATCCTTCCGAATTTGGAACGAAATGGAGATATGCGCTAGTTTGAGTGTGTGCGTGATGGTACGCGCGTTTTGGGTACGCGGGGACACTAATAGATGGCGGGCGTCCACCCCGGAAACTATGTCCGTGCGAACGTTGGTTAGTGGAATGGTTCGGTAAATTGGCCGTTAACGTTTTGAGCGGAGGGAAGGTGTGAGGTTGGAAGGGAAGTGGCAGAAGGAGAGAGAGGGGAGAGAGAGAGGAGAAAGGGGAGTGAGGTGGATGGTTTTTATTCCGCGTGGGTTCTCCCTCATCTGGAGTGCGTAATTAGGGAATTGGCTCGTCGCTCTGGATTTGTGTCCGGGAGATTGAATATCATTCCATGAACGACTCGTGAAGGCTTTAACGATTTCGCATTTGAAGGAAACGAGAGTTTCTGGAAAGCGCTGGACGGCGTGGGTCTGAATAAATGGGGCATATCAACGCAGAAGAATAATAAACAAACGGCCGAGTGGCGAGGGCGATTCTTTCGAAAGCACACTCTTTTGTTCTTGGAAAGGCAGCAAACCGATAACGCGAATAGCCTTTCCATTATTAGATATATGCGGATTTGTCATTTTGGTAAAGATAGCTAAAATAAACCAAAAATACAGAAAGATACCGCATCTCGCTGTTTCATCTAATAGAACAATGTAGCAGGGAACATATTTTGAAAACTTTTTTATATATTTAATTGTATTCCAGAGGTGAATTATTCTATAAAGACCACTTGGAACGCTTTAATTAACTCAAAGTTAAAGTGATGGCATTTTTATCATTCTTAGCTCTTAGATAATTACAATAAAACCACTTGTACAGACTTATTTAACACTTTCATAATTAACGTAAAATAAAAACGATTTCATTAATCAGCAGTTGATTAAAGGTGCAATAAAAGTGGCTTGATAATTGGCTGGCAAGTGAATCTATATTTCCAATATTTGAAATGAGTGAAGTTAAAATTTGCATTAAATTGATTAAACAATTTATTTAAGAAACTTTGAATTAAAATAAATAATCGAAGGTGATTCATTCACTTTATAGGTATAATATTATCTGCCCAACAAATTACTCCAACGAAATCAATGTTTGAACAACATATGCTCTGATTCTTCTTGAAAAGATACGACGAAATGGTCAGTTAATATTTCTGTTCAATTGTAAACTCAATCCAAGGCACGTTCAATCAGTGATTCACCTCTAAACAGTTTCTGAAACTATATAAAAATGTACCGTGTATTATTTTATAAAAAAGCAAGGCATTCACCAAAGAACGGAAGTATAATTCAAGAAGCATGGAAAAACATTTTCTTCTCTTGAAATTTTAACACCTTCAAAAGTATCGAAATAAAAGTACGTGTTCGTCAGGAAATGCCTTCCTTTTTTAGAGATGATAAATTCCAAGGTAAGAGCTTTAATCCTCATCAAGGGGCGATTTTCTCCCTTCATCCAGAGAAATGCTCATTAATATCACTTCTCTTCAAGCACCATAATCTTCATAAATAAGATAAGAAGCACCTTAAATCTTTAAATCTGCCCCAAATTCCCTGAAATTGCGATTCGGCGACTAATGGCTGTGGAATCATCGAAAGTTTCACAACATCTTCATTAACCCTACACCAGCACACTTAAAAATGTTTCTCAAGCGGAACACTGGGGTCCAGCAGACCCCAAGCTCTTCTTTCACTGTTATCTCTCTTTCTGTAAGGTCTTTTAAACAAATTGGTAGTGATTTATTTTCACTGGAATCTCAGAAAGACATCTATGAAGGTGAGATTAAGCAATAAATGCAAATACAAATATGGCGAAAAGAAGTGAAACGCAAGGGGTGCGGTTTTTAATTTTAAAAAATTCTTGGGTTGATGGAAATGAAAAAATCGAGGATATTCTAAAACTAGAGATTCCAAGCTACAAGAAAAAATATTATATTAACGTTTTAAGAAAAGCCGAAGTATCTCGGCAAGTGAAAATTGACAATTTAAAAAATTGAATAATGGAGTAAATAAAGGTTCGCTTATAATAATTTTGAAACAATTTTTTCTGTAAAAAAGGATGCAAAAATATGTTATTAGACACAACCGCGCGCACAGCGACAACGTGGTCGTGTGTTATTTATCGTACATATTAGGGACACCAGGCTACAAGGAAAAAAATTTCAGCTTTGTTTTCTAAGAAAAAATTTTTATTATGTGATTTGGAAAAATTCTGCTGTCAATGTTTTCATATAAGTTGTTACAAAAAAGTGTCAAGCAGGTGATGTTTTTCTTCATAAATGTTGTCGCACGACAGAATACTACTCATTAATGGAACAGTCAGTGCAAATGGTTGCTCGGTGCTCGTCGCTGTCGGGATGAAACTCAGTCTCTACGTTATCCTCCTCACTGTCTCATACCTCCCCTCCGAAATTTTCTACATCCTCTTCGTCCTCTGGACAGAAAGAAAGAGCATATTGAACATCTTTTAGATTTAGTGTTGTACTGAGAAGTCATCCTAATTGTAAAAAATCTGATGTGGCCAACACATGACTTTCTCCATATTTGGTGTAAAGATATTTAAATTATTATATCATTATGAAGCAAAATTATCATTTCGTATAGTAAAAGAATACAGTCGTCCTTATTGCCGTAAATTAGGTATAATTTGAATATGTTTACAGAATTCACCGCTACATGGTGATGGCGCTGTATACTAGAAATTACGAAAAAGTTGAATAACTCCGAAATGGACCGTTCTACGAAAATTTGTTTCAAACAAAACCTGGAAGAAATATCTTTCTCTACAACTTTTGTCCTCACGAAGGTTACCAATGACGTTTTTAAGGAGATATTTGACGGAAACCGAAAAACCGATTATTTATAAATAATTCCTAAACAATACCTGCTATGGAAAATTGTTTGAAATAAAATATGTAGGAAATTATATTTTATACATTTTTTGTAGTGGTTAATGTATACAATAATGAAGTATTATCGGAGAAATACCGCAAAAACCGAATCGGGTTTCGAATAAACCTCGACTTCCGTTTAACCTGTATTGTCCAAAAACTAATCAGTATTTTATGCTCATTCTAAAGTGTTATATATGAAATTTGGTGATAATATGACAAGTACTTTTTGACTTAGAACGTCTAAAATTACATACACACGCACACACACACACACACACACACAGAGAGAGAGACATCATTCCGAAAATAGTCTAAACGTGTTCTAGGGACCTCAAAACGTATATTTCCGTTGAAATCTCTAAGTCGATTTTTTTCTTGAACACAATACTTTCCCATTACTACGTATGGAGAAAGTAAAAAGGAGAGACGTTATCAGGAGTGGGCGTAGATACTAGATAGTTAAAAAGTTGTGAAAAAACACAACTGAATGTAAAATTGCGAAGTAGTAACAAAGGGAATTCAGTGTTGCTACCTACAATTGGTGTTACAATGACAGAATGCGAATTACCGTTAGAAATGAAACGAAGGCAATTTCCTATAACACTGTCGTTTGCAATAACAATAAATAAGAGTCAGGGGCAAACTTTTGACTATGTAGGACTGTTGCTCAAAAATCAAATATTTGCCCACGGGCAACTTTACCTTGTTTATCAAGAGTACGACGACACGATCGCCTAAGAATACTACCCAGCAAAGAAGACAGAATGAAAAACATTGTTATTACAGATGTAATTGCATGATTTTTTAAAATTAAATATTTATAAAACTATTTTTAATCTGATTTTTATATTGTCTAAACCAGTGTTTCCCAAATGGTGTTCCGCAGAACCCTAGGGTTCCGCGAAGCGTAAATAGGAGTTCCGCATGAATAACAAGTTGCAAAAATACAGTTATTGGTTTTTTTAAGCGAAAGCTTAATTCACTAGAAAAAAGTAAACAGTTCATGTTAAAACTCTTAAAACTGATTCCGAGAACGCTACAGAGGCATCCTATAAAGTAAGCTATGGTATATCTCTCGCTGGAGAAGCGCACGCAATTGGGGAGTCGCTCATAAAACCATGTGCAATAGATATCGTAATGTGTATGTTAAATGAGGAAGCCTGTGAAAAGGTTGAGGCTGTACCGCATTCGAACGATACTGTGGCACGTCGAATTCACGATCTTGCTATTGATGTCGAGAAGGAGCTCATTTCTAGGCTACGCATATGTGATGCATATTCATTACAGTTAGGCTTTGCATCTCTTGCAGTTTTGCTTGCATTTGTGCGTTATGATTTTGATAAATCTATCGAAGAAGACTTGCTTTTATGCGAAATTTTGCAAACCAATACGACAGGTGAACGCATATTTTATTGTATTGATCACTTTATAAAAACACATGGAATAAGCTGGGGAAAATGTGTTGATGTCTGTAGTGAGGCGCCAAAGCAATAGTAGGAACAGTATCTGGCGCTGTAACACGAATAAAAACTGTAGCACCCAACTGTACTAGCAGTCACTGCGTTCTCCACCGGCACACACTGGTAGTTGAAAATATTTCTCCATCTCTTAAACATGTGTTGGACGAAGCAGTACAGATAATTAATTATGTAAAAACACGACATTGCAGTCAAGGCTATTCAAAATTATGTGTGAAGAAATGGGTAGCCAGCACACAGCCCTGCTTCTACACACGGAAGTCAAGTCAGGTGGCTGTCGCGAGGGAAAATGCTAGTTAGATTATTTGAGTTGCATCAGGAGCTCTCCGCATATTTGCTGAATGACAAATTTCGGCTTTCGCATTGTTTAATAAATTTTTCGTGGTTATCAATAGTTGCGTATCTTGCAGACATCTTTACAAAAGTAAATGAAGTAAATCTGTCGCTGCAAGGAAAGAATGTGACTATTTTCAATGCGAAAGATACAATTTTGTCATTCTCCCGGAAGCTACAGTTTTGGATTTCGTCTGCAGAACAAAATAATTTGGATTGTTTTCAAACATTCAATGGTTTACTTGAAGAAAACAAATGCAAACTTGAAGAAGAAATTCAGAGCAACATTGTAGATCATTTTCGCAATTTATACACCAACATCAGAAAGTATTTTCCAAACATCAATGACAACAATAACTGGATTCGAAATCCATTCAGTATAACCGAGAAACCAGAAGGATTATCTGCACTAGATTATGAAAATTTAATCGAAATCACTTCAGATGTCCATTTAATAGAAACATTTAAAGAAGTTTCTCTGATTACATTTTGGGGCAGCTTATATCATGAATATTCAGACTTATCAAGACGGGCAATTCGATAGTCATTACCATTCGCGAGCACATACTTATGCGAAACTGGGTTCTCAAAATACACAGCGACAAAAAAAATACAGAAATCGACTATATGCCGTGCCTGATATGCGAATTCAACTTTCCAGCATTGATCCAAATATAAAAAGAATTTGCCAAAATAAGAAGAAAACTCATTCTTCACATTGAAAATTGCTAACGTAATGTATACAATCAGTCAGTTTTATTTATTGTTCTTATTATATCTATTGGTTTATAATGAGTTTTTTTCATATAAACGATTTTTATCTTTAAATAAGAAAATAAAATGTTGATCACATGACCTATTTTTATTATTATCTTTACTTACTTGTGCTTTGATTTTCACCTTATAAACAAAATAACTGTTTGGGGTTCCGCAACTTCTCTTTCGAGTTGCAAGGGTTCCGTAGAAAAATTAAATTGGAAAACGCTTGTCTAAACGTTAGAATGAGGGTGAATAATAAAGCTGGGTACATCGTGCCCACAGGTATCTAGTTATTGTATATGCAAATTGATACAAGTATTATAGATAATGTAATTACCTACAACTTTTATTTGAAACAGTTTTCCGTAGTAGTTATTGTTTAGGAATTATTTATAAATAACCGTTTTTTCCGATTTCCTTCAAATATCTCCTTAAAAACGTCGTTATTGGTTAACCTTTGTTAGGAGTAAAGTTGTAGAGAATAATATTTCTTCCATGTTTTGTTTGAAACACATTTTCGTAGAACCATCCATTTCGGAGATATGTAACTTATGGAGAAAGTTTTCTCGGGTTTCCTGGCGGTTGGTGTGGAATAATGCTTCCGACGTTTAACTTATTCTTAAATTTCCAGAATACAGCGCCACCAACTAGCGGTGAATTCTGTAAACGTATTCAACATATAATTTACGGCAATAATGACGACTATTCTTTTACGATACGAAATAATAATTTTGCCTTATAATGCTATTCATAATAATTTTAAAATCTATACCCCAAATACGGAGAAAGTCATGTGTTGGCCAAATCAGATTTTTATTTCAGAAATGATTTTTTCCCTTCTGCTATGTTCGCGGTAAATTAAACAGTAATATTCAATCTGAAAATGTCAAAGGTTTTTATATCTCTGATGAAATTCAAATTTACATCGTAGAATCAAGGTTTTGGCAATTAATAACAAATTGGCAGAAAAATAACAAACCGTTTTAAACGCATTTTAAATGAATATATCATCAAAAATTTGTCAGCCAATTGCTTTGATTGAATCTTAATAATACTAACTTCAATACATTTTCCGATATAAAAATAAAACGCACACCTAATTATGATAAAGTAAATATCGTTTTGGCATACTTGACTTATATGAATTCTAAATAAATTATCCGGTTCACAAATTATTAATAATAGTATTAATTAACTCTGAAGTTAATCACATTATATGTTTTTGGGGAAACAGAGGCATTGCTTATTGTATTAAGTGTATCATTCTTATAAGAGAAGCATGCATGCAGCGCGAAAAAATTATGTCACGTGGATAAGTGATTGCGGGCTATATTGCATTTTGGGGAGTTTCACAGTCAAATTACACAGGGTTCAATATGTTTTTTTAAAAACTGCGTAAATAATATGGCACGAAAGCATGAACTTAAATATCCACCGCAAAGAAAATCTTCGTTAAAAATTTCGCTGGCTCCTCTAAAAATCGTACGCTGAAAATTCCACTGCAATAAACATGAGTTTTCAAAATTATGTCCCCTGCATATAGCGCAACCATCAATGTTTATAGGGGATAGTTGTTTGGCTCTCAGTTGTCCTGCGCCCAATTTACAAGGCCAAATTATTCCGCTTCCCTATTTCATACTTAAACGAACCTGCTTTTGCTCTCCTTAAACCGTGGAAAGAGAGAGCCGGAGAGAGAGAAAGTGATATTCTTTTTAAATTTTTACGTTAATCCGTTTACGGTGCTTTTTATTTTTTTAATGCTTTTTCATCCCTCGTCAAAAATATTTATACTATGGTTCTCACGGCATTATCGTCTTTTTAAGTTTGAAGAATGAGTGTCGCCATTTCAGGAGCAATTGCTCCAGATTATATTAGCGATTTCCAGAGAAAGTACAGTTTTTTTACGAGCTCTTTAATGAAGATTTGCGCGGAAGAAAGAAATAAAACAAACGGAACTCATCTGGAGAATTAGATTTTATAACTCCTTTAATTTAATTGTTTGCAGAGTTAATGATAAAAAGTTGCCCGAGGTGAGTTATTTTTGTCATCAATCTTTGTTTCTCGCCGAACAAGAAACACTAAAAAAAATGCATCTTAGTTCTCCGTGCTAAATGAGTATAAAAATATTTTTTGACTATAAATTTCATTTTAACGTTAACATATTCATGACTTTTTGGGTTACTTTCAAAACTTTAAACTCTGCGTGAAAACAGAAATTAATTCCTGTAAAATATAGTTCTAAAAGGACGGTTTCATCATTTATTTCTCCTGTTAAGATTTGAAGTTTCATGTTTGAAGCTGCCTTAATATATGCATTCAACGGCTTCATCGACGGAACCTTGAAAAATCTTCTAAGAAATAGGAGAGTGCAGCACTATGAAGGACGAAGAAATAATATTAATTATCCGAAATATTTTAAAGTAAACCATATGAGTAAATCGATCGAGTTATACCATTGTCTAGTGGGAAGCAAATCATGTACAGAAGCAAGCGATTTAATGCAAATAAACCTGCAAAACATGGGAAAACCCTATGGCATTCGAAAATTGGATATAAAGCATTCTCTAATTTTAGTTGGTTAACTACTTATCACGCTCTGAGTCATGCCGACAGTCGAAAGCCATAAAAACGATCCTCAGACACCCCACAATTTGCAGGTATTTGCAAAATGCGGGTTTCCTACAGCATTTTCCCCAGTGAATTACAAGTAATGAGCAAAAGCTCATATCAGAGATTGTAGGTATTCTTTATAAAGTAAATCGCGCATTTCCCGAAATGTTTACAGCGAAACAAATTTGCGTTATGGTAAATTTCCTTATTATCATTATGAATGGACACCATAAAGCGTCAATAAATTGTTGTCGTCGTGTAAATAAACCGCAAGATTATCATATCCAGTAAATGGAACCTTGGCATGAAAAAGTGAAATGAATTTCAAGCTAAGCAACGATATCAGCGCCATTTCTCGTTAACCATTAGTTCATAACTTTTTACGCCACATGTTATCCATTGGAATAAGAAGAGAATTCTCCAAATACGATTGGACCATAAAAATAGGGAAGCGGCGCTCCCTTTGCGCCAATGATTTTCGTGGAAATGTTGTTTCTTCTCTTTGGCTCTAAGAGGGAGGAAAAAACACAATGTATCTGTTAAATTCGGTTTTAATAAGAGGGCAGTCAGAGAGAAAGGAGACGCAAAAGACCAATGAGAGGGAGTGTGGGGAAAATTGAGAGCCAATAAGAGAGTGCGGTTTGCAGAGAAGTGAAAGGAGATTAAAGTCAGCAAAACAAATGTTGCCAACCAAGAAGAGTAAGTGTGCAAAGTGAAAGGGTCTTTTGTTTTTGAAGGAGATGGAAACGAAACGGCTAGGAAAAACAAACTTAAAGACGATATCGATAGGACTGTAGAGGAAGAAACAAGAGAAAAAATTATTAGGAAGGAAGGAGTGTATCACGAAACACAAATGCTCAGATTTTTTATAACCAAACTGTTGGCATACAATTAGATTTAAAAATTTTTTGTTTGTGATATCTGAAGTAATATCATTTTATCTCTATTAAAAACCGAAACCAAACCGATATCAAATTTTAATGTAATGCTAGTTTCTCGCTGATTTTCCTATTCTCAGAAATGTTGAAAATTTCATTACTAACGTATTAAAGAGTAAGCAAATGATTATGTATCCATTATAAGCTCTTTAAATTTCTTTTATTTATCGATAAACCATCCATTTGTAAGGAATATTGTTGCGCAAATATTTCAATTCAGGAAGAAAACGATATTTTTTCTGAAACAAAACCTAGCACTAGTTTGATTCACTCTTACATTAGACAACTTCAAATGCAGCAAATGGTGAAATTTATTTCTTTTCTAATGCGCCAACGAGTTCATTTAATTACAGGTGCATTGATGGTAATTACTTTTTAGGCGGGCTTCACTACCAGCGTGAGCGCCTATTATCGTCGGACTGTCCGTCTGTCCGTCCGACCGCATGTTCTTTCTCGGCTTCTACCGAACACATTTTCATGAAATTTGATATTAAGGACTTACAATCAAAGATAATAAGAAAATCGCAAAAATGAATCACGTTAGCCAATCAATTTACTGATGAGAAAATGAATATTCCCTCATATCTAGTAAAATATTGCTTATATCAAAATATTTAAAAAATAAAACTTGTATAACTGATAAATTATATTATTTATTTTCCTATTAATTTTTATCGTAGGAGTAGCCGTTATCAAGAAAATCAAACAATAATGTCTTAATTAGAGTTTCTTGCTTGGTTACTTCTTCATTCTTGCTAACATAAACAATTTAACAAAAAACGTTTAATTTCCTTAGGTGTGCACGCAATCTTTTTAAATAGGAAGAAAATGGATTATTTATGATGAAAAAAAACTTTAAAACGCTATTTCACTTACGTACAGGCACTAATACATTTCTTTCTAATACTCCATTGCACGAAACGCGCCCATTTGTGACACGCAGGGGCGGATCCAGAAACTTCTGTAGGGGAAGGAAGGCTATACAGACGTAATCTGCGGCGTATAATTGAGGATTTTTACGCGGAATGAACTTAGGACAGCGTCCAGTGGAGTGCAATGGGGTTATCCAAGGAGGGGGCGATCGCCCCCATCGCCCTTTGGATCCGCCACTGGTGACAAGCTGTACACTTTTCTAACTTGTTTACATTTCACACCAGTTGAATTTTCTCTGACAAATTTTAGAATTTGGTTCAATTTCATAACACCACTGTGACTTAAAATTACTGCTATTAAACAGTGTTAACAACTTTCATGTTACTATGATAAAAAGGAATACAATATAGAAAGCTAAAATTTCAGCTCTTCTATCAGAGTTGAACATATTGCGTCAGAAGCCGAATATTATCATTCTTTCCATAGCTTTGCAATTATTTTATAACTAGCGTAATTTTCCGCCAAACATTATGGGTATGCTTGAATTGATTATTACGTTAAAATAAAAAAAAGAGTTACACCAAGTTTTATGTATAATAAAACTTTAAAAAAATAAATATGAAATCCACATAATCGAATGTTCCAGAAAGTAACAATAGTCATGGGCAGGGCCACCGAGACGGCGGGGGGACCGGGAAGAATTCCCCGGGGTCCGGGGGCTCAGGGGGCCCTAGATGGAGTGGTCACAAGATTTTCTATCATAGTACGTATTTTGTAATACACAGGTGCAAGTCATGACAGCAAAACGCAATGATGAAATCAGTTATTCGGAGCAGTGAGTTGGGGCTCGTAACTGTACATACTTATAGGTTTTCCCACAAATGATTTTAGGGAATTCAAAATCTGTATTTGATTTCAATAGTTTTCTTTAAATAACAATTACCAACATTTAAGTGTATCTGGGCCAGTAATTAAGTAAATTTATTATCGCTTCTATGTGACAGATTCATTTAGTTAAAAATCGAAGTAGAAAATCAAAATTTATATTTTTTAAAATTCGCTGAAGAATATTGACCGTATGTTTCATAGGTGTTGCAGGAATTCATAATTCCTTTTGCTTTATAATTTTAAAAATATTTCTCGTAGGGGGAGGGGAGGCAGAAGGTTACTTTCCCCTGGGCCCTTTCTGGCTCTCGGAGGCCCTGGTCATGGGCATATTAAAGTTGTTTGACACATATATATGTTAAACATATTAAATAATTCTATAAGAATTCCTTACAGAAATATAAATAACATAATCTACACTAGTCGCTATTCAGATTGTAATGAACTTGCATGTGCTCGTTTTCTAGCATCTAAAAATCTGTATCTTGACAATCCTTTTACTGTTGCTTCCGGTGACTCATTAGCTCTATGACTCGCTTTTCGTTTGTTCTGATAGTTCAATCTTTTTTACTTTCACCATACATAGTATGGGGAAAGTATTGTGATCACGGAAGAAATCGACTTCGATATTTCAACGGAAATACATAAGCCCCTAGAACACTTTTAGACTATTTTCGGAATGATGTGTGTGTGTGCGTGTGCGTGTGTGTGTGATTGCGAGCTCTCTAACTCAAATAGTACTTGTCATATCGTTGCCAAACTTCAAATATAACACTTTAGCATCAGAATAAATGATTAGTTTTTGGACAATATCGGTTAACCGGAAGTCGAGGTGTATTCGAAACCCGATCCACTTTTTGCGATATTTCTCCGTTAAAACATCATTATTGTATATACAATTCTATACAAAAGTTATAGAAAATGTAATTTCCTACAACTTTCATTTGAAACAATTTTCCAAAGCAGTTATTGTTTAGGAATTATTTATAAATCGGTTTTTTCGGTTTCCGTCAAATCTCCTTGAAAACGTCGTTATTGGTGATCTTCGTGAGGACACAAGTTGTAGAGAATAACATGTATTCCAACTTCTGTTTGAAACAATTTTTTATAGAAATATCCATTTCGGAGATATTAAACTTTTTCTTAAATTCCAGTATACAGCGCCACCACCATGTAGCGGCGAATTCTGTAAACATATTCAAAATATACGTAATTTACGGCAATAAGGACGACTGCATTCTTTTACGATACGAAATAATAATTTTGCCTTATTTTTTTATTTTTATTTTTTTATAATCTATTTTATTATTATTACAAATTACAAATTACAAAATAAAGTAATAATACAAATATATGTTACATAATAAAAGTTTACAAAATATATTTCAAAATACAAATGTTTACAAAATATTTCTTTTTTATATTTATGACAATGAGTTTAGTAAAAGAATGTTCCATAGTCTGATTCTATAATAATATCTATCTTTTAAAATTTCATCAAACATATCACTTCATATATATTATCAGATGTTATATTTCATTTAGGTCCTGCTCAGCCTCGTGGCTTGTCAGCAGGTTCCTATATTAAACAAATATGTTATCACATAGTACTATCCAATAAAAATTTGTGCTTATTATATATATTAGATTACCTTAACAATTTTACATAATTGTCTACATCTGCTAGTAACCATGATTTCAGATCCCTTTTAAGTTGTGCAATTTTAGTAATATTTCTTAGTTCAGGTGGTAAGTTATTCATCAACTTTGGTATAAGGTATTTCAACTCCCTCCTTCCATAATCATTGTTATATCTTGGTATCATATATGTATGCGTTTTCCTTAAAGTAATAGTATGGGACAATTCCTTAACAGTTTTGTACTTATTGTCAAAATAAAATTTGATAATAATTATATATAAATAGAGAAATTTAACAGGTAAAACATTTAATTTCTTGTAACAAACTAGAATATTTTCTCCTCTATCGAAATCCACTATTGTCTTAACAATTTTATCTTGCAGTTTTTTAACTAAGTTAAGATAACAGTTTGGGCTACTACCCCAAATAGTTAATCCATATCTTAAAATGGAATCTACTAAACTTTTATAAATTATTAATAATACATTATGTGGCATATAATGTTTAACATGGTAAATTTTACAGGCCAGTATTCTTAATTTTGCATTAAGTTTATTTAAATGGCCACTGAATTTGAACTTATCATCTATAACTAGTCCTAAATAATTAACATTAGATTTTTGTGCGACTATGTCACACATACAATTATTTATGTATTTAGAATGCAAACATTTATGGTTATGCAGTTTAATTGATACTGACTCTCTAAGTATCTTAACTGTACTTATATGCATTACATTAGTTTTCATCCCATTAATCACTAATGACTTGTCATGACTCCACTTTCGTATATTAGTAAAATCATCTTGTAGGTATTTTTTTGCCTTGTGAATTGATTTGTGTGAAGCTATAGGGGCTACATCATCTGCATATACAAATATTTCACAATTACCTACAACATCAAAAATAGTATTTATAAATATATTGAATAACATCGGCCCCAATATGGAGCCTTGTGGAACACCAGATTTAATATCCTTAAATTCACTGTATATACCATCAATTTTTACAGTCATCAACCGATTCCGCAAGTAGCTCACAAACCAATCCAGTACTTTACCCCGTATTCCTATCTTATATAGGTTTTGAATCAATACATCAGTATTTAAAATATCAAATGCTTTGGTAAAATCTATAAAGAGAACTAAAACATGATTATTTTTATTTAAGTTTTCATATATTATTTCAGAAAATTGTTCAAGCAATAAGGTAGTACTTTTATGTTTTTGAAATCCATATTGATGTTGGTGTATTATATTATATTTCTCTAGATAGTTCGTCAAGTGATTTGCCACATATTTTTCCATTACTTTATCTATTGATGGTAAAATTGCAATTGGTCGATAATTATTTGGGTCATCATGTTTACCTTTTTTGTAGATTGGTCTGATTATGGAAATTTTTAATTTATCTGGTACAATACCTTTATCAATGCTAGCATTAATTAGCTGAGAAATAACAAAAATTAGATCATCACTAACCAATAAATCTTTTAATCGAATATTGTCAATACCGGGGGATTTATTCAAATTTAAATTCGTCATTATTTTATACACTTCTGTTGTAGTGGCAAAAGGTAAGAAGAGGCTATTTTGTAAATCTGGGCCTAGATTTGAGTAAAAGAATATATCACATCTATTCATTTCATACTCAATACTGAATTGACTTGAAAATTTTTCAACAATTCCTCTATTTCCTGATTATATTTTAAAAGATTTCAAGATACTGTCATCCAACCTTCTATTACAGCTATCATGACCTTTTATTAAGTAGTTTATTTCTTTCCAAAGTTTTTTCATATCATCTTTAACTTGAAAAAATCTATGAGTATAATAGTTTCTTTTAGCATTATTTATTAATAACTGCACTTCCCTTCTACTCTCTTTATACTGTTTTTTATAACTAGAATTAGTAGTATTACTTTTCCATTTCCTATATACCTTGTCTCGAAATTTCATTTTTGACAAAATGTCATCATTCATCCATTCTTTCCTAAAATTAGACTTATTAGAGGTACAATTTTCTTTCCCTTCTGCATATATTCTATCAAACTCATTTTTAATATTCACATAAATTTCATTGGGATCGTCAGAAGTTACTGTTTGTCTCCACTTTGTGTTACATATACTGTCTTTAATTTTTTTATTATTTAATAATGTTTGTCTTGCATTATTTGGTTTGTCTTGCATAACTCAAGTTAATATTTTATTCTTCGTAGATATTCTTAAGCCTGTAATGTAGTGGTCAGCTATTCTATGTTGGATATAATGCTATTCATAATAATATAAATATATATACCCCAAATATGGAGAAAGTCATGTGTTGGCCACATCAGATCCCTTACTATCTGGGTCCTTTTCCCTTTTTCTAGCTTCAACAATATTTCCATTTGCGAGATCTCCAATGAGTTTGTCCTCTTCTGTTAAGTCTTCTTTTCTTTCATCTTGAGTTTCATTACTTTCCATGATTATGAACCGTATTAATTAAAGGATAAAGATAAATAAAATGTTATTTATACCTATCGTTGTTCAGAATTGGTTTTATATACCTAACAGAATATCTGTGATTAACGTTTACTATATGTTAAGCCCATATATTGGCAGCACTGATGGAAGTATGATTTGGAATTGTGGATTTCTCGAGAAATTATCAATTTTCGTCTCTTGGGGACGGTTACTTTTTCCCATTAGATAACACGTATATATCGACTTTTGTTTACTGCAAACATTATTTTGTTGACATTTTAAAATACCCTAAAAATACGGTTTTGACGCGTAACTTGCGCTGTAAGAAGATTATAAGGTTTAATTTCCATATCGTAGATATTCAAATATCATCCGAAATTCTTCAAAAAGTATGCTTTAATACGATTTTATCATCATTTTTTATACATTTTCATGCATTAGGATCGAGCGAACAATAGACTTTAACTGTAGCAGTTGTCCTGGCGATGAATTGAATAAATGCGACAAAATCACGAAAAATAGTGGTACAACGTATTTTTTTGGCATTTTTACAATGAGATTTGAGTTTCTACGATATGGAAATTCATTTGCATAGTTTTCTCAGCATAACTGTGATAATTCAGCGTCGATATCTCATTTTTAAATAATTTTAAAATCCTAAAGAAGGAAAGGTTGGTATTCATGTATACGGTCTGTCATCGAAAATTAAGATGTCGTATGCGGTCTGTCAGGTGTGATTGTTAATATTAGCCAGCGTACAATGTTTTTTTAAATATTTTCATTATTAAATCTAATAGACAAATGACAGACTGCATACGACAAGAAAACCAAAAAATCTGATGTGACCAACACATGACTTTCTCCATATTTGGGGTATAGATATTTAAATTATTATGAATAGCATTATAAGGCAAAATTATTATTTAGTATTGTAAAAGAATAGAGTCGTCCTTATTGCCGTAAATTACGTCTATTTTGAATATCTACGTTTACAGAATTCACCATTACATGGTGGTGGCGCTGTATACTGGGTATTACGAAAAAGCTAAATATATCCGAAATGAAAGGTCCTACGAAAATTTGTTTCAAACAAAACTTGGAAGAAATATTATTTTCTACAACTTTGGCCCTCACGAAGATTACCAATAACGATGTTTTTAAGGAGAGATTTCACGGAAACCGAAAAACCGGTTATTTATAAATAACTCCTAAACAATAACTGCTATAGAAAATTGTTTAAAGTAAAAGTTGTAGAAATTTACATTCTGTATAACGTTTGCATAGAATTGTGTATACAATAATGATGTTTTAACGGAGAAATATCGCAAAAAGTGGATCGGGTGTCGAATAAACCTCGACTTCCGGTTAACCGATATTGCCCAAAAACTAATCAGTTATTTATTCTCATGCTAAAGTGTTATATTTGAAGTTTGGCAACGATATGGCAAGTACTATTTGAGTTATGGCGCCCAAAATCACATACATCCATACAGACACACACACAGACATCATTCCGAAAATAGTCTAAACGTGTTCTAGGGACCTCAAAATGTGTATTTCCGTTAAAATCTCAAAGTCGATTTTTTTTCGTGAACACAATACTTTCCCATTACTACGTATGGAGAAAGTAAAAATGGCTTGATCGCTTCTTTTCAACTATGCCCATGTTATTCAAATGGAAGAAAGATATGCTCCTGTAGTCAAACCCAGGACTACTATGTACACGGTGAGCAGTTTCAAATTTAAAATTTAAAAATCCAAGAGATTCATGAAAGTTTGATGGAAAAAGATTGAAACGCTTTTAGTTATGGGCGGTTTTCCTAATTCTCCCATCTAACTCCGTTTGGCGTGACCGGATTTCTTATCTTATTATATAAAGGGATGATTTTCATTTTAAATGTTGTTGAGCATTGTTAAATTGTGTTTACGCTGCAATATAGTTACTAACACGAAGAACGTTAAATTAGGTTCATTAATAATTTAATAAAATGCATAATCAAGGAAATGCATAATCTTATGAAATTTGGAAAGATATTTGTCGCAAAAAATGATTTTGACCTAAAGAAAAGTCTATATATGTCACGGAATACAACACGCTCACTTCTGATAAACCAAAGAAGTGCCACCAAGTGATCATTATCTGTGAATTGAGGCGTTCTATCTTCCTACAGTTACACCTTCAAGGAGTTTCAACTCAAGCCAAATAGAATAGATTATTCTACCGGAAAATCCCTCCTGAGCATCTCATAGTATTTTCGGGAGTCTCCCCTTTTCTTGCACCAACATGTCAATATTGCAGCAGTACGAGTGCTAGAGACCAGTGATTTTCGTGAGCTTTGCTTCCATTAAGTCCCCTTTATCTTTTCAATTACAGTTTTTAGAAGTATAGAATACTAGCTTGATTAGGTCGGGTGAGCAGTGAGCCATGAAATCCATTGTAAAGAGGTTCTTCTTCCGTAGCCATGACTCATTTATTCTTCGGACAGCATTCCAATCGATTGGCCATTCATTGATATTGCCCTTCTCAAATCGATGTATCGTAACCTTTTCCAAAAGTTAAGATCAAAATATAAAGCAACACCAATTTACAATTTATGCTTAAAATCCAAGAAACCAGCAGCTATTTTCAATCGAATGTGTATAATTCTCAGAAAAAGCGATATAATCCATTAAGTGCACTCGTGTACATTTTGTTATTGACTTTGTCGCAAATAATAATTATTATTGAAAGAATTGGTAAAAACCTTCCCGCAGCCCTCGAAATATGGGTAAAATTCTTCGCTTCCATTAATTAAAAAAATTCATCTTTATATCCTCTTTAATTCCCATCGATTATTGCGCGCATTTTTGCTCCCTCTCGCCGATGACGTCCACGCACTCCCCCGTTGGAAATGTTTGCCATGTCCTTCGACGTCGTCTTGCGGAAACAATGGAAACCAATGGTCACCTAAATATCAGTAAATGGATGATGAAGTTTCGCTTCTCTTCGTGTCCCGCCCAACTCTTCCATTCCGCCTCCCCCCCCTCACACTCCCCCCTCCCCCGCCTTGTCCTACGCTGTCCCCTACTACTTCTACTCTAATGGAAGCCGATGAACTCCTGTCACGGCAATAAAAGGGCCCAATGTTTGTTCAGGGTCTCGACAACTAGTGACCTCTCTCAACGTCCATCGAGCCAAGGCTCGATTTCTTCCTTCGGTCACCTCCTCCTCCTCCTCAGACGTCACGCACGCACACACACACAAACAAACTCAACAATAAACACGCGAACACACTTGTCCCTCTTCCATCACCCGACGGACTGCCTTGGAGGAGTAAACACAGAATTCCTCGCAACGTTTCCATTAAATTTTATTTCGCCATATAAAATAATCATCAATTTGATTGAACGACCAAAGTAGATATTATCGGGCGATTCGTTTGCGATTTTTGTCTATCAAAAGAAAATTATTGACGAGAAATTATTCAAAAACCTCCTGTAAGCGTGTGTGATTGAGGAGATATTTCCTGTCTGAATAAGGGTAATTTATTGACATCGCACTATTGTATTTGGAAAAGCATTCCATTGGTTTAGACATCCGATGTCATTTTATCTATAATAACTGTTTTCTTTAATTTACTCCATCTGTTATTATAAGAATGTAATGTATATCCATAAAAATAAATTGTTAAAATTAAATACTAAAACACCCTGCTATGATTTTCCATACCATTTTGACTTTTTTCGTAATATTTTATACAATATGAACGCGTTTCTTTTCAGAAGTTAGTCGCATAAATAATATTCTAAAAGTTTTTTCACACCCTACGGATCATAGTGAGTTAGAAAATTTTAATAAAGTAGATAAAAATTAATTTCCTTTGTTAAATATATTCGTGATAACCTAAAAAGTCTGTGAATTATATTTTACTATGATGATTACAACAGTTCATGAAAAACTTTAGTTATCATATTTTGTTATAAATTCCAACTGAATTTATTTTACGGCAAAATTCTAAAGATATATGCCGCAAATGAATAATCATTACTGTGAGGGCCCAAAAATAATGATTCAAATAGGCTGTCTATTTTTATATGAATAAACAAGTTGTTCTTTTTACTTTCTCCATAAGTAGTAATGGAGAAATATTGTGTTCACGAAAACAATCGACTTCGAGATTTCAACGGAAATACATAGGTCCCTAGAACACGTTTAGACTATTTTCGGAATGACGTCTGTGTGTGTGTGTGTGTGTGGACGTATGTGATTGTGGGCTCTCTAACTCAAAAGGTACTTGTCCTATTAATACTGAATTTCATATATAAAACTTTAGCATGAGCATAAAGAACTGATTAGTTTTTTGACAATACCAGTAAACCATAAGTCGAGGTTTATCGAAACCCGATTCGGTTTTTGCAATATTTCTCCGTTAAAACATCATTATTGTATATAAAATTCTACACAAAGGTTATAGAGAATAAAATTTCCTACAACTTTCATTTGAAATAATTTTCCATAGCAGTTATTGTTTAGGAATTATTTATAGAAAATAATCGGTTTTTTCGATTTCTGTCAAATATCTCCTTAAAAACGTCGTAATTGGTCATCTTCGTGAGGAACAGATTTGTAGAGAATAATATTTCTTCCAAGTTTTGTTTGAAACAAATTTTCGTAGAAAGAGGTATTTTGCTTTTTTTTAATTTCCAGTATACAGCGCCACCGCCATCGGTGAATTCTGTAAACACATTCAAAATATAATTTACGGCAATAAGGACGACTGTATTCTTTTAGGATACGAAATAATAATTTTGCCTTATAATGCTTTTCATAATAATTTAAATATCTATACCCCAAATTTGGAGAAAGTCATGTGTTGGCCACATCAGATTTTTTAGTTTAGAAATTATAAACCAGGTCATGTAATATGTTTATTACTATTTTGATAATATGCTACCAATTTAAAATTCTTTGATGACGCCAGGTTTTTTGTAATAAATTTTCTCTGAATCCTTAATCTGATAAAATGTATCCATATATAATTTATTAATATTTTTTGATTTAAAATAAATGAATATATGAAGTAATTTGTATTGAATTAAGGCCAATTATTAAATTAATTTATCTACTAAAATAAAAAGAATATTGTAAAGCAAACCATGTGTCATCTTTCCGGTTAATATTCATGTATACATACGTTGTAATTCTGCCTTCTACTAGGTGTTATTCGCACCCAAATCAGTCTGTCCTCTCTTTCTGTTTTTCATATTAGTCTTCATATTCAAATTTTTCTTTTGTTGCATCTTTCCTTTTTGCCTCCTTCATAACATTCTTTCTTATATGTTAAATAGAAGAGTGGACCTTATGGTCTGAAATTCGTCCTGAAAATAACGACATTTATCTATCTCTGTATACGAATTCTTTAAAATTTTTATCTATTTCTTCGCTATTTCCTTTGTTATTATATTTATAATTCCCCTACTGTGTTAAAAAATTCTTCATCCATTTTCCTCTATGTGAAACGAATTTCCTTTTGTCTATGCAAAACTTAAATCTGAAACGCTTTCAGTCGGTTCGGAAATGGGTAATTATTGAATTAGCAAACGTTTATTTTATTACAATGTAAACCTTGCTAGTAGTAACTATGTACTATGTATATTTACATTCAGCATGGTTATTGTGATACTGATTTGGCATCTCGACAAATATTTTTAAATACACAAAATATCCTGCAATCGATCCTGGGTTTATCGCATGCAGAAAATAGTTCCAGACTACTTGTTAGAGGGATATAACTCTTCATCCATAACTTCTGTGTGTGAATAAACTTTTTGCTCCCACTTCTCCCCGGAAGCACTCGAAAAACTAAGACGCAAGGGTATTAGACATTTTATATAAATAGCTCATTTTTATGATCATTGAGAAACGTTTCCTTATTATACAGACTTCATAAAGAATCACCTAACGCAGAAAGTAGCCACTTATTTATATTTGTATTATGTACAGTCATTTCCAAAAGTCAAGCGACACGGCACGGTCACGCCACACATAGGCCGGAGCTGAAAGTTCCGAGTATGTTGGTACCCATTGCTTGAGGGGAAGCAGGAGAGGGGAATGATAGGAAGGGGTGGAAGACTGAGGAGGTGGGTTTTGAAGCCTGGGTAGGCGGTGCAGGGAGAAACGAACGGAATCAGAGCCGGTGAGACAAACGCCATTCAACAGTGCGAGAGCATCCAATCCAACTCGGAAAAATGGACTCTCTGAGAGGTTGCCTTCGCATGCCAAGGGTAACAAGAAAACCTCCGAGAGAAGGAGGCGTGTAAACGGTTCGAAGAGAGGGGAACATGAAGAATATTCCGCGTCTAGAAAGCACTTGCGGAAAAGATGCAATATTTTCATCTTTGTGAGCGTTATTAATGCGAAAAGCTAGGCTGCACTTCACTTCGGAAAGCGTAAAAAATCATCAATGGGTCAATGGGAAAAATTATATAATACTCCATAAATTAGGATAACAAAAATGAGAGTTGTTGATTTTGTGGAGATCCTGAATGAGCATCTTCTGCCTATGTCAGACAGATAGTGCCAGATGGCGAAGACGTGGTAGTAATACAAGATAATTAATTCATCGTTAGATACGACCGGTGTAACTCGACAATTTTTTTGACCAGAACTGGATTATCAATGTTCTGCCCTGGCCAGCTCGCTTGCCGGATAGGAATCCCATTGAGAACTTATGGGGTATAATGGTGAATGAGTGGACGGAAGTAAAGTTGAGGACGGCAGCCGCTCTTGAAGAGAATGTTATGGAACTCTAGGGCTCAATCGGACGACGACCACAAATATGTGAAAATTTAGTACGGTTCATTAACCGTCGAATGCAAGGAGTGATCCACTCAGGCTGAGACTTCACTAAATACTAAAATAAAACACTAAATAATCTTTCATTGTTTTCATTGCCTATTAAATGCTGCTAGAATAAAATTTTTATTAGAAAATTTAAATAAGGCAATATAAAATGTATCCACTATCTGTGAGAAAAGTGCTACATGTGATAAATTGCCATTTATTGGAGTTTTGGTAAAACTGATTGGATAAAGGATTAAATATTTCCTAATGTTCTCCCGAAAAAGCAATTTTCGTGCTGACAATTTCTTGACTCTTGAGTGATACAGTACGGTGTAATAAAAATTTTATTCCGGCGAGCGAGCTGGCCAGGGCAGAACACTGATATTCCAGTTCTGGTCAAAAAAATTGTCGAGTTACACCGGCCGTAACTAACGACAAATTATCTTGTATTACTACCACGTCTTCGCCGTCTGGCACTATCTGTCTGACATAAGGCAGAAGATGCTCATTCAGTATCTCCACTAAATCAACAGCTCTCATTTTTGTTATCCTAATTTATGGAGTATTATATAATTTTTGCCCTTGAACCATTGATGCTTTTTTACGCTTTCCGAAGTGAAGTGCAGCATAGCATTTCGCATAAATAACGCTCACAAAGATGAAAATATTGCATCTTTTCCGAAAGTGCTTTCTAGACGCGAAATATTCATTTATGTTTCCCTATCCCATTGTAAGACATCACTGTGGACTTCGAACCTTTTACATGCCTCCTTCTCTCGGAGGTTTTCTTGTTACCCTTGGCATGCGAAGGCAACCACCGAGACAGTCCTTTTTTCCGAGTTGGATTGGATGCCCTCGCACTGTTGAATGGGTTTTGTCTCACCGGCTCTGATTCCTTTCGTTTCTTCCAGCACGCCAACCCAGGCTTCGAAACTCACCTCCTCACTCTTCCACCTCACTATCATGCCCCTCTTCTGCTACCCCTCAAGCAGTGGGTACCAACATACTCGGAACTTTCAGCTCCGGACTATGTGTGGCGTGACCGAGCCGTGTCGCTTGACTTTTGGAAATGACTGTACATAAAAACTGTTCTATGAAAATTTTAACTAATGTCCTATAAAAAGGAAATGCGTGTTTATAAGACAAAATATATTCATCAGAAGGATTTATAAAGCCGCTCAAGTCCTTAACCCTTAAGTACTAACGTGAATTAAAATAACTTAAGTACTAAGGTGGAGTCATATAGACTCTTTAATATATTTTGCCAATTTTTTTCCTAAATAGCAAAAAGATATATTTTTACTGTTTGTGATGTTTAGTTTGGGGTATTGGAAGACGAATTATAATAGCAAACAACTTTGGTTAGCGTTGATTAACATTTTATTTTCAAAAATACAAACATAAGACATAGACTTCATAAAAAATCTCACTTTTTTAAAATTACGCACTCGAGACTTTTTTTTGAACACTGTAGGCAAATTGCACGTCTACATGACGTGCAGAGATGAGGTGTCTTCCTCTTGAGTTTTGGAGGGCATATGGAACAGTAAACCCTCTTCTCCAGGAGCTCCTTCTCACCCCAATTTCCCCCTCCCGCTTTATAGAGGGAATGTTCAAAATCTCACACACTCTTATTCTGACGTCGGCGGAAATCCTAAAGTTATATGCTCTTTATTTATCTATATTATCCTCATTTTCAGAAATTATAGAGTTTGTACCATGGATGCTCTCAATTTCGGTATCTTCGTTCTCATTGTTTTCATCTTCAGTGCTGCAGTCATCTTTCCCTAATAATTTCAGCACATAATCCTCAAAATTTGGATGATTGACGTTTATAAACGAAGTTTCTGGTATGTTATTCATGGTTCGCGAATATATTATCACCAAAAAATGGAAAGAAAAGAAAATTTCACAACATCAAAAAAGTGACGTAAATACTAACGTGGAGTCAGTATGACTCCGCGCAAACTTCTGTACGTTCTTTCTCTCACGCGTATTGCATCACACTGATGATATTATGTAGTTTGGTTATAGTTTATCCCACTAAAAGGTAAAGAGAGCAATAGAGTGTGAACATGAAATGAAAAAAAGTTATACGATGTAACATATCGCGTGGAGTCTATCTGACTCCAGGTTAGTACTTAAGGGTTAAATAAATCTTTATGAAATCAAAACGCGTTCGCTGTATGACATGACCGTATTTTCCTCGCAAATAAAAAACTTCAGCCTCGGAGTTATTTTATGTGAAAACAAGTTAAGAATGTGTGAGATATATGATCCTCAGAAATCAAAAATTAATGAATTAGAAAGCGTCTCGCTTTTTATGCATACCTGCCTGAGCATAAAATATCCACGCTTCCTCTCATCTCTGTCCTTCTCACTATATTTTCCCTAACTTGAAAATAAAAAACGCTTTCATTTATACAATTTGTTCAGAAAAGCGTGAATGAGAAGAGATTAACAGATGTTGTGCTCTTTTGTAAGTGAAGTCCGGCCAATGAGATTGGTTTGAGTAAAAGAGAGGAAGAGATAGGCTGGGAAGTGGCTAAAGAGAAATGAGAGCGGAGAGAGAGAGGTGTGCAGAGGAAATGAAAACCTCTCCCACACATTTCTTTCTCTACGTTCCTTTGAAGTAGGTACCGAAAAAGCCGCTTTTGATTTTGGCAGTGTCTGTTCAAATGAGATAGGCTGAGATTACGAGAAATGCGCGGAAGAAGACATGACATAGAAAGAGTGGAAAAGGCGAGAGGGAGAAAGAGAGGCGTTTGGAATGAGAGTGCGGTGAGACAGACAGACAGACTAACGACATTATTAGGGCGAAATTGAGACTATATAGTCCCTTCTTACATTTAAACCTGCGTCAACAATTACAGATGAGAATAAACATAGTAGTAATAAGAGAGGGAGGGAGAGAGGGCGAGAGAGAGAGAGAGAGAGGATGGGAAAATGGAAATTCAGCGGCAAAAAGGGAACGAAGAAGAAGAAGAAAATAGGATGGGAGTGCACGTGATTTTGATCAATACATATATATATATATAGATCGTATCTTGCTAATCGTGACCTTTATAGTTATAATATGGTAAATAAAGTGTGCTAAAATGAAATATAAAGCTCCGTTCTCTTCGTTTATTCCACGATCTAGGAAGCCCGGTTATAGGGACTTATAAGTAGTGGAAATGCCCGTCAAAAATGACATGTATGCATGACTAAATAATTAAATTAAACTCTTGCCATTATTCCTCACTCTTTTTCCCCCTCTATCCCGTTCTTTTACCTCTCTCCCTCTCTCTCTCTCTACGTTAGTGGAAGACTATGCCCCTGTATCTTATACCTCCGGTGGTGCATATACCTTCAGGCCACGCGGACATTCCACTTCACACATAACCAAGCAAATCATATTATGTATAAGAAAAGACTTAATTGCTTCCTACTTTAAAGGCAATACCATAATAACATCGTAAATTAAGTGATGTCGGGCATCTAAGAGACTATTTTTAAATAACTTATATTTCAAGTCGATATTCTTTTAATTATCTGAAGCACCTAATCATAAAATAGTAAAAAATTATTTCACTCTGAAGGTACTCTCCTCTAAATAATATATCAGGTTTTAGAGAAATTTCAGAAAATTAAAGGGGTTCCCTTAGTTAAGTAACTCTTAGAGTTGTGAATATTCTAAAACATTACTCATATGTAAAAATCAACGCTAAACGAAGAGTAGATTGCTGATTATTGTATTTTATATTGTCTAAGAATGAATTCCAAATAAAAAACCTGCAATTCTTTTTTCAACAACTCTCAACAATGAAAAACATACCGACCAGAGTGTACAATTTAATTAATATCCTCATCAATAATATCGTTCCTATTAGAACAGATTCAAGTAATGAAACGACAAACCAACTTCAATAATTTAAAAATGAATTTCGGTACTTTACGTTTTCCGTTTAATTTCATCGAACGCCGTAACAAATTTCCGCTCTAAACCCAATCTGGAAATCACAGAAAGTAACTATCACGGAAGGTCATCCGTAAATGATAATTTAATAGAGAATAACAGACACTGCCCATAATGAATTTTTCTAGGAAATTCTAAGAATCTTTAGATATGCACATGAATATCTGTTTATTTATATTATTTACACATTAAAATATTTAATTAACTTCAGTACATTTACACTAAAATGTCATTTACAAGCTAATGCTTACGTCGGGCCACGATATAAGCGACATATAAGTCTCTCATAGGAGTCTAGATTGTGTAATTTTCAGAAATTTGTACAATGCTTGCTCACGTTTTTTTCCAGCTTTCACTGAATTATGAAAGACATCTCAATTAGGCGGTAAAAATATAAGTATTTGTAAATCAGTGAAAATATTCAAATATATTTTGCTCTAATTTGCTAAATTTTAATCTCAATTATATATACATACATATATATATATACAGTGTTTTCAGTCTCGTTATTGAAATGGCAGACCTCGTGTATGTGTGTATGTATGTATATATATATATAAATACTAAGGAAGAGGAAAGGTAAGTAAGGATATTTAGGGCAACTAGGTGTTGAAGGAAACCCAGTGAACACTTACCGGAAGTAGAGCCGCTGGGGTGTTGCTGAGACACATTTGTAGAGGTTAGAGCTTACGGGATGATCCCTTCATCAGCACAACAGAGACACCTAGTTGCCCAAAAAAAAAACATATATATCTATATATATACACATATATATACATACATATATATATATATATATATATATATTTATACATACACACACACGATGTCTGCCATTTAAATAACGAGACTGACAACATTGTAGGGCATGTGGCAACACTGGGCTAATGATGATTGTTGCAGACAATAGGTACACTCCTGAACGCTACACAGCAGTAAACTTGTTTTGATAAGTCTAACAAGTGCAGAGCTCTTGTGCATTAAATGAAGTATTGTTTGGATAGCTAGTCACGAAAATGAATGACAAATATTTTGAACAAAGAATCAACATGAAATTTTTGTTGAAACTAGGGAGAAAAACAACTGAAATATTTGAAATGTTTAAGCAAGTGTATAGAGAAGGGGTTACGTCAAGAGCACGTGTTTTTGAATGGTGCAAACAATTTTCCAAAGGAAGGGACGAAGTTGAGTTTGACAGCCGACCTGTACGTCCGACAACATCAAAATCGGATGAAAACGCCGAAAATGTGTGAACTCTGGTGCGGAATGATCGACATCTTAGTGTCAGAATGATTTCAGAATAACAATATAAATAGAGACTATACGGTTGATTTTGGCGGAAAATTTTGGGATGAAGAAAGTTTGTGCTAAGATGGTGCCCAAGAACCTCAGTAATGACCAATTGCAGTGGAGAAGCAAAGTTTGCAATGATATTTTGCAACAAATAGTGGAGAATGACGAATGGATGAGCAAATTCATCTCTGGGGATGAAAGTTGGGTTTTTCAGGATGACTCCGAGACAAAGCTGCAGAGTATGCAATGAATATCTTCAGGTTAACCCTGCCCAAAGAGAGCGCAGATATTAAAATCATAATTCAAGACAATGTTTATTTGTTTTTAGGCGCGTTTCGCTTCCAGCTTGAGCGCCTATTATCGTCGGTCTGTCCGTCCGTCCGCATGTTCGTTCTCGGCTTTTACTTAACGGATTTTCATGAAATTTGATATTAATGACTTACAATCAAATATAGTACGAAAATCGCAAAAATGAATCACGTACGCCAATCAGGGGTACCACTTTACTGGTGACAAAAATTAAATTTTCGTCATATCTCGTAAAATATTGCTCATATTAAAATATTTTTCAAACAAAACTTGTGGAACTGGTAAAGAAGAGTATTTCGTTTTCTATAAATTTTTATCGTAAGAGTATCTGTTAGCGAGTAAATCGAACAAGAACGTCTTAAATCGAGTTGAACAAAATTTCTTCCATGGTTACTTCTTCATTGTTGCTATCATAAACAATCTCACAAACAAGCGTTTAATTTCCTTACGTGTGCATGTAATATTATTAAATAGGAAGAAAATGGATTATTTATGAAGAAGAAAAGAAATTTAATACGCAGTTTCCCTCACGTACCGGTATATAATTTCTTTCTAATACTCCATTGCACGAAACGCGCCCATTTGTGATACGTTGTACACTTTCCTAACTTGTTTTAACTGGAAAGGAATAGTGCACCGAGAGTTTGTCCCACCTGGTCAGACTGTCAACCAGAAGTTTTATCTCCAAGTTTTGGAACATTTGAAACAGCGGGTTCGTCTTGTGAGGCCAGAAATGTTCCCGACAAGTGGACCTTGCGCCTTGACAACGCGCCCTCACACACAGCGCTTTTTCTCTTCCCACCCTCAACAATCACCTCAAGGGATCACATTTTGTTAACATGGAAGAGATTCAGAATGTTACGGCGGCCTTTCTAAACAACTTGCAGGAGAATGACTTCCGGAAGTGCAGTTGGAGATAACCCTGGAATTCATGTATAACTGTAGGAGGGTACTACTTTGAAGGAGATCACTGCAGTTCAGAATAAAATTTAATACAGTGCTGACTGTGAGTACAATCTTATTTTCTTCTCAGACCTCGTATATATATTGTGTGTCACGCGTGTGGAAGTTATGAAAAGTTATACCTTGTATTATAAAGTGGTCATGAAGCAATTAATTTTTGAAAACAAAATTAATGTTATCAAATGTTTCGTCATTCTGCGGTATTATCTTATGGAAAATCATAAGGCAAATTTGAAGGCCTTGCAATATGGAATAGCTGCGAAGTAACTAGTTTTTGAATAAAAAATTTCCCATTAATATCCATAAGGTTGCCTTTTTAAATTAGTTACAATAAAGACCCCATCTTGAGAATCACACATCCGAAAGAATGGAGTGAATTTATTTCGGGACAGAATCCGAATCATGCAGAACTAGTTAAAAAATTCCTTTTGACGACAGAAATAACGGGAATTTATCAAGATTTTGAAAATGAGAAATTCTGACAAGGTGGGAAATGGGATGGAGTGGAAATATATATAAAAATATATAAAAAGACTTTTTGAAATTGTATTCCTATAAAGCGCACTGAAAATATAAAATAAATTTTTGGGTTCAAGAAAATATCCAGATCTTAAGAAAAGATTTCATATTATATGCCATGAATTTTTTAAAAAGAGATTGATTTTCCCTCAGCTTAACTAAACGTGCATCTCGTTGTTCATGTGTTTCTTTATTTGCACGAAATTCAAAATTCACTTTTAACTTTTCGAATAGTTCCAGACGCTTTTAACTTTCTCCATACGAAGTAATGGGAAAGTATTGTGATCATGAAAAAAAATCGATTTCGAGATTTCAACGGAAATACACGTTTTGAGTTTCCTAGAACACGTTTAGACTATTTTCTGAATGATGTCTGTGCGTGTATGTGATTGTGGGCACTCTAACTCAAAAAGTACCTGCCATATCGTTACCAAATTTCTTATATAACACACAGGTATGAGCACAAAGAAATGATTAGTTTTTGAACGATAAGGGTTAAACGAAAGTCGAGGTTTATCCGAAACCCGACTTGGTTTTTGCCCTATTTCTCCATTAAAACATTATTTTATATACAGTTCTATAAAAAGGTTATAGAGATTGAAATTTCCTACAACTTTTATTTTAAACAATTTTCCATAGCAGTTATTGTTAAGGAATTGTTTATAAGTAATCGTTTTTTTCGGTTTCCGTCAAATATCTACTTAAAAAAGGCGTAATTGGTCATCTTCGTGAGGACCAAAGTTGTAGAGAATAATATTTCTTCCAAGTTTTGATTGAGACAGATTTTCGTAGAACCATCTATTTCGGAGATATTTTGCTTTTTCTTAATACCAGTATACAGCGCCAGCACCACGTAGCGGTGAATTCTGTAAACATATTCAAAATATACGTAATTTACGGCAATAATGACGACTGTATTCTTTTACGATACTAAATAATAATTTCGTCTTATAATGCTATTCATCTACTATAAGAAAACGCTTGATGTCTTTGTCGGTGCCTGACCGGAGGGTCTCATCAGTCAGTTATGCAAACTGGCTGGTAGATGGCAGCACTTGCCAGTACAATTAGTGCTGCCCCTCCACTGTAACTAATTGCGGCCGCACCTATATTCATTTACGTAAATTGGATGGATGGTAAATACATAATATAATAATAACAATACAATTTATTTCAGCGTTGGCATATACATTTGCATGGTTTCGTCACTTACGTACATATTAACGGGGAGCCCAACTTAAAAATATAAATACGAAACAAATACCATTTAAATCATGTTTTAAAATTTAAGAACATTAAAAGAAACCTATTAACATTTAAATGATTTGTTATAGATAACAATAGAAAAAACAATCACATTTTAATTTCTGGTGGCCAATATTTAGCAATTTCTTCTAAAATTAATTGTTATTTTAATACGAGAACTAAATTAGATTAACATTTTGAACAAGTAACGCAGTGAATTTCGAAAGATTTTATTTGAATAATACTTTTGTTGAACTTTATTATGTCTTCTGAACTAAAATTAAGAATTCGTGTCTGCGGTTCCATGGGTAAAATGTAAACACTACCGATACACTCACGTAATTAATTACGTTAGAAAAGTAAAACATTTTACTACATTATTTAAAATCGATTCGTTCGAATATCTCAATCTATTATTAAATTAATTACGATGGAAAACACAATTAAGATCAATAGTTTTATATCTATTTAGAGTAATAATAGGTATTCTTATTTAGGTTCTCCTGTTATTATGTTGACATAAAAACTCATATTCCGCGTAATCAATATTTACTCATCACTACGACACGCCATTTTGTGATTGTTGGTTGTTTATTTAGCAACTGAATAGAAAGCGTCAGTCTACATCATCAGAGACATTGAGCTTTAGGAGATTATTCGTTGGTTGGTTTTGGTTAGTTTGTTGTTTTCATTTGCTTTCGTTTCGTGTCCATTTTTTGTGTTCTTTGTTTGTTTTCTTTGTTTGTTTTCTTTGTTTTCGTTCTTAGTTGTTCATTTTGTAGTCTTATGTTTATATTCTTTGGTTGTGGTCTTGATTTTTGTCCCTTGATTACCTATTTGTCGGTTTACACCTTTTATGCCGGCTATTGGTTACAGTTTAATTCATTTCTTTTTTCTTGGTGGTTTTTACATTGAACTTATATTCTTTGGTTGTACTCTTAATTTATGTTCCACGATTATTTATTTGTCGGTTTACATCCTTTTCTACCGGGTATTGGTAAGCGTTTAATTCATTTCTTTTTTCGTGGTGGTTTTTGTAGTTTTCGTATTGGTTCGTTTCGTGTTCTTTCCACTTTATTTCAAGACTCCTAATGTAGTTTACAGAAAGGAGAGGAGAAGTTTTAGTATGTATCATTTTCTCAAGCTGTCTTCTAATCGGGAAAAAGTATAACTATTTGCAATCCGAAATGCACCCGGGCGAAGCCGGGTACGAAAAGCTAGTAATAATATAAATATCTATACCCCAAATATGGAGAAAGTCATGTGTTGGCCACATCAGATTTTTATTTTTATTTTTACTTTCTCAATACGTAGTAATGGGAAGGTACTGTATTCATGAAAAAAATCGACTTCGAGATTTCAACGGAAATACATGTTTTGAGGTTCCTAGAACACGTTTAGACAATTTTCGGAATGATGTCTGTGTGTGTGTATGTTACTCTGGGCGCTCTAACTCAAGAAGTACGTGCCATATCGTTACCAAACTTCATACATAACACTATCACATGAGCATAAAGAAGAGATTAGTTTTTCGACAATAACGGGTAACCGGAAGTCGAGGTTTATTCGAAACCCGATTCGGTTTTTGCGATATTTCTTCGTTAAAATATCATTCTTGTATTTACAATTCTATACAAATGTTATAGAGAACGTAATTTCCTACAACATTCATTTGAAACAATTTTCTATTGTAGTTATTTTTTAGAAGTTATATATATATATCCGGTTTTTCGGTTTCTCCTTAAAAACATCGTTATTGGTAATCTTCGTGAGGACCTAAGTTGTAGAGAATAATATTTCTTCCAAGTTATGTTTGAAACAAATTTTCGTAGAACCATCCATTTCAGAGATATTTTGCTTTTTACTTTTTACTTTCTCCATACGTAAGGTGCGTTTCCCGAAATCGTACGGGTCAGATTCGCAGTATTCCGTCCACATTGGGGTTATTTCGCTTAGGCTACGACCCAATGTTGCCACATTTCGAATTTCGCTCACTTCAACAGCAGCTGTGGACGAGTGAATTTCTGAGAGCAATCGTGTCAACAGCGCTCGTCAAGAATTTTTGAATGGCGTGGGAAATTTAAGAGCTCTTATTGGCTGACACTTTCTCCCCCCCACCCTACAAGTCTAACCGTAGACACGCCTCACCCGTACGATCCCTGGAAACGCAGTATAGTAGTGGGAAAGTATTGTGTTCACGAAAAAAAATCGACTTCGAGATTTCAACGGAAATACACATTTTGAGATCCCTAGAACACGTTTAGACTATTTTCGGAATGAAGTCTGTTTGTCTGTATGTGATTTTAGGCGCTATAACTCAAAGAGTACTTGCGATATCGTTGCCAAACTTCAAATATAACACTTTAGCATGAGAATAAATAACTGATTAGTTTTTGGACAATATCGGTTAATCGGAAGTCGAGGTTTATTCTAAACCCGATCCACTTTTTGAGATATTTCTCCGTTAAAACATCATTATTGTATATGCAATTCTATACAAAAGTTATAGAGAATGTAAATTTCTACAGCTTTTATTTTAAACAATTTTCTATAGCAGTTATTGTTTAGGAGTTATTTATAAATAACCGGTTTTTCGGTTTCCGTGAAATATCTCCTTAAAAACATCGTTATTGGTAATCTTCGTGAGGTCCAAAGTTGTAGAAAATAATATTTCTTCCAAGTTTTGTTTGAAACAAATTTTCGTAGAACCATCGATTTCGGAGACATTTTGCTTTTTCTAGTATACAGCGGTGAATTCTGTAATTATATTAAAAATATACCTAATTTACTGTAATAAGGAAGACTGTATTCTTTTGCTATAGGAAATAATAATTTTGTCTTATAATGCTATTCATAATAATTTAAATATCTATACCCCAAATATGGAGAAAGTCATATGTTGGCCACATCAGATTTTTTCTTCCTCTCCTATTAAGCCTTGTTTTTCATTCGTTCCAGTATATTCTTTCTTTATCTCTATTCTAATCTTTTTTCTTGTATCATACATTTTTTCTCGTTAATCTCACTAGCCTTCCTTCCTCCGTTTCATGGATAGTTTTTCTTTTCGTGTCTCGATTTTCTATTAATTAAAATACAATTACGTTCTTATAATCAATCTCATTATGGCGCAGTTTGTTGTCAAACGTATCGCATTTTCTTGCCACTTGAGTCACTAGGTACGCGATTACGATAGCAATCGATTTGTTCTTAAATTTAAAAATAAAATAAAAATGCCGAGAACGTGAAAATTCTTAAATTTTTTTAATCGTGCAACGTCCTGATATTTTTTTATTATATACAACTTTTGATTCAAAATTATTGATATGCATTTATATTTCGGATTTGATAGCATGTATATATCTGAGTGAAGTTAATAAAAAAATTGTAGTAAAAAGGAGAGAGCGTTAGAAAGCGCGTTTTGTACTGTGAATTTAAAGAAACGCGGAGAAAGATGGAACGCGATTTTTAATGTCGTTCGATTTTATTAATGTGCATATGTAAACACAATAAGGTTCTTTTGAAGTTAGTATGGAAATGGAAAATCATTTAATATTTGAATGTAACGTAATCTATTAATTTTAAATTTCTTCTTCAGATTAATTAATAGGATTGCTTCAATTCATCGTAAAAGGAATACATAATTGATTTTTAATTTGAGAATGAAAATGAAAGCATTTTGTTGCGTAGCTAGAGATAATTTATTCTGTAAGATGCGATGCAGTTTCTGGGCAGAATATGAGTTGGTTATCTCATACCTCGAAAACTATCCTGCATTTGCACTCTTATTGAATAGTTTATTGGTATACCTTTGGCAAGCGACATTCCTTTGATCTTTCCTTTCATAAGCGTCACGTTTTGGTCTGTGCTTGGTACACATATCCTCTAGAAAAGGAGAAATTCTCTTTCGGAGGACTCAACCTCAAAGCAAGAACGCATTCCTTATCGGACGAGTCTAAATTTTACATATTCGCACTCAACTATTTCCAATCGATCCCGCGTTATAGCCTCGAGAATATTTTTAAGTAAAAATATGAACTCGTAGCTAAGAAATCCCTCAAATTTCATCTTTGAACTCTTTCTCAAATTTCAGAGCCAATTTTAATTATGACTAATTTATTTTCAGGTCATTAATGAAGTATTCGTCAATAATACTTTATTATCAGTATATTAGATAATTAATTATCCTACCATATTTTATATGTTCGAAAAATATTACCGTTCTAACATTGTGTGCATGCGAATAATTATCTTCAGAATTTGATACACAGCACTGAGAATACAGAATGTAAAGTGCATTTATTATTTTATACTGCAGAGGTATTCAAATAGTGATTGTGCTCGAGAATTCTCGAGAAATTGCTTATTGCTTATTGCTTAATTCTTATTTATCAAGAAATTTATTTTTAAATTAGAAATTCTCGATTCTCGAGAAAATTTCTTTGGGATCTCGAGAATTTTTCATCCGAAACCATGAAATATTATATATATATATATATATATATATATATATATATATATAATCATTATTATTACTATGTACACCTTTACAATTTGGCCATAAGGCCAGGTGGCAACAATATCATTCAATATGAAGTGACATAAATATTCCTCTCACATAATAGAATAATACACGGAATTTCTTAGGGATTAAAAAAAATCTGATGTGGCCAACTTTCTCCATATTTGGGGTATAGATATTTAAATTATTATGAATAGCATTATAGGACAAAATTATTATTTCCTATCGTAAAAGAATACAGTCGCCCTTATTACAGTAAATTAGGTATATTTTGAATATATTTACAGAATTCACCGCTTAATGGTTGTAGCGCTGTATACTAGAAAAAGCAAAATATCTCCGAAAATTTGTTCCAAACAAAACTTGGAAGAAATAAATTTCCCTACAACTTTGAACCTTACGAAGATGACCAATTACGACGTTTTTAATGAGATATTTGACGAAAACCGAAAAAAACCGATAATTTTTTATAAATAATTCATAAACAATAACTGCTTTGGAAAATTGTTTCAAATGAAAGTTGTAGGAAATTACATTCTCTATAAGCTTTGTATGGGATTGTATATACAATAATGATGTTTTAACGGAGAAATATCGCAAAAACCAAGTCGGCTTTCAAATAAACCTCGTCTTCCGTTTAACCGTTATCGTCCAAAAACCAATCAGTTCTTTGTGCTCCTGCTAAAGTGTTACATATGAAATTTAGTATTAATATGGCAAGTACTTTTTGAGTTAGAGGGCCCGCAATCACATAACTACACACACACAGACATCATTCCGAAAATAGTCTAAACGTGTTCTAGGGACCTATGTATTTCCGTTGAAATCTCGAAGTCGATTTTTTTCGTGATGACAATACTTTCCCCATACTACGTATGGAGAATGTAAAAAACACACACACATATATATATATATACACACACACAAACACATACACATACACATATACACATACATATACGTACACACACATACATTTCAGTGGTGGATTTCCGCAGGTTCGTTACAGCCCTTCACGGCTACAGTAGCGGTCACGGGGCCCACGATGTCCCTACCGTACATATCTGTCTTCTTTTGAAAACAACGTCTCACCGTTTCATCTATCTATCGGATGAAATATTTTTCTCTTTAAGGAATATAATCTAACACTCTAAACCAAGATGAAAAATAAAGAGCCGTCAACAGAAGAGTGAACAAAAACAGCTCTGAGGATTCACCGACATTTGATATGTATTTGTATATCGGATACTGTCAATTGACTTTCTATTGCCATAACAACCTCCTAGGTCTGTGTTTATCGATTCGGGCCAAACAAAGCCAACTATGTGCGTGAGAATGATTCGAAAGTAACACCTTAGCCAGTTGCCCACTGACACTGTAGAGAAGTGGTAGCTATACGTGCAATATTGGAAATAGGTATATTGAGTAGATCCAGCCCATTCTATTACTAATATTACACTACTTCTTTGTAGTGTGGATTTGTATATTTTACTTCTTGCAAGCCATGACTCGCAGAACAGATTCTCATGCTAATTATTTTCTTCTTCTTTGTAATCTCCTTTGCTTTAGCTCCAGAATGCAATATTCTTTCCAATACTAGTTCGCCCAACTTTGTAATTGGCATTACGAGAACATACGTCCCGATTCTCCCAATTGTCCAATGGAACCAGTTTAAATGGATAATGAAGCTATTTTTCGTACGATAAATGTTAACTAAAGTTAATTTTAAAATATCTTAGTATCATAACCTCCCTAAACTACTTTATTAAGGAAAATATTTTAAATCAAAATTCTCACGCGGCATTTTTTTTATTCTCGAGATTTCTCGAATATCTCGAGAAAAGCAAAAGAAATTCTCGTATTCTTGAGAAAAAATATTGTGAAGAAGGAGAAATCTCGAGAACATAAAAATGTCGATGATTCACAATCTCTATCTCGAAGCAGTCGATCGCGATCGACCGGTCGTTCTTTGACCCTTTAAGGTCGATCGCTGAGAATATTGACTCAGCGCTATTACTTTTTATTGAATCAAGTGAGAAATATTGAGCCGATATAGATTTTTAACTTACAGTAGTTGGAACTTTTTTATCGAGTTATGCAGGTGATTTTATAATTGTTCAAAAATTAACAGCAAGTGGAATGCATAAATCAAATAATACAGATATCTCTCGATATCAGTTCTCGAAGCGAGACACGAGCGTATCGTTGTTTATCGACCCTGAGTATGCTTAAGTTTATCTCGATACGTGATGTTCCAATCGCGAATTATAAGGCAAAGGCAAAAGTTTGAGGCTAACTGCGACTTTGTGTATAACTTGATTAACTAATTCAAGTAATTTTTGGTTGATTTATTCCGTCTGTATATTTATTTAATAGCCATTTTCTTCAACTTACGATTTAGCAATACATGTCATGGCATGGACTCGAGGACGCCTCAAACGTGTATTTTCGTCAAAATCTGGAAATCGATTCTTTTAGATTAAAATATATTCTAATACACTAATAGGAATTATATAATAAAATGGAACAATTTCAACGCAAAACGCAAAGAGCCTAACGATAACTAAGGCTTTGATGGTTAAACGTAGAAATATTACCAAATTAAGAAATACTTTCAGAATTAATCAAAGTGGACACATTCTATTAATCATAAAATTAAACTCTCTTGGAATTTTTCAATTATTTGTTAACATTTCGACATCATTATTCGCCGTCTTCTGTTCAAAAGCCAACAAATTAGAAATGTTCAAAATAAATTAGTTATTCCGAAAGTTGCCATTGAGAAGAATATAACGTAAAATCAGATTTGTTGGATCAGTATTTGCATTACTATCTCTCGGGTGAAACTACGTAACAGAACCAACACTCGTAACACAGCTTCCAACATTCCCTCCGCAGCAATTAAATATACGGATAGTTGATAATATGTCATGTTCCTTCCGAGAAAAACTAGAATGACTTCGTGAGTTTGTTTTTCATTACTCGTTCGTAGACCACCAAATAAATGGATTTTTTTTAAAAAACAGCTACGCATTTTCCTTGCTTGGCCTCAGCAGAAGAGCAACAAGTCTGTTCTGTAGGTAGTAAGAAGAAGAAGAACTGGAAGTGTTCCTTCTTCCTTCTCATAGACACACATACACGTCCTCTACTAGATCCACTCCTTCCTCTTCAAACAAAAGCCTGACGGGAATCGTGAACTACATTGCGCACGTTCGGTACATATATCCCAACCGACAAATATAAAGTTTTTTTATCTGCCTACCATACTTTAAGGAGGCGTGTCACACTCTCCGTTAGATAACGTTTTCGTATTGTGTAGCGATTTATCCTTTATTTAACTGTTCTTAACTAAAATGTTGGAACATTATTATTGTGGTTGGAGCACAAAGAAAGCAAGAATGCCTTTTCCTCTTCATTAATTTTTTTTTCTTGCACTTTATCTTATTCCAACACAATTTTTAATTTTGAAACTTGAATGCAAATTAAATTTGGAGAACAGGAATTTAGGCATACCAACTCATATACTTGGATAATGAAAATTGAGACAAATAAATAATTAAATGGATAATTTATTAACTCCATTATTTTCTGAATTTGAAAGTATATTTTCACATTGTAGGTGCACGTTATCGTTTCTTTATATTTAAATTTTAAAAGTTGATTAAAACGCTGGTATTTAGTTAAATTCCTCGGTCACCTTCGAACGTTCGATGAAACGTAAGGTTTTTTAAGCTAGAAAAGCATCCAATATTAAATTAAATTCATATTCTCCTCTACTACTAACAATAAGTGAATTTAGTCATTTTGAGGAAAACTGTATTGAAAAAACTGATGTGGTCAACACATGACTTTCTTCATATTTGAGGTATAGATATTTAATTTCGGCATATTCATTTTATATATAAATTTAAGAACAAATCGAATGCTGTCGTAATCGCGCACCTAGTGACTCCAAGTGGCAAGAAAATGCGTTACGTTTGAAAACAAACTGCGCCATAATGAGATTGATTATAAGGACGTAATTGTATTTTAATTAATAGAAAATCGAGACACGAAAAGAAAAACTATCCATGAAACGGAGGAAGGAAGGCTGGTGAGATTAACGAGAAAAAATGTATAATACAAGAAAAAAGATTAGAATAGAGATGATAAAGAAAGAATATACTGGAACGAATGAAAAACAAGGCTTAACAGTAGAGGAAGAAAAAATTAAAATAAAAAAATCTGATTTGGCCAACACCTGACTTTCTCCATATTTGGGGTATAAATATTTATATTATTATGAATAGCATTATGAAGCTAAATTATTATTTCGTATCGTAAAAGAATACAGTAGTCATTATTGTCGTAAATTATGTCTATTTTGAATATGTTTACAGAATTCACCGCTACGTGGCGCTGGCGCTGTATACTGGTATTAAGAAAAAGCAAAATATCTCCGAAATAGATGGTTCTACGAAAATCTGTTTCAAACAAAACTTGGAAGAAATATTATTCTCTACAACTTTGGTCCTCACGAAGATGACCAATGACGACGTTTTTAAGGAGATATTTGACGGAAACCGAAAAAAATCTGATGTGGCCAACACATGACTTTCTCCATATTTGGGGTATAGATATTTAAATTATTATGAATAATATTACTAGGCAAAATTATTATTTTGTATCATAAAAGAAGACACGTCCTTGTTGCCGTAAATTACGTACGTTTTGAATGTTTACGTAATTCACCGCTACATGGTGTTGGCGCTGTAGGCTGGAATTAAGATAAAGCGAAATATATCTGAAATGGATGGTTCTACGAAAATTAGTTTCGAACAAAACTTGGAAGAAATATTATTCTCTACAACTTTGGTCCTTACGAAGATTACCAATAACGATGTTGTTAAGGAGATATTTAACGGAAACCGAAAAATCGGTTATTTATAAATAACTCCTAAAAAATAACTCCTGTATAAAATTGTCCTAATGAAAACTGTAGGAAATTACATTCTCTATAATTTTTGTTTAGAATTGTATACGCAATAATGATGTTTTAACGAAGAAATATCCCAAAAACCGAATCGGGTTTCGAATAAACCTCGACTTCCGATTATCCGTTATTGTCAAAAAACTAATCAGTTCTTTGTGCTCATGTTAAAGTGTTATATATGAAGTTTGGTAACGATATTGCATGTACTTTTTGAGTTAGAGCGCCCACAATAACATACACACACAGACATCATTCCGAAATTTGTCTAAACGTGTTCTAGGGACCTCAAAACATGTATTTCCGTTGACATCTGGAAGTCGATTTTTTTCATGAATACAATACTTTCCCATTACTACGTATGGAGAAAGTAAAAATGATTACTTATAAACAATTCCTAAACAATAACTGCTATGGAAAATTGTTTCAAATGAAAGTTGTAGGAAATTTCATTCTCTATAACATTTGTATAGAATTATATATAAAATAATGTTTTAACGGAGAAATAGGGCAAAAACCCTGTCGGGTTTCGAATAAACCTCGTTTAACCGTTATCGTCCAAAAACTAATCAGTTCTTTGTGCTCATACCAGTGTATTATATATGAAATTTAGTAACGATATGGCAAGTACTTTTTGAGTTAAGAGTGCCCACCATCACATATACACACAGACATCATTCAGAAAATAGTCTAAACGTGTTCTAGGAAACTCAAAACCTGTATTTCCGTTGAAATCTCGAAGTAGATTTTTTTCATGAACAAAATACTTTCCCATTACTACGTATGGAGAAAGTAAAAAGTGAGTTTGAAAGAGAACAGCAAGGACGATGCTAGGCTTATCTCCACTTATATCTATAGGCGGACCAAACGTACTCGAACTTTGATCTTGTTGACACAGCTACAGGAATGTTTCTCTCTTTCGACTTCTCCTCAAAGTTAACTTCATAGAATTAAAGTTTACTTTGGAGAGGTTATAAAGGGCTTTTACTCAATTTATCGGATGTTGCCATTCTCGATATAAAGCAATATCTTATCAAAGAGATTTTATAATAAACTTCATGAGACTGCAGGGGGAAGTAAAATTATAAATGTTTGTTGAATATCATAAAAGTTAATGGAATCAGTGACATATTTTATTATTTGTCTGCGCTATTATTATTTAAAAAATCAACAATGCAGAAATCGAAAAGTATCGCAGCTCGACTGAATAGATGGAAAAATTCTATAGTCGAAATTTTAGTCCTAAGAAAATATTAACGGAAACTTTATAAAGACTAGAAATTTAAAAAACTATATATAATGGAATCTTTAAAGTAAATTATATGTAAACGTAACAAAATATTTTTTTAATGCTGTATCAGATGTTTCTATTTTGAGCTTCATCAAAATTTGCAATCGTAAGTGGTTTCAATTTTCGTGTTCACTAAAGATTAAAAGTTTATAGCACACTTCAAACAAATAATGGAAGTGAAGTGAAGAATTGCAGTGAAACTTTTATATTAACTTTTGATCATTGGTGAATAAAATAAACTGAAACCTCTTCCGATTAGAAAATTTTTAGAACCACAAAGTCGAAGCACTTGTTAATAGAATATTAAAACTTTTATTGCTTTCGACAAAATTTCTTTTAAAATAATTATTCTTCTTTGATTCTAACTCTTACCTTATTAAAGCTATAGCTCGATAATGTACCTCTGTTTAATATCAGCGAAACAGGGATTTTCAAATTATAAAATACACCTTTACATCTCAAACGAAATGTTCCTCAGCGATATTCCCAAATTAATAATTTTAATTTTCCCGAAATTCAAAGATGCGTATCAGAACCATAACAGAGTAACAAAGTAAGACAGACTTTTACACCATCTGCAAACCAAGTTGTTTCATTAGAAGAACTTAAAATAGCAATAAGCCATCTCATCACGTAAGATTTTCCAGTTCCTTTTTTTCCTCCTCTCCAAACATCCTCCTTTAGTTTTATCTCACTCGCTATCCTTCCTTTCCGAATCAAAACTCCATTCCACTTTCTCTCACTCCAGCTAACCTTTGACCTCAAGCGCCCTTCCTACAATCGCAATCTCATTTTAGATGGCCTCTCCCTCTCTGATTACCCACTCCATAGACCCCCCTCCAACTCCTCATTTCACTCTCTCTCTCTCTCCTTCCGAAATGTCCCCCCCCCCCCCTTCCCTTTGATAACCTCTTCCATTAACCACCCTTTTGATTCGTTGCCATGCTGTTGCCTTTGGCGACAAGCGAAGACTCGCAATTCATCCGATATCACTCCAGACGTAATATCTCCATTCGCCGGATATGCGTCCTCCATCTTTCTCTCTCTCTTCCTGAAACGCAAAACTTTTGTTTCGATATTTCGGCAAATAAGAGGTTTACTAGATAAATTTATCTAGATATTTTGAATTTTCTCGAAGTCTAAAACAAAACTTTTCTCTCGAAACTCATAATAATGGCTATATAACATTTAGTGGAACTGTAACATATGAATATATTTGATTTACGCGTAAAGTATTATGATTCGCGACATGCTGAATTTAAGACTGTAATTTATACAAGAAAAATAGTTATATTTTATGCTTCTGGAAAGAAGAAGTCATTTAAGTATTTGGTTCCTTTCGGTTACATCTTCCCCTCTAATTATTTACTAATTATGTTATATGTAGTTGCCAACTAGATACTTAATAAACAATCAAATTATGATTATAACATTATAAATTACGTATATTACTTATTTATTCATTTTTACAATGTTTTGGTGGAGAGAAAAAGGCATTATCTCGTAAAATACAATCAAAAGGGCATTCATTTTTACTTTCTCCATACGTAGTAATGGGAAAGTATTGTATTCATGAAAAAAATCGACTTCCAGATGTCAACGGAAATACATGTTTTGAGGTCCCTAGAACACGTTTAGACTATTTTCGGAATGATGGCTGTGTGTGTGTGTGTACTTGTGTGTGTGTACTTGTGTGTGTGTGTGTGTACTTGTGTGTGTGTGTATGTTATTGTGGGCGCTCTAACTCAAAAAGTACGTGCCATATCGTTACCAAACTTCATATATAACACTTTAACATGAGCACAAAGAACTGATTAGTTTTTGGACAATAACGGATAAACGAAAGTCGCGGTTTATTCGAAACCCGATTCGGTTTTTGCGATATTTCTCCGTTAAAACATCATTATTGTATATACAATCCCATACAAAGCTTATAGAGAATGTAATTTCCTACAACATTCATTTGAAACAATTTTCCAAAGCAGTTATTGTTCATGAATTATTTATAAAAAATTATCGGTTTTTTTCGGTCTCCGTTAAATATCTCCTTAAAAACATCGTTATTGGTAATCTTCGTAAGGACCAAAGTTGTAGAGAATAATATTTCTTCCAAGTTTTGTTTGAAACTAATTTTCGTAGAACCATCCATTTCGGATATATTTCGCTTTTTCTTAATACCAGCCTACAGCGCCAACACCATGTAGCGGTGAATTCTGTAAACATTCAAAATATACGTAATTTACGGCAACGACGTGTCTTCTTTTACGATACGAAATAATAATTTTGCCTTATAATGCTACTCATAATAATTTAAATATCTATACCACAAATATGGAGAAAGTCATGTGTCGGCCACATCAGATTGTTTATTAAATAATTCGTTGGTAACATAATTTGTAAATAATAAGAGTAGGGGTATAACCGAAAAGAACCAAGTATTTTCCTTTAATAATTCATTAAAATAATTTTACTATATTAGGTATTTAATGAAACATTACTCTTAAAATATTAGGATCTAGGACAATTCACCGACCACAATTCACCGAAGGAAAATTCACCGACCACAATTCACCGACGGAAAATTCACCGAAACCACAATTCACCGAATCACAATTCACCGAATCACAATTCACCGAAAGGTAAATTCACCGACCCACAATTGATCGAATGTAGTATTCACCGAAATTTCCAATTCACCTTATGAAGACGGGGAAGAGCGGAAGTAATATAAGCGGAATGTTGGCAACAATGACACGTAGCAATAAACCATTAACGTTTAAGGAGGAATGGGTATGGGGAAGATAGAAGGAAGATGGAATAGTATGACAAAATTAAATAATGGCATCATGGATATCCTTCCATTACAAATAACTCGTACATGAATAATAAATAAACAAATTAAACTCACGGGAGTAGGGGGAGAAGAAGGGGAAGGTTAAACATTAAAGAAAGTAATACTGGCACAATGGGTGTCATTCGATTGCAAATAAATCGTAGATGAATAATAAACAATAACTCAACAAATTACGCAACCAAGGGTTATGGTAGGGGGAGGGAAGGGGGAAGGTTGAACATTTAAAAACAGAATACGAGCACCATGGGTGGCATTCGATTGCGAATAACTCGTAGATGAATAATAAACAATAAATAAAGAAATTACGCAACCAAGGCTTATGGTAGGGGGAGGGAAGGGGGAAGGTTGAACATTTAAAAACAGAATACGAGCACCATGGGTGTCATTCGATTCCGAATAAATCGTAGATGAATAATAAACAATAAATAAAAAAATTACGCAACCAAGGCTTATGGTAGGGGGAAGGAAGGGGGAAGGTTAAAATCCAAAAACAGAATAATAGCACCATGGGTGTCATTCGATTGCAAATAACTCGTATGTGAACAATAAACAATAAATAAACAAATTACTCACTCAACGCTTATGGTAGGGGGAGGGAAGTGGGACGGTTAAACATTCAAAAACCGAATACTAGCACCATGGGTGTCATTCGATTGCAAATAACTCGTATGTGAACAATAAACAATAAATAAACAAATTACTCACTCAACGCTTATGGTAGGGGGAGGGAAGGGGGACGGTTAAACATTCAAAAACCGAATACTAGCACCATGGGTGTCATTCGACTGTAAATAACTCGTATGTGAATAATACACAATAAATAAACAAATTACGCATTCAAAACTTATGGTATGGGGAGGAAAGGGGGAAGGTTAAACATTTAAAAACAGAATACTAGCACCATGGGTGTCATTCGACTGTAAATAACTCGTATGTGAATAATACACAATAAATAAACAAATTACGCATTCAAAACTTATGGTATGGGGAGGAAAGGGGGAAGGTTAAACATTTAAAAACAGAATACTAACACCATGGGTGTCATTCGATTACTAATAACTCGCAGATGAAAAATAAACACTAAATGAGTAAATTACGCAAACAAGACTTATGGTAGGGGGAGGGAAGGTGGAAGGTTAAACATTTAAAAACATAATACTAGCACCATGGGTGTCATTCGATTACAAATAACTCGCAGATGAATAATAAACAATAAATAAACAAATTATGCACTCAACGCTTATGGTAGGTGGAGGGAAGGGGAAGGTTATACATTTAAAAACAGAATACGAGCACCATGGGTGTCTTTCGATTGCAAATAACTCGTACATGAATAATTAACAATAAATAAACAAATTACGCACTCAAAGTTTATGGTATGGGGAGGAAAGAGGGACAGTTCAACATTTAAAAACGGAATACTAGCACCATGGGTGTAATTCGATTGCAAATAACTCGCAGATGAATAATTAACAATATATAAACAAATTACGCACTCAACGCTTATGGTAGGGGGAGGGAAGGGGGAAGGTTAAACATTCAAAAACAGAATACTAGCACCATGGGTGTCATTCGACTGTAAATAATTCGTATGTGAATAATAAAAAATAAATAAACAAATTACGCACTCAAAGCTTATGGTATGGGGAGGAAAGGGGGAAGGTTCAACATTTAAAAACAGAATACTAGCACAATGGGTGTCATTCGATTGCAAATAACTCGCATGTGAACAATAAACAATAAATAAACAAATTACGCACTCAACGCTTATGGTAGGGGGAGGTTAAACATTCAAAAACAGAATACTAGCACCATGGGTGTCATTCGACTGTAAATAACTCGTATGTGAATAATAAACAATAAATAATCAAATTACGCACTCAAAACCTATGGTATGGGGAGGAAAGGGGGAAGGTTAAACATTTAAAAACAGAATACTAGCACCATGGGTGTCATTCGATTACAAATAACTCGCAGATGAATAATTAACAATAAATAAACAAATTACGCACTCAACGCTTATGGTAGGGGGAGGGAAGGGGGAAAGTTGAAAATTTAAGAACAGAATACGAGCACCATGGGTGTCATTCGATTGCGAATAGCTCGTAGATGAATAATAAACATTAAATGAGTAAATTACGCAACCAAGACTTATGGTAGGGGGAGGGAAGGGGGAAGGTTAAATATTCAGAAACGGAATACTAGCACCATGGGTGTCATTCGACTGTATATAACTAGTATGTGAGTAATAAACAATAAATAAACAAATTACGCACTCAAAGCTTATGGTATGGGGAGGAAAGTAGGAAGGTTAATCATTTAAAAACAGAATACTAACACCGTGGGTGTCATTCGATTTCAAATAACCCGTAGGTGAAAAAGAAATAATAAATAAACAAATTACGTTCTCAACGCTTATGGGAGGGGAGGAGAGGGGGGAGGTCAAACAATAAAAATCGTAATAATGTCACCATTGGTGTTATTCGATTGCGAATAACTCGTAGATGAATAATCTATATATATATATATATATATATATATATATATATATATATATATATATATATATATATATATATATATATATATATATATATATCCCTTCCAACTGCCTCACTTCACTGCCTCAAAGTCGGCGGAAGGGTGTAAACGGAGGCTAAAGGGCGAAGAACAGTGGTGTCCTCGGACACTGGTAGGTTCAACCATGCTGTGAAGTCTTTCTGCAATATCTCCGGCCAAAGTGAAAGAGGTACTCACCAACCCGCTCTGGGCCAGCGTGGTGTTTTAAGGCCCACAATCCTCCCATGACATGTACACCCATAAAAAACGGCCCTCATTCTCCGGAGGCTGGATTGCCTCTGACCGTGGCAGTGGTCAGAAACAAGGCATGAAGGCAGAGGGTGCTAAGAATCCCCGGAGGTTAAACGCCCACTGCCACTCTTTCTCATCCTTACCCAATTCCTTTAACCTCAACCTAACTACCTTTAACTGCCGGACTTTGTCCAGTGAAGATAAACTTCAAGAGCTCCAAGAACAACTGCAGAAGATCAAGTGGGACATTTTAGGGCTTAGTGAGGTGAGAAGAAAAGGTGAAGGCCTATTGGAGTTGAAGAGTGGAGATATTTTTTATTACAGGGGAACTGACACAGGAAGAACAGGAGGAGTTGGATTCATCATCCACAAAAAATTGAAGAATAATATCGTGGAAATGGAAAGTTCATCCGAGCGGGCAGCTAGACTAGTGCTTCAAATAAATAATAGATATCAACTTCAAATAGTCCAAGTTTACGCGCCAACATCATCATACTCGGATGAGGAAGTGGAAGATTTCTACCAAGAAGTTGGGGAACTGCACGACAAAGGAAACTGCCATCTAAAAGTGGTCATGGGTGATTTCAATGCCAAGGTAGGAGAACAAAAGGAAGACGACAGCGCAGTTGGAAAATGGGGCTATGGTGACAGAAATGAACGAGGGGACCGGCTTGTAGACTTTGCTGAATGTACTAGTCTATATATAATGAACACTTTCTTCAAAAAGAGTCCCAATAGAAAATGGACCTGGAAAGGACCCAATGGTACCAAAAACGAAATTGACTACATACTAGTCAATAAGAAGCAATTGGCTGAAGACTGTTCCGTCCTCAACCAGTTTAAAACTGGAAGCGACCATCGCTTGGTAAGATGCAGAATAAAATTCAACTCAAAGTTAGAAAGACAGAAGCTTATAAAGAAGAAGCCTAAGTCTATTATCAACACGCAGGTGCTAAAAGAACGAAAAGAAGAATTTCAGCTCCAACTGAAAAATCGATTCAGTGCACTGGAAGACCAAGAAGTTGAATCTCAATTTATAGAGATACTCAAGGAAACTGCTGAAGAAATAGGCGGAACAGTTGAAACAAAGCCAGAGAAAAAGTTGACCGAAAAAACAAGACTGCTGATGGAAAAAAGAAGGAAAATGATAATTACTAATGATCCTAAAGAAATGATCCATTTTGCAGAACTAAACAAAACTATAAGGAAGTGCATCAAGGAAGATGTGAAAAAATATAACTATGAGCTAATCGAGAAAGCTATAGAAAACAATCGAAGTTACAAGAAAATGAAGCAACATCTCTCGATCGGAAAGAGACAGCTGGTGGCCCTGATGCTAGAAGACGGCTCCATAACCCATAGTAGGAAACTAATCCTGAAACGGGTACAAGAATTTTACACCAAGCTGTATGAGGATCCTCTAGGAAATGAGGAAGTAAATGATGATGGAATCATGCCCACCGAAGAGGTCCCAGATATCCTTCCCGAAGAGGTGAGACACGCAATCAGAAGTATGAAGAATGGAAAAGCATCTGGAATGGATGGTATCACAGCAGAAGTATTCAAAGCAATGGGTAATCATACGGAAACAATTCTCGCTAAGATTTTTAATTCCTGTCTGAGGAAGAAAAAGATACCAGAAACATGGAACCACGCATGTATTATCCTTCTGCACAAGAAAGGTTCCAAAGAAGACTTGAATAACTACAGACCGATCAGCCTACTGCCAACAGTCTACAAAATATTCACCAAAATACTCACTATGCGCCTTCAAAACCATCTTGATTCTGCCCAACCCAGAGAGCAAGCTGGATTTCGCAGTGGGTATAGCACGATGGACCACATCCAAGTCGTGAGAGAGGTAATCAGTCGGACTAACGAGTATGAATTACCTCTATGTATGTGCTTTATCGACTACGAGAAAGCATTCGACTCTGTCCGAACTTCGTCGGTGTTACGTGCACTAAAGAAACAAGGAGTAGAAGAAAGGTACATAACCTTGTTCAAGAATATCTACGAAAATGCGACAACATCTGTCCAGCTGCATGAAGAGACGAGTGCCTTTAAGGCCGAAAAGGGAGTGAGACAAGGAGATACTATGTCCCCTAAGTTATTTACAGCAGCTCTAGAGGAAGTATTCAAAACGCTAGACTGGGAGGAAAAAGGCATAAAGGTAAATGGAGAATATCTGAGTCACCTGCGCTTTGCAGATGATATCATACTGTTCGCAGGGAGCGCAGAAGAGCTCCGTAGAAGAACTGAAGAGCTTGAGCAAGCAAGCCGCGAAGCTGGACTTAAGATGAATCTTAATAAAACAAAGGTTATGTACAACTCCTTCACAAATTCTGAGAAGATACATATCAACGGAGCAGAACTCGGAGAAGTAACCAGCTATGTTTACTTAGGTCAGCTCATCACTACTGATGGTTCGCTTCTTGGAGAAATTAACCGGAGAGTGAAGATGGCATGGAGTGCTTTTGGCAAGAATGCGAACATCTTTAAATCAAATATTCCAGTCTTCCTAAAAAGGAGACTGTATGACCAATGTGTTCTGCCTGTTCTGACATATGGTTGTGAAACATGGACCATGAATGCCAGGATGATACAACGCCTGCAAACAACACAGAGGAGCATGGAGAGATGCATGTTAGGGATCACCCGAAGAGACCGCAAGAGGAACGACTGGGTAAGAAAGAAGACGGGAGTCTGTGACGTGATTAAAAGAGCGAAGGTGCTAAAATGGCAGTGGGCGGGCCACACTGCTAGAAGAAATGACCAGCGTTGGACGTCCAGTGTCATCGAATGGATCCCAAGAAACATCAAGAGACCGAAAAGAAGACCGAAAGACAGGTGGGACAGAGAGCTTGTTAAGTTCTTGGGGCAAACTTGGAGGAGGGAGGCAGTTGACAGGGAAAACTGGAAGAGTCTGGGGGAGGCCTTCGTCCGTCAGTGGACTGAAAAAGGCTGATGATGATGATGATGATGATGATATATATATATAATGTTTGTATGTAATTTTAAAGCGCAATAACTACGTTACGTAGAAACAAGTGTAAGGTAACATTTTAATCGGATGAACGAATACGTGTGTGTAGTAAGGTTTTTATTTCGATTTGATTGGAATGCCGAATTAAAAGACAATAATTTATTTTTTCATTCGAATTACAAAGGGACTAGTGCAGCTTTTTTTCACTTGAATGTTAAATTTACTTAGAAATATGGTACGAACCTGAGACTTGAATAATTCTATGAAGAATTGAAAAATGTTTATTTTTATCGGAGGCATAATTCGAATTCTTATCAAATTAGCATAGAAATGCAATTAGAATCAATAAAATACGTGATTTTATCAGTTTTATTAGAATACCCATTATAAGCTACCATGACAACTCCCTTTGTCGCCGAAAGTGACAGTCCAAAGCATTTATATTGATAATGTTTTAGCGTAATGTCGTTTTTCAATTTCTCGGTGCCAGATTACATTGTGGCGTACAGTTCTCCAAAGCAAGATATTTTTAAAACTACGTAAATAACTTAAATATTTGGACGTAGATTTTCCACAGATTGTGATAGGATAAACAGTTTCATTGTTTCCTAAATATTGTTGATGTAGACAATTTTCTTGTTACAGAACTCGTGGATGAGAGAATCGAGCTAATGGTCTGAGGGTAATATTCACTCTTTTTCTTAAACGTTCCCTATTTCCTTTTTTGTCTTTCATTAAATTTAATCATTTCGTAAGTTCCTTTAGTGATTTATTTTTTGATGATTATTGTGTTCTTGCTGATTTTACTTAGTTTTCCTTTTTAAGAAATCGTCGTTCTGTTGTAGTGCTGGCTTTTCTTATCACGCCTCCTGCTTACCTTCAAAATTTAAGGGTCGCGTCTTTTTTTGGCACACGAATGCACTTTTTAACTTTTGATCCATTGACTAGCGAGAGTGGACCAATTTTACAAGGTCTTTCCCGATACCTTTCCTAGAAATAAGACCGTTCTTATCGTTGGCCACTGACTCGAAGCAGGCATTTTGAGACCCTTTCGTCTTTGGACCTTCCCCTGCTTGTCAAAACGCTACCATAAGTGGTAGGGACTGCCACGGAATTCAGAGATATCCTAACTGCCTTCCGAAGGCTCTGTCATTGGCGCTTCTGTATTAAGTTTCTTGAGCCACGTGGTTGACGACAGCCTTCCTCCACCTTCTCCCCTACCCCCTTCTCGCCTATCCCCTTCTCCCCTACCCCCTTCTACCCTACCCCCTTCTCCCCTACCCCCTTCTACCCTACCCCCTTCTCCCCTACCCCCTTCTCCTCTACCCCCTTTTTCCACTATCCCTTTCGAATTTGGGCTAACGTTTCCCATGTTATACATTGGTTACTGAAAAATGAACAAGACGTAGATATGTGTAATTAAAGGTTTCCATGTTGAGAAATAACTTAAGAAAATATGGTGGCGTATTTTTGGGTACTAAATTTACTTAATTATATAGTGCCGTTATGATAAATCGATGCTCAACCATCGAAATAGATCTGATGACATCGAGCGTAGGATTTTATGGGTGATCAGATTCGCCAATTGAAATTTGAATGAATCTTCGGATTATGCCATATAATACGAAAAATATACATTTAGCAGATATCCGTTGTCGGAGGGGCGGGTATATGCGGTCCGTGTTGATTCCTCATATGTAGAAACCGGGCGGTGATGTCGGCATCGCAAGTCTCTCGGTCACGTTCGTTCTAAGAAGGCGTTATTTCTGGAAATTTCCACAAAAACGGGCCCTATTGCTGCGGTGGTGGAAGTAAAAAAAGGGACATTGAAAGGATTGCCGTGAGGTGGTCTAATACAGCGTTTCGTAATTGGTGGGCCGCAATAAGTTTGAGGTGGACCGCGAATGATTTATAAACATTTAATATTGGTTAACAATGCTTTTGAAAACTGGCAAAATTTTAGCGGAAACTTATTGTTATGTGAAAATCAAACAATGATTTATAAATGAAAATTTTAATAAATTTTGTATTTTTTATTTAACCGACTACTTTTATTCGGTTAACTTTTTTCTTAAACACCATATAAATGCTTTTATTTTTGCGATTTATTATGAACGTACGTACAATAAATTGGGAACTTTTCGGCGTTATTTATTTAGTGGAACGAGCGAATGCTTATTTTGTCTATGATGACCGTTATAATCGCAAACATTATATGTCTTCAAAAAGGTTGTTGCGTTCAATCGCCGCACGATGAGCCATAGAGAATGAGCCAATTTTACATGGTCCTATAATAGCGGCTATTATGTAATGCATTATCGGTCCGTTTCAACTTGAATGTGACCTTCAGGTGCTCGCTTATTTGTGTGTCTGCTGGGTATAGCTTAAACGCGAGGAGAAGAAAGGGTCTCCGAATTCAGTGGAAAAATGCGCTCGTATCTTTCTACATTCCGAAGGTCGGTTTACGTTTCTCTAAAACAGGGCTGCACAACTCAGAAGTTGACGCGGGCCAAAATCGACCATGATTGTACCTAAGCGGATCTCACTTTGAAAATGTTGTCCATAATTAGAACTTAAATACACTGTCGTCGATTTATTAAGTACCATAACAAATTTTACATGCAACTTTTATGTTTAAAAAATGTGGCAAACAAATATAATTTACTTACAATTTTTTAATTGATTTTTTACATAAAAGGAATTAACCAGATGAGTTACTCCCAGCTTCAATCGGGCAAAACGAAAGGTGTCGGCGGGCCACATTTGGCCCGCGGGCCGTATGTTGTGCATCCCTGCTCTAAATGTTTAGGTTTGGTTCTGTTCATAACTGAGGCACTTGCTAAAACGCAAGGAAAATAACACTCTATGAAAAGTATAGTGATATGAAAAGCCGGCCTTCTCGCTTTATGATTAACTTTATGGAAGTTGGTAATAAAAGCGATTTTCTCAATAGGACCGTAGTATACTTTTTATCTGTACGTAATTGTGCATTGTAATGTTAATTCTCCTTCGATATGAAGTAATGTTCAAGGGGACGTTGTGGGCATTAATTAACCCTTAACTGGGCGTGTAAAAAAAATTCACGTAACGTCGCGCGGAGTACTGAGTGCGCCATTGTATTATTTTGTAAAACGCGGCTGTAAACAGTAGTAATAACGACAAATTCATTCTAATTTTTGTTTTTCCAGTCTTGTAATGTATGTATTGACTTTTAATTCTTATTGTTAAAATTATTGTTAGTATTTTCTACATTATATACGATCGAAATTTTTGATATATTTAGGACAATGGCATTAAAAATTTTTTACTATAAAATGTTAAAATAAGCGCAATTTTAGGCCAAAGGTTTTAACAATAGAATAAACAATTCTAAAAATAGCGTTATTGAACAACATGTTCGACATCTCAGGCAATGTCGATAGGTTAAATAAAAGAACAATGTATGTGAAGCAAAATTTAGAAATTGCCAGTATTTTTAAATGCGTAGGCGCGCTCTGTACGCCAGTGCGTGCGTTTAGTGAATCTCTTGCTGAAGAATACGTTTGAGAAAGGCTTTTCCGTCGGAAATCTTCCATAATTGTTCTCTTCAGTAGAATCTTACTGTATGTATTGGTCAGTTTTTCATTCTTCTAATTTCGCACTCTTCTGTTTGGTATAAATCTCCCGTAATTATTATGTAATTAAGCCGTTTAGCGAAGATAATTTTAGGACAGTTATTGTCACATTGTGAGGTTAGGTTTACAATGAGAGAGAGAGGGAAATTAGAGGTAAGCTTATTAATCTCTTTTTTTGTAAGTTATTATAATTTAACGATGGTTACGCGCTCATAGTCATTTCACATTGCACTCATCAAAATTTTAGTAGTGTACCTATTGTATCACTCTTTACGCTATATAGGGACTTTCAGCTGGAATTAGTGTCAGATACGTAAGATGATCGTATATGACCAGGAAAAGAAAAAATTTCCACAAGATTCTACGGTTCATTTTCAGGAACGTTTTCTCTTTAATATGTACCATTATTGGAGCGAGTGCAGGATAATAATTATTCCCATTATAAAGTGGGTCAGGGGCGAGATAAGATTTTGAGACTCAAATCACCGTAAGAGAAATAGAAGGAAGTGAAGTTTTATTTTTGCTAAGAGAACTTCAATCCGTTTTTAGGCGCGTTTCGCTTCCAGCGTGAATCACGTAAGCCAAACGGGCACCGCTACTGGTGACAAAAAATGAACTTTGCGCCATACCTCGTAAAGAGTCATATCAAAATATTTTTCAAATAAAACTTGTAGAACTAGTAAATTAGTGTATTTCTTTTATTACGCATTTTTATCGTAGGAGTAGCCGTTATCAAGAAAATTTAACAAGAATGTCTTAATTCGGATTGAACTTTATTTTCTTGCATGTTTACTTCATCTTTGTTGCTAACATAATCTCACAAACAAACGTTTAATTTCCTTACGTGTGCATGCAATATTTTTAAATAGGAAGAAAATGGATTATTGATGGTGAAGAAAAAACTTTAAAACGCTATTTCCCTTACATACGTATTTCTTTCCAATACTCCATTGCAGGAAACGCGGCCGTTTGTGATACTCGTTAAAATACCATAGAAATTAGTTGGAAATTTTTCGCGTTTTGTATTATTGAGAAATTGTGACAGCCATGTCAACCAGCATCGTCGTCGCACTTCCGCATGATTTTATGTGGGGAATATTCGTCGTAATTCGATTGGATTCATGACTTATTTTAATTTAATACTTAAATGCTCACCCGTGTTTTGTGCCCGCAATTGCAAAGTTAGATAGCAAGACTACTTGACGAGAGTATTATATCAGTTAATGATATAATACATTTCATACTCTAATGATGCTACTTAAACTTTACCGTGGAATCCGCATACGTATCATAAAACCTTACTGGAATGACGCATCCAAAGTAAGAGAAATTGAGGAATCTCGTAGGAGAATTGCGGTGTATAGCATCGTAGAACGCCGTAAATTAATTTTCTCGTTCGAATTTTATCATTATCTGGATAGGAGCATGCTGGACCACCTGCCTTAACAAATTCCTCTCAAATCGCCTGTAATCGCCCCGAAGGCATGAAATAATCTCACGAAGAGATCCGTATAGCTTTAGGAATCGCGATTGATTTTCATAGTTTTTTTCTTGGATAGTAATATTGAAAAGAAAAACATTCATATGAAATCCTTAGGGATTACAAGATTCCTTCCTACGCGATCAGATCGCCGTTATTCTTCTTCCTCTGTTAAATGTTACTTTAAATAGGCGCTTGGTTGTACTGTAAAACGCTGAAGTAATTGCACAATTAATAACAAGTTAGGAAAGTGTACAACGTATCACAGATGGGCGCATTTCGTGCGATGGAGTATTAGAAAGAAATTATGGAACAGGTCTGTTATTAGTCGTCCACGACAAAAATACATCGTCCCTATTAGAAACGTGTTCTTATTCAATGTTATATCCCCTTGACTGTTGCGCCGAAAATTGAGAGGATATATTTCTCATATAATTCTTTACTCTTTTTAACACGGAAAATGACCTTTCCGCAGATGCATTCGCGATCGGCATTGACAAAAATATTTTTAAACTTATGTAAACATTTGGGAAGGCTGAAATTAGCCCTCCCTGAATTGCTATATACATTTCCATCGGTGTACTTAATTTCTCAATCATTGCAAAATGAAGAAATTGGGCTACTTCATCTCTAAACAAAATTTCATCAATGTCATCTTTATAATTATGAATTAAATTTACAATACAATTGTCATAATCATTCGGTGATGTATCGCGTAAATTTAAATGAATAAATATTGCGAATTGCTGTAAGACGTCTTCGTACACCTGAATGCGTCCTTTAATTTCTGATAGTAGTCTCGCATATTACATTAAGGCAACTCACAATAACTAATTTTTTGCCAGTTAATATTGCTACGTTATCCCTGTTTTCGCCGAACTGTAGTTTCATTTTTTGGGTTCTTCCTTTATCAGATTTGTATTCTTTATTACCTGGCAATGATTGTAGTTCTGTTTCCATACTTTCAAACGCGTTACTGTTTCGAACTTACAAAAATAAATGAGGACAATGATTTAAGAAGATTTACACCTTCTTGTAGATTGCAATTTTTACTTTTCAGATTTTTATTAGTAGCGTTTATTCGTTGTAGAAGTGTATTCCATAAAATCAACAAAAGTGCTCTTTCATAATCTTCAAAACAGTTGTATAGTTTTTTGCTTCTAATTTCGTTAGGTTTTTCATTTGGTTCATTAGAAAGTTCAGATAATTTGTTTGCGCGCACATTCTTTCCTCGCTCTTTATTTTTCATCTTCTTTCCTCGCACTTTTTTTTCCTTGTTCTTTTTTTATCGCGCATTCTTATTTTTCACGATTCACGCGCATTCTATTTTTTCTCGCCCTTTCGTATTTTTTCACGCCCATTCGTGTTCTTTCAGGCCCATTCTTTTTTTCACGCGCATTTTTCATTTTATCACTCGAAAATAATATTTTCCCCTCGAATTGTTACTTTTTATCACTCATATTATTTTCTTTATCGCTCATAATTTTTTCTTTCCAATCATCTTTTCGTTTCGAAATTTATCTTACCCGGTCGTTTTACTCGCACACAAGTTTTGCGCAGGTTTTTTCATGCTTAATAATTCTATTTTTTCCATTTTTATGTCTTTAATAAGTTAAACCCGAAAGACTATTATTTTAATGGTCTTTCGGGTTTAACTCATTAAAGACATAAAAATGGAAAAAATAGAATTTTTTTAAAGACGGCAAAAGTAAAATCGAACTTGAAAAAAAATGCGTGCCCGGCCGTCCCGGGGTCGACACTCCAGCAGTAATGGGCAAAGTGACAGCCACCAGTACAATAAGCGGGCCCGAACCCAATCGTTGACACTGCGCTACTGGGAAAAAGTCTCCGTAATAGGAGCGGCTATTAAGGAAAGCCTTTTTCCAGAACTCGCAAGAGTCGCGGACAGGATTCGAACCCGCTTATGTAGAGTACTAGTAGACTGGCACACGCACCACTACTCCACCATGTCGACATGGAAAAGTCGTGCAAAAGTTGGCCTGGCTCTTCCGAACCGAGGCCAGCGAGAGGGGGGAAGGTCGTGAGCAAGCGGGGAGGGTGGGATAGAAAGAGGGGTAAGGTAGAACACTTTCGTAGGAGCTCCAGTCATAGCGAGTGTTGTATGCAGGGTCCTGGCTCTTTCATAGCAGGATGGGGACCGTCTGAGGAGCCAATAGAAAATTCCACATTTTTTTTCAAAATTTTTTTTCCAAATTTTTTTTCAAAATTTTTTTTTCAAAATTTTTTTCGAAAATTTTTTTCGAAAATTTTTTTCGAAAATTTTTTTCGAAAATTTTTTTCGAAAATTTTTTTTCGAAAATTTTTTCAAATTTTTTTTCGAAAATTTTTTTCGAAAATTTTTTTTCGAAAATTTTTTTCAAAATTTTTTTCGAGAAATTTTTTTCCAAAATTTTTTCGAAAATTTTTTTGAAAATTTTTTTTCGAAAGTTTTTTGAAAATTTTTTTGAAATATTTTTCAAAATTTTTTTCGAAAATATTTTTTCGAAATTTTTTTCGAAATTTTTTTCGATTTCAAATTTTTTTTCGAAAAATTTTTTTCCAAAATTTTTTTCGAAATTTTCATTCAAATTTTTTTTCGAAAATTTTTTTCGAAATTTTTTTTTCGATTTTTTTTTCAAATTTTTTTTTCAAATTTTTTTTCGAAAATTTTTTTTAAAAATTTTTTCGAAAATTTTTTTTCAAAATTTTTTCGAAAAATTTTTTCAAAATTTTTTCAAAATTTTTTTCGAAAATTTTTTATCGAAATTTCTTTCAAAAATCTTTTTCGAAAATTTTTTTTTTCGAAAATGTTTTTCAAAATTTTTTTTCAAAATTTTTTTCCAAAATTTTTTTTTAAAATTTTTTCAAAATTTTTTTTCAAAATTATTTTCGAAAATTTTTTTTCAAAATTTTTTCGAAAATTTTTTTCAAAATTTTTTTCGAAAATTTCTTTTCGAAATTTTTTTCGAAAATTTTTTTCAAAATTTTTTTACGAGAAATTTTTTTCCAAAATTTTTTTGAGAATTTTTTTCAAAATTTTTTTTCAAATTTTTTTTCGAAAATTTTTTGAAAATTTCTTCGAAATTATTTTTCAGTTTTTTTCGAAAAATTTTTTCGAAAATTTTTTTGAAAATTTTTTCGAAATTTTCATTCAAATTTTTTTTCGAAAATTTTTTTCGAAATTTTTTTTTTGAAATTTCTTTTCAAATTTTTTTTTCAAATTTTTTTTCGAAATTTTTTTTTCGAAATTTTTTTCGAAATTTTTTCGAAATTTTTTTTCAAATTTTTTTTCAAATTTTTTTTCGAAAAATTTTTTTCCAAAATTTTTTCGAAAATTTTTTTGAAAATTTTTTTCGAAATTTTCATTCAAATTATTTTTCGAAAATTTTTTTCGAAATTTTTTTTCAGATTTTTTTTCGAAAAATTTTTTCGAAAATTTTTTTGAAACTTTTTTTCGAAATTTTCATTCAAATTTTTTTTCGAAAATTTTTTTCGAAATTTTTTTTTCGAAATTTTTTTTCAAATTTCTTTTTCAATTTTTTTTTCGAAAATTTTTTTCAAATTTTTTTTCGAAAAATTTTTTTTCAAAATTTTTTTCGAAAATTTTTTTCGAAAATTTTTTTCGAAAATTTTTTTCGAAAATTTTTTTTCGAAAATTTTTTCAAAATTTTTTTCAAATTTTTTTTCGAATATTTTTTTTCGAAATTTTTTTCGAAAATTTTTTTCAAAATTTTTTTCCAAAATTTTTTCGAAAATTTTTTTGAAAATTTTTTTCGAAATTTTTTTTGAAATTTTTTTTCGAAAATTTTTTTGAAAATTTTTTTTGAAATTTTTTTCAAAATTTTTTTCGAAATTTTTTTTCAAATTTTTTTTCGAAAAATTTTTTTCCAAAATTTTTTCGAAAATTTTTTTTCGAAATTTTTTTCGAAATTTTTTTTCAAATTTTTTTTCGAAAAATTTTTTTCCAAAATTTTTTCGAAAATTTTTTTGAAAATTTTTTTCGAAAATTTTTTTCGAAAATTTTTTTTCGAAAAGTTTTTTCCAAAATTTTTTCGAAAATTTTTTTGAAAATTTTTTTCGAAATTTTCATTCAAATTTTTTTTCGAAAATTTTTATTTCGAAATTTTTTTCGAAATTTTTTTCGAAATTTTTTTTCAAATTTTTTTCGAAATTTTTTTTCAAATTTTTTTTCGAAAAATTTTTTTCAAAATTTTTTCGAAAATTTTTTTCAAAATTTTTTTCGAAAATTTTTTTCAAAATTTTTTTCGAAAATTTTTTTCAAAATTTTTTTCGAGAAATTTTTTTCCAAAATTTTTCGAAAATTTTTTTGAAAATTTTTTTCGAAATTGTTTTTCGAAAATCTTTTTGAAATTTTTTTTTGAAATTTTTTTCAAAATTTTTTTCGAATTTTTTTTTGTAAATTTTTTTTGAAAATTTTTTTCGAAAATATTTCTCGAAAAATTTTTTTCCAAAATTTTTTCGAAAATTTTTTTGAAAATTTTTTTCGAAATTTTCATTCAAATTTTTTTTCGAAAATTTTTTCGAAAATTTTTTTCGAAAATTTTTTTTCGTAATTTTTTTCGTAAATTTTTTTTGAAAATTTTTTTCGAAAATATTTCTCGAAAAATTTTTTCAAAATTTTTTTTCAAATTTTTTTTCGAAAATTTTTTTGAAAATTTTTTTTGAAATTTTTTTCAAAATTTTTTTCGAAATTTTTTTTCAAATTTTTTTTCGAAAAATTTTTTTCCAAAATTTTTTCGAAAATTTTTTTGAAAATTTTTTTCGAAATTTTCATTCAAATTTTTTTTCGAAAATTTTTTCGAAAATTTTTTTCAAAATTTTTTTTGAAAATTTTTTTTTGGAATTTTTTTTGTAAATTTTTTTCAAAATTTTTTTTCAAATTTTTTTTCGAAAATTTTTTTTTCGAAATTTTTTTCGAAATTTTTTCGAAATTTTTTTTCAAATTTATTTTCAAATTTTTTTTCGAAAAATTTTTTTCCAAAATTTTTTCGAAAATTTTTTTTGAAAATTTTTTTCGAAAATTTTTTTCGAAAAATTTTTTCGAGAAATTTTTTTCCAAAATTTTTTCGAAATTTTTTTTCAAATTTTTTTTTCAAATTTTTTTTCGAAAATTTTTTTTCAAATTTTTTTCGAAAATTTTTTTTCAAAATTTTTTCGAAAATTTTTTTCAAAATTTTTTTCGAAAATTTTTTTTCGAAATTTTTTTTTCAAAATTTTTTCGAAAATTTTTTTCAAAATTTTTTTCGAAAATTTTTTTTCGAAATTTTTTTTGTAAATTTTTTTCAAAATTTTTTTTCAAATTTTTTTTCGAAAATTTTTTTGAAAATTTTTTTCGAAATTTTTTTTCAAAATTTTTTTCGAAATTTTTTTTCGGAATTTTTTTCGAAAATTTTTTTGAAAATTTTTTTTTGGAAATTTTTTTCAAATTTTTTTTCGAAAATTTTTTTTCGAAATTTCTTTCGAAAATTTTTTTGGAAAATTTTTTTTCGAAAATTTTTTTTCAAAATTTTTTCGAAAATTTTTTTTCAAAATTTTTTCGAAAATTTTTTTCAAAATTTTTTTCGAAATTTTTTTTCCAAATTTTTTTTCAAAATTTTTTTCGAAAATTTTTTGTCGGAAATTTTTTTTTCAAATTTTTTTTCAAATTTTTTCGAAAATTTTTTTTCAAATTTTTTTCGAAAATTTTTTTCAAAATTTTTTTCGAAAATTTTTTTCAAAATTTTTTTCGAAAAATTTTTCGAAATATTTTTTGTAAATTTTTTTCAAAATTTTTTTTCAAATTTTTTTTCGAAAATTTTTTTGAAAATTTTTTTCGAAATTTTTTTTCGAAAATATTTTCCAAAATTTTTTTTCAAAATGTTATTCGAAATTTTTTTTCAGTTTTTTTCGAAAATTTTTTTTTGAAAATTTTTTTAAAAATCTTTTTCGAAAAATTTTTTTCCCAAATTTTTTCGAAAATTTTTCTAAAAATTTTTTTGGAAATTTTTTTTCAAAATTTTTTTCTTAATTTTTTTCGAAAATTTTTCTGAAAATTTTTTTCGAAATTTTTTTTCAAAATTTTTTTCGAAATTTTTTTCGAAAATCTTTTTCAAAATTTTTTTTAAAAATTTTTTTCGAAAATTATTTTTCAAAATTTTTTCGAAAATTTTTTTCAAAATTTTTTTCGAAAATTTTTTTTCAAAATTTTTTTCGAAAATTTTTTTCGAAAATTTTTTTCAAAATATTTTTCGAGAAATTTTTTTCTAAAATTTTTTCAAAAATTTTTTTGAAAATTTTTTTCGAAATTTTTTTTCAAATTTTTTTTCCAAAGTTTTTTGAAAATTGTTTTTGAAATATTTTTCAAAATTTTTTTCGAAAATTTTTTTTCGAAATTTTTTTCGAAATTTTTTTCGAAATTTTTTTTCAAATTTTTTTTGGAAAAATTTTTTTCCAAAATTTTTTCGAAAATTTTTTTCGAAATTTTCATTAAAATTTTTTTCAAAATTTTTTTTCAAATTTTTTTTCGAAAAATTTTTTTCCAAAATTTTTTCGAAAATTTTTTTGAAAATTTTTTTCGAAAATTTTTTTCGAAAATTTTTTTCGAAAATTTTTTTTCGAAAAAGTTTTTTCCAAAATTTTTTCGAAAATTTTTTTGAAAATTTTTTTCGAAATTTTCATTCAAATTTTTTTTCGAATATTTTTTTTCGAAAATTTTTTTCAAAATTTTTTTCGAAAATTTTTTCTCGAAATTTTTTTCGAAAATTTTTTTCGAAAATTTTTTTTCGAAAATTTTTTTCAAATTTTCTTTCGAAAATTTTTTCAAAATTTTTTTGGAAAATTTTTTTTTGAAATTGTTTTCGAAAATTTTTTCGAAAATTTTTTTCGAAAATTTTTTTTCAAAATATTTTTCGAGAAATTTTTTTCTAAAATTTTTTCAAAAATTTTTTTGAAAATTTTTTTCGAAATTTTTTTTCAAATTTTTTTTCCAAAGTTTTTTGAAAATTGTTTTTGAAATATTTTTCAAAATTTTTTTCGAAAATTTTTTTTCGAAATTTTTTTCGAAATTTTTTTCGAAATTTTTTTTCAAATTTTTTTTTGAAAAATTTTTTTCCAAAATTTTTTCGAAAATTTTTTTCGAAATTTTCATTAAAATTTTTTTCAAAATTTTTTTTCAAATTTTTTTTCGAAAATTTTTTTTCGAAATTTTTTTCGAAATTTTTTTTCAAATTTTTTTTCGAAAAATTTTTTTCCAAAATTTTTTCGAAAATTTTTTTGAAAATTTTTTTCGAAAATTTTTTTCGAAAATTTTTTTTCGAAAAAGTTTTTTCTAAAATTTTTTCGAAAATTTTTTTGAAAATTTTTTTCGAAATTTTCATTCAAATTTTTTTTCGAATATTTTTTTTCGAAAATTTTTTTCAATATTTTTTTCGAAATTATTTTTTCGAAATTTTTTTGGAAAATTTTTTTCGAAATTTTTTTTCAAAATTGTTTTTGAAAATTTTTTTCAAAATTTTTTTCGGAAATTTTTTTAAAAATTTTTTTCGAAAATTTTTTTTCGAAAAGTTTTTTCGAAAATTTTTTTTTGAAAATTTTTTTCGAAATTTTTTTTCAAAATTGTTTTTGAAAAATTTTTTTCGAAATTTTTTTTCAAAATTTTTTTCGAAAATTTTTTTCAAAATTTTTTCGAAAAATTTTTTTCCAAAATTTTTTCGAAAATTTGTTTGAAAATTTTTTCAAAATTTTTTTTCAAAATTTTTTTCGAAATTTTTTTTAAAAATTTTTTTTCAATAATTTTTTTCAAAATTTTTTTCGAAAATTTTTTTTCGAAATTTTTTTTGAAAATTTTTTTTGAAAATTTTTTTTCGAAAATTTTTTTCCAAATTTTTTCGAAATTTTTTTTGAAAACTTTTTTCGAAATTTTTTTTCAAAATTTTTTTCGAAAATTTTTTTTTGGAAATTTTTTCGAAAATTTTTTTTCGAAATTTGTTTCGAAAATTTTTTTCAAAATTTTTTTCCAATTTTTTTTCAAAATTTTTTTCGAAAATTTTTTTTCGAAAATTTTTTTCAAAATTTTTTTGGAAAATTTTTTTTCGAAATTTTTTTCGAAAATTTTTTTCGAAAATTTTTTTTCGAAAATTTTTTTCAAATTTTTTTCGAAAATTTTTTTTTGGAGATTTTTTCGAAAATTTTTTTTCGAAATTTTTTTCGAAAATCTTTTTTAAAATTTTTTTTTTCAAAATTTTTTTCGAATATTTTTTTTCGAAAATTTTTTCGAAAATTTTTTTTCGAAAATTTTTTTCAAATTTTTTGTCGAAAATTTTTTTTCGAAATTTCTTTAGAAAATTTTTTTCGAAAATTTTTTTTCGAAAATTTTTTTGGAAAATTTTTTTTTGAAATTTTTTTCGAAAATTTTTTTGAAAATTTTTTTCGAAAAATTTTTTTCCATAATTTTTTCGAAAATTTTTTTGAAAATTTTTTTCGAAATTTTTTTAAAATATTTTTCGAAAATTTTTTTCAAAATTTTTTTTCCAAATTTTTTTTCAAAATTTTTTTTTCGAAATTTTTTTCGTAAATTTTTTTCAAAATTCTTTTCGAAATTTTTTTTCAAATTTTTTTCGAAAATTTTTTTTCGAAATTTTTTTCGAAAATTTTTTTTCGAAATTTTTTTCGAAAATTTTTTTTCGAAATTTTTTTCGAAAATTTTTTTTTCGAAATTTCTTTAGAATATTTTTTTCGAAAATTTTTTTTCGAAAATTTTTTTCAAAATTTTTTTTCGAAATTTTCATTCAAATTTTTTTTCGAAAATTTTTTTCGAAAATTTTTTTTCGAAATTTTTCTTCAAATTTTTTTTTTTCAAATTCTTTTTCTAAATTTTTTTTTCAAAATTTTTTCTAAAATTATTTTTCAAAATATTTTCGAAAATTTTTTTCAAACTTTTTTTCGAAAATTTTTTTTCGAAAATTTTTTTCTAAATTTTTTTCGAAAATTTTTTATCGAAATTTCTTTCGAGAATTTTTTTCGAAATTTTTTTTTCGAAATTTTTTTTCAATTTTTTTTTTCAAATTTTTTTTCTAAAATTTTTTTTCAAAGTTTTTTCTAAAATTATTTTTCAAAATATTTTCGAAAATTTTTTTCAAAAATTTTTTTTCGAAATTTTTTTGAAAATTTTTTTGAAAATTTTTTTCGAATTTTTCATTCAAATTTTTTTTCGAAAATTTTTTTCGAAATTTTTTTTTCGAAATTTTTTTTCAATTTTTTTTTGAAAAATATTTTTTTCGAAAATTTTTTTCAAAATTTTTTTCGAAAATTTTTTTTCGAAATTTTTTTTCAAAATTTTTTTCGAAAATTTTTTTTTGGAAATTTTTTCGAAAATTTTTTTTCGAAATTTTTTTCGAAAATTTTTTTCAAAATTTTTTTTCCAATTTTTTTTTCAAAATTTTTTTCGAAAATTTTTTCGAAAATTTTTTTTTGAAATTTTTTTTGAAAACTTTTTTCGAAATTTTTTTTCAAAATTTTTTTCGAAAATTTTTTTTTGGAAATTTTTTCGATAATTTTTTTTCGAAATTTGTTTCGAAAATTTTTTTCAAAATTTTTTTCCAATTTTTTTTTCAAAATTTTTTTCGAAAATTTTTTTTCGAAAATTTTTTTCAAAATTTTTTTGGAAAATTTTTTTTCGAAATTTTTTTCGAAAATTTTTTTCGAAAATTTTTTTTCGAAAATTTTTTTCAAATTTTTTTCGAAAATTTTTTTTTGGAAATTTTTTCGAAAATTTTTTTTCGAAATTTTTTTCGAAAATCTTTTTCAAAATTTTTTTTTTCAAAATTTTTTTCGAATATTTTTTTTCGAAAATTTTTTTCAAAATTTTTTTCGAAAATTTTTTCGAAAATTTTTTTTCGAAAATTTTTTTCAAATTTTTTTTCGAAAATTTTTTTTCGAAATTTCTTTAGAAATTTTTTTTCGAAAATTTTTTTTCGAAAATTTTTTTGGAAAATTTTTTTTTGAAATTTTTTTCGAAAATTTTTTTGAAAATTTTTTTCGAAAATTTTTTTTTCATAATTTTTTCGAAAATTTTTTTGAAAGTTTTTTTCGAAATTTTTTTTAAATATTTTTCGAAAATTTTTTTCAAAATGTTTTTTCCAAATTTTTTTTTAAAATTTTTTTTTCGAAATTTTTTTCGTAAATTTTTTTCAAAATTCTTTTCGAAATTTTTTTTCAAATTTTTTTCGAAAATTTTTTTTCGAAATTTTTTCCAAAATTTTTTTTCGAAATTTTTTTCGAAAATTTTTTTTTCGAAATTTCTTTAGAATATTTTTTTCGAAAATTTTTTTTCGAAAATTTTTTTCAAAATTTTTTTTCGAAATTTTCATTCAAATTTTTTTTCGAAAATTTTTTTCGAAAATTTTTTTTCGAAATTTTTCTTCAAATTTTTTTTTTCAAATTCTTTTTCTAAATTTTTTTTTCAAAATTTTTTCTAAAATTATTTTTCAAAATATTTTCGAAAATTTTTTTCAAACTTTTTTTCGAAAATTTTTTTCTAAATTTTTTTCGAAAATTTTTTATCGAAATTTCTTTCGAGAATTTTTTTCGAAAATTTTTTTTCGAAATTTTTTTTTCAAATTTTTTTTCTAAAATTTTTTTTCAAAATTTTTTTTAAAATTATTTTTCAAAATATTTTCGAAAATTTTTTTCAAAAATTTTTTTTCCAAATTTTTTTCGAAAATTTTTTTGAAAATTTTTTTCGAATTTTTCATTCAAATTTTTTTTCGAAAATTTTTTTCGAAATTTTTTTTTCGAAATTTTTTTTCAATTTTTTTTGAAAAATATTTTCTAAAAAAATTTTCGAAAAAAATTTTGAAAAAAAAATTGGAAAAAAAATTTCGAAAAAAAAATTTCGAAAAAAAATTTTCGAAAAAAAATTTGAAAAAAAATTTGAAAAGAAATTTCAAAAAAAAAGAAATTTCAAAAAAAAAATTTCGAAAAAAATTTTCGAAAAAAAATTTGAATGAAAATTTCGAAAAAATTTTCAAAAAAATTTTCGAAAAAATTTTTCGAAAAAAACTGAAAAAAAATTTCGAAAAAATTTTCAAAAAATTTTCGAAAAAAAATTTGAAAAAAAATTTTGAAAAAAATTCTCAAAAAAATTTTGGAAAAAAATTTCTCGTAAAAAAATTTTGAAAAAAATTTTCGAAAAAAATCTCGAAAAGAAATTTTCGAAAAAAATTTTGAAAAAAATTTTCGAAAAAATTTTGAAAAAAAATTTTCGAAAATAATTTTGAAAAAAAATTTTGAAAAATATTTTCGAAAAAAAATTTTCAAAAAAAATTTTCGAAAAAAATTTTGAAAAAAAATTTTCGAAAAAAATTTTGAAAAAAATTTTCGAAAATTTTTTTGAAAATTTTTTTCGAAATTTTCATTCAAATTTTTTTTCGAAAATTTTTTTCGAAAATTTTTTTCGAAAATTATTTTTCGAAATTTTTTTTGTAAATTTTTTTTGAAAATTTTTTTTGAAAATTTTTTTCGAAAATATTTCTCGAAAAATTTTTTCGAAATTTTTTTTCAATTTTTTTTTTCAAATTTTTTTTCGAAATTTTTTTTTCAAAATTTTTTCGAAAATTTTTTTCAAAATTTTTTTTTGTAAATTTTTTTCAAAATTTTTTTTCCAAATTTTTTTCGAAAATTTTTTTTCGAAATATTTTTCGAAAATTTTTTTCAAAATTTTTTTTCCAAATTTTTTTTCAAAATTTTTTTTTCAAAATTTTTTTCGAAAATATTTTTCGAAAATTTTTTTCGAAAATTTTTTTCGAAAATTTTTTTTCGAAAATTTTTTCAAAATTTTTTTCAAATTTTTTTTTGAATATTTTTTTTCGAAATTTTTTTCGAAAATTTTTTTCAAAATTTTTTTCGAGAAATTTTTTTCCAAAATTTTTTCGAAAATTTTTTTGAAAATTTTTTTCGAAATTTTTTTTCAAATTTTTTTTCGAAAATTTTTTTGAAAATTTTTTTTGAAATTTTTTTCAAAATTTTTTTCGAAATTTTTTTTCAAATTTTTTTTCGAAAAATTTTTTTCCAAAATTTTTTCGAAAATTTTTTTGAAATTTTTTTTCGAAATTTTCATTCAAATTTTTTTTCGAAAATTTTTTTCGAAATTTTTTATTCGAAATTTTTTTTCAAATTTTTTTTCGAAAATTTTTTCGAAAATTTTTTTCAAAATTTTTTTTGAAAATTTTTTTTCGAAATTTTTTTTGTAAATTTTTTTCAAAATTTTTTTTCAAATTTTTTTTCGAAAATTTTTTTTTCGAAATTTTTTTCGAAATTTTTTTCGAAATTTTTTCGAAATTTTTTTTCAAATATTTTTTCAAATTTTTTTTCGAAAAATTTTTTTCCAAAATTTTTTCGAAAATTTTTTTTGAAAATTTTTTTCGAAAATTTTTTTTGGAAAAATTTTTTCGAGAAATTTTTTTCCAAAATTTTTTCGAAATTTTTTTTCAAATTTTTTTTTCAAATTTTTTTTCGAAAATTTTTTTTCAAATTTTTTTTCAAAATTTTTTCGAAAATTTTTTTCAAAATTTTTTTCGAAAATTTTTTTTCGAAATTTTTTTTGTAAATTTTTTTCAAAATTTTTTTTTCAAATTTTTTTCCAAAATTTTTTTGAAAATTTTTTTCGAAATTTTTTTTCAAATTTTTTTTCAAAATTTTTTTCAAAATTTTTTTTTCGAAATTTTTTTCGAAAATTTTTTTGAAAATTTTTTTTGGAAATTTTTTTCAAATTTTTTTTCGAAAATTTTTTTTCGAAATTTTTTTCGAAAATTTTTTTTCGAAAATTTTTTTCAAATTTTCTTTCGAAAATTTTTTCAAATTTTCTTTCGAAAATTTTTTCAAAATTTTTTTGGAAAATTTTTTTTTGAAATTGTTTTCGAAAATTTTTTTGAAAATTTTTTTGAAAATTTTTTTCGAAATTTTTTTCAATATTTTTTTCGAAATTTTTTTTTCGAAATTTTTTTTTCAAAATTTTTTTGGAAAATTTTATTCGAAATTTTTTTTCAAAATTGTTTTTGAAAATTTTTTTCAAAATTTTTTTCGGAAATTTTTTTAAAAATTTTTTTCGAAAATTTTTTTTCGAAATTTTTTTCGAAAAGTTTTTTCGAAAATTTTTTTTTGAAAATTTTTTTCGAAATTTTTTTCAAAATTGTTTTTGAAAATTTTTTTTCGAAATTTTTTTCGAAAAATTTTTTAAAAATTTTTTTCGAAATTTTTTTTCAAAATTTTTTTCGAAATTTTTTTCGAAAATTTTTTTCAAAATTTTTTCGAAAAATTTTTTTCCAAAATTTTTTCGAAAAAATTTTTTTGAAAACTTTTTTCGAAATTTTTTTTCAAAATTTTTTTCGAAAATTTTTTTTTGGAAATTTTTTCGAAAATTTTTTTTCGAAATTTTTTTCGAAAATTTTTTTCAAAATTTTTTTTCCAATTTTTTTTTCAAAATTTTTTTCGAAAATTTTTTTTCGAAAATTCTTTTCAAAATTTTTTTTCGAAATTTTTTTCGAAAATTTTTTTCGAAAATTTTTTTTCGAAAATTTTTTTCAAATTTTTTTCGAAAATTTTTTTTTGGAAATTTTTTCGAAAATTTTTTTTCGAAATTTTTTTCGAAAATCTTTTTCAAAATTTTTTTTTTCAAAATTTTTTTCGAATATTTTTTTTCGAAATTTTTTTCGAAAATTTTTTTTCGAAAATTTTTTTCAAATTTTTTTTCGAAAATTTTTTTTCGAAATTTCTTTAGAAAATTTTTTTCGAAAATTTTTTTTCGAAAATTTTTTTGGAAAATTTTTTTTTGAAATTTTTTTCGAAAATTTTTTTGAAAATTTTTTTCGAAAAATTTTCTTCCATAATTTTTTCGAAAATTTTTTTGAAAATTTTTTTCGAAAATTTTTTTAAATATTTTTCGAAAATTTTTTTCAAAATTTTTTTTCAAAATTTTTTTTTCCGAAATTTTTTTCGTAAATTTTTTTTCAAAATTCTTTTCGAAATTTTTTTTCAAATTTTTTTCGAAAATTTTTTTTCGAAATTTTTTTCGAAAATTTTTTTTCGAAATTTTTTTCGAAAATTTTTTTTCGAAATTTTTTTCGAAAATTTTTTTTTCGAAATTTCTTTAGAATATTTTTTTCGAAAATTTTTTTTCGAAAATTTTTTTGGAAAATTTTTTTTTGAAATTTTTTTCGAAAATTTTTTTGAAAATTTTTTTCGAAAAATTTTTTTCCATAATTTTTTCGAAAATTTTTTTGAAAATTTTTTTCGAAATTTTTTAAAAATATTTTTCGAAAATTTTTTTCAAAATTTTTTTTCCAAATTTTTTTCAAAATTTTTTTTCCAAATTTTTTTTCAAAATTTTTTTTTCGAAATTTTTTTCGTAAATTTTTTTCAAAATTCTTTTCGAAATTTTTTTTCAAATTTTTTTTCGAAATTTTTTTCGAAAATTTTTTTTCGAATTTTTTTTCGAAAATTTTTTTTCGAAATTTCTTTAGAAAATGTTTTTTGAAAATTTTTTTTCGAAAATTTTTTTCCAAATTTTTTCGAAAATTTTTTTGAAAACTTTTTTCGAAATTTTTTTTCAAAATTTTTTTCGAAAATTTTTTTTTGGAAATTTTTTCGAAAATTTTTCTTCGAAATTTTTTTCGAAAATTTTTTTCAAAATTTTTTTTCCAATTTTTTTTTTCAAAATTTTTTTCGAAAATTTTTTTTCGAAAATTTTTTTCAAAATTTTTTTGGAAAATTTTTTTTCGAAATTTTTTTCGAAAATTTTTTTCGAAAATTTTTTTTTGGAAATTTTTTCGAAAATTTTTTCGAAAATCTTTTTCAAAATTTTTTTTTTCAAAATTTTTTTTAAATATTTTTTTTCGAAAATTTTTTTCCAAATTTTTTTCGAAAATTTTTTTTCGAAATTTTTTTCGAAAATTTTTTTTCGAAAATTTTTTTCCATAATATTTTCGAAAATTTTTTTGAAAATTTTTTTCGAAATTCTTTTTAAATATTTTTCGAAAATTTTTTTTCAAAATTTTTTTTTCGAAATTTTTTTCGTAAATTTTTTTCAAATTTCTTTTTGAAATTTTTTTTCAAATTTTTTTCGAAAATTTTTTTTCAAAATTTTTTTCGAAAATTTTTTTTCGAAATTTTTTTCGAAAATTTTTTTTTCGAAATTTCTTTAGAATATTTTTTTCGAAAATTTTTTTCAAAATTTTTTTTCGAAATTTTCATTCAAATTTTTTTTCGAAAATTTTTTTCGAAAATTTTTTTTCGAAATTTTTTTTCAAATTTTTTTTTTCAAATTCTTTTTCTAAAGTTTTTTTTCAAAATTTTTTCTAAAATTATTTTTCAAAATATTTTCGAAAATTTTTTTCAAACTTTTTTTCGAAAATTTTTTTTCGAAAATTTTTTTCTAAATTTTTTTCGAAAATTTTTTTCGAAAATTTTTTTGAAAATTTTTTTCGAATTTTTCATTCAAATTTTTTTTCGAAAATTTTTTTCGAAATTTTTTTTTCGAAATTTTTTTTCAATTTTTTTTTGAAAAATATTTTCGAAAAAAATTTTCGAAAAAAATTTCGAAAAAAAATTTTCGAAAAAAATTTTGAAAAAATTTTCGAAAAAAAATTTTCGAAAAAAATTTCGATAAAAAATTTTCCAGAAATATTTCGAAAAAAAAATTTCGAAAAAATATTGAAAAAAATTTTCGAAAAAAAATTTTCTAAAAAAATTTTCGAAAAAAATTTCGAAAAAAAATTTTGAAAAAAATTTTCGAAAAAAAATTTTCGAAAAAAATTTTGAAAAAAAAATTGGAAAAAAAATTTTGAAAAAAATTTTCGAAAAAAATTTCGAAAAAAAATTTTCGAAAAAATTTCCAAAAAAAAATTTTCGAAAAAAATTTCGAAAAAAAATTTCGAAAAAAAATTTTCGAAAAAAATTTTGAAAAAAATTTTCGAAAAAAAATTTCGAAAAAAAATTTCGAAAAAAATTTTGAAAAAAAATTTTGAAAAAAATTTTCAAAAAAATTTTCGAAAAAATTTTGGATAAAAATTTTTCGAAAAAATTTTGAAAAAAATTTTCGAAAAAAATTTCGAAAAAAATTTGAAAAAAAATTTCGAAAAAAAGTTTTAAAAAATTTTTCGAAAAAAATTTGAAAAAAAATTTCGAAAAAAAGTTTTAAAAAATTTTTCGAAAAAAATTTCGAAAAAAAATTTTCAAAAACAATTTTGAAAAAAAATTTTGAAAAAAATTTAAAAAAAAAATTTTCGAAAAAAATTTCGAAAAAAAATTTTCGAAAAAAATTTTGAAAAAAATTTTCGAAAAAAAATTTTCGAAAAAAATTTTGAAAAAAAAATTGGAAAAAAAATTTTGAAAAAAATTTTGAAAAAAATTTTCGAAAAAAATTTCGAAAAAAATTTTGAAAAAAAATTTCGAAAAAAATTTTTAAAAAATTTTTCGAAAAAAATTCCAAAAAAAAATTTCAAAAACAATTTTGAAAACAAATTTCGAAAAAAATTTTCAAAAAAAAATTTTCGAAAAAATTTTCGAAAAAAATTTCGAAAAAAAATTTCGAAAAAAAATTTTCAAAAAAAAATTAAAAAAAAAAATTGGAAAAAAAATATTGAAAAAAATTTTCGAAAAAAATTTCGAAAAAATTTCCAAAAAAAATTTTTCGAAAAAAATTTCGAAAAAAGTTTTCAAAAAAATTTTCGAAAAAATTTTGGAAAAAAATTTTCGAAAAAAAATTTTCAAAAAAAATTACGAAAAAAATTTCGAAAGAAAATTTTCGAAAAAAATTTTGAAATAAATTTTCGAAAAAAAATTTTGAAAAAAAATTTGAAAAAAAATTTTGAAAAAAAATTTGAAAAAAAATTTTGAAAAAAAATTTCAAAAAAATTTTCGAAAAAATTTTGGAAAAAAATTTTTCGAAAAAATTTTGAAAAAAATTTTCGAAAAAAATTTCGAAAAAAATTTTGAAAAAAAATTTCGAAAAAAATTTCGAAAAAAAATTTTCAAAAACAATTTTGAAAAAAAATTTCGAAAAAAATTTTCAAAAAAAAATTTTCGAAAAAACTTTTCGAAAAAAATTTTGAAAAAAATTTCATTCAAATTTTTTTTCGAAAATTTTGTTCGAAAATTTTTTTTTCAAATTTTTTTTGGAAAATTTTTTTTCAAAATTTTTTCGAAAATTTTTTTTCAAAATATTTTCGAAAATTTTTTTCAAAATTTTTTTCGAAAATTTTTTTTTGAAATTTTTTTCGAAAATTTTTTTTCGAAATTTTTTTTGTAAATTTTTTTCAAAATTTTTTTCAAATTTTTTTTCGAAAATTTTTTTGAAAATTTTTTTCGAAATTTTTTTCAAAATTTTTTTCGAAATTTTTTTTTTGAAATTTTTTTGGAAATTTTTTTATCGAAATTTTTTTCGAAAATTTTTTTGAAAATTTTTTTTCGAAAATTTTTTTCAAAATTTTTTTCGAAAATTTTTTTTCGAAATTTCTTTCGAAAATTTTTTTGGAAATTTTTTTTTCGAAAATTTTTTTTCGAATTTTTTTTAAAAATTTTTTTTCGAAAATTTTTTTAAAAATGTTTTTCGAAAATTTTTTTCAAAATTTTTTTTCGAAAATTTTTTTTAAAATTTTTTTCGAAAATTTTTTTTCGAAATTTTTTTCGAAAATTTTTTTCGAAAATATTTTTTGGAAAATTTTTTTCAAAATTTTTTTCGAAAATTTTTTTGCGAAATTTTTTTCGAAAATTTTTTTTTCGAAATTTTTTTCGAAAATTTTTTATCGAAATTTCTTTCGAAAATTTTTTTCGAAAATTTTTTTTCGAAAATATTTTCCAAAATTTTTTTCGAAATTTTTTTAAAAAATTTTATTCGAAATTTTTTTTCAGTTTTTTTCGAAAATTTTTTTTTGAAAATTTTTAAAAAAATCTTTTTTGAAAATTTTTTTTCGAAAATTTTTTTAAAAATTTTTTTCGAAAATTTCTTTTCCAAATTTTTTTCGAAAATTTTTTTGAATATTTTTTTCAAAAAATTTTTTTTCCAAAATTTTTTCGAAAATTTTTCTGAAAATTTTTTTGGAAATTTTTTTTCTAAATTTTTTTCTTAATTTTTTTCGAAAATTTTTTTCAAAATTTTTTTCGAAATTTTTTTCGAAAATGTTTTTCAAAATTTTTTTTCAAAATTTTTTTCGAAAATTTTTTTGGAAAATTTTTTTCAAAATTTTTTTCGAAAATTTTTTTTCAAAATTTTTTTCGAAAATTTTTTTTCAAATTTTTTTTTGAAAATTTTTTTTTTTAATTTTTTCGAAAATGTTTTTCAAAATTCTTTCGAAAATTTTTTTCAAAATTTCTATCGAAAATTTTTTTTGAAAATTTTTTTTTTCGAAAATGTTTTTCAAAATTTTTTTTCAAAATGTTTTTCCAAAATTTTTTCGAAAATGTTTTTCAAATTTTTTTTTCAAAATTATTTTCGAAAATTTTTTTTCAAAATTTTTTCGAAAATTTTTTTCAAAATTTTTTTCGAAAATTTTTTCGAAATTTTTTTCGAAATTTTTTTTCAAATTTTTTTTCGAAAAATTTTTTTCCAAAATTTTTTCGAAAATTTTTTTGAAAATTTTTTTCTAAATTTTTATTCAAATTTTTTTTCGAAAATTTTTTTCGTAATTTTTTTTTTTAAATTTTTTTTCAAATTTTTTTTTCAAATTTTTTTTCGAAGATTTTTTTTCAAAATTTTTTCGAATATTTTTTTTCAAAATTTTTTTCAAAAATTTTTTTCGAAATTTTTTTTTCTAAAATTTTTTTTCATAATTTTTTTCAAAATTTTTTTCGAAAATTTCTTTTCGAAATTTTTTTCGAAAATTTTTTTCAAATTTTTTTTCGAAAATTTTTTGAAAATTTTTTTTGAAATTTTTTTCAACATTTTTCTCGAAAATTTTTTTTCGAAATTTTTTTCGAAATTTTTTTCGAAATTTTTTTTCAAATTTTTTTTCGAAAAATTTTTTTCCAAAATTTTTTCGAAAATTTTTTTGAAAATTTTTTTCGAAATTTTCATTCAAATTTTTTTTCGAAAATTTTTTTCGAAATTTTTTTTTCGAAATTTTTTTCAAATATTTTTTTCAAATTTTTTTTCGAAAATTTTTTTTCAAAATTTTTTTCGAAAATATTTTTCGAAAATTTTTTTCGAAAATTTTTTTTCAAAAATTTTTTTCGAAATTTTCATTCAAATTTTTTTTCGAAAATTTAGTTCGAAAATTTTTTTCGAAAATTGTTTTTCGAAATTTTTTTTGTAAATTTTTTTCAAAATTTTTTTTGAAAATTTTTTTCGAAAATTTTTTTCGAAAAATTTTTTCGAAAAATTTTTTTCCAAAATTTTTTCGAAAATTTTTTGAAAAATTTTTTTGAAAACTTTTTTCGAAATTTTTTTTCAAAATTTTTTTTCAAAATTTTTTTCGAAAATTTTTTTTGTAAATTTTTTTCAAAATTTTTTTTCCAAATTTTTTTCGAAAATTTTTTTTCGAAAAATTTTTCGAAAATTTTTTTCAAAATTTTTTTTCCAAAATTTTTTTAAAATTTTTTTTTTAAAAATTTTTTTCGAAATTTTTTTTCAAATTTTTTTCGAAAATTTTTTTTCGAAATTTTTTTCGAAAATTTTTTTTCGAAATTTTTTTTGAAATTTTTTTTCGATATTTTTTTCGAAAAATTTTTTCATAATTTTTTTTCGAAATTTCATTCGAATATTTTTTTCGAAAATTTTTTTCAAAACTTTTTTGGAAAATTTTTTTTCGAAAATTTCATTCAAATTTTTTTTCGAAAATATTTTTTCGAAATTTTTCTTCAAATTTTTTTTTCTAATTTTTTTTTGCTAAAATTGTTTTTCAAAATTTTTTCTAAAATTATTTTTCAAAATATTTCCGAAAATTTTTTTCAAAATTTTCTTCGAAAATTTTTTTCAAAATTTTTTTCGAAATTTTTTATCGAAATTTCTTTCGAGAATTTTTTTCGAAAATTTTTTTTTGGAATTTTTTTTCAAATTTTTTTTTCAAATTTTTTTTCTAAAATTTTTTTTCAAAATTTTTTCTAAAATTTTTTTTCAAAATATTTTCGAAAATTTTTTTCAAAAATTTTTTTTCCAAATTTTTTTCGAAATTTTTTTCGAAAATTTTTTTCCAATTTTTAATTCAAATTTTTTTTCGAAAATTTTTTTCGAAATTTTTTTTTCGAAATTTTTTTTCAAAATTTTTTTCGAAAATTTTTTTGAAAATTTTTTTCGAAATTTTCATTCAAATTTTTTTTCGAAAATTTTTTGAAAATTTTTTTTGAAATTTTTTTCAACATTTTTCTCGAAAATTTTTTTTCGAAATTTTTTTCGAAATTTTTTTCGAAATTTTTTTTCAAATTTTTTTTCGAAAAATTTTTTTCCAAAATTTTTTCGAAAATTTTTTTGAAAATTTTTTTCGAATTTTTCATTCAAATTTTTTTTCGAAAATTTTTTTCGAAATTTTTTTTTCGAAATTTTTTTTCAAATATTTTTTTCAAATTTTTTTTCGAAAATTTGTTTTCAAAATTTTTTTCGAAAATATTTTTCGAAAATTTTTTTCGAAAATTTTTTTTCAAAAATTTTTTTCGAAATTTTCATTCAAATTTTTTTTCGAAAATTTAGTTCGAAAATTTTTTTCGAAAATTGTTTTTCGAAATTTTTTTTGTAAATTTTTTTCAAAATTTTTTTTGAAAATTTTTTTCGAAAATTTTTTTCGAAAAATTTTTTCGAAAAATTTTTTTCCAAAATTTTTTCGAAAATTTTTTGAAAAATTTTTTTGAAAACTTTTTTCGAAATTTTTTTTCAAAATTTTTTTTCAAAATTTTTTTCGAAAATTTTTTTTGTAAATTTTTTTCAAAATTTTTTTTCCAAATTTTTTTCGAAAATTTTTTTCAAAATTTTTTTTCCAAATTTTTTTTTAAAATTTTTTTTTTTTAAATTTTTTTCGAAATTTTTTTTCAAATTTTTTTCGAAAATTTTTTTTCGAAATTTTTTTCGAAAATTTTTTTTCGAAATTTTTTTTGAGTTTTTTTTCGATATTTTTTTCGAAAAATTTTTTCATAATTTTTTTTCGAAATTTCATTCGAATATTTTTTTCGAAAATTTTTTTCAAAACTTTTTTGGAAAATTTTTTTTCGAAAATTTCATTCAAATTTTTTTTCGAAAATTTTTTTCGAAATTTTTCTTCAAATTTTTTTTTCTAATTTTTTTTTGCTAAAATTGTTTTTCTAAATTTTTTCTAAAATTATTTTTCAAAATATTTCCGAAAATTTTTTTCAAAATTTTCTTCGAAAATTTTTTTCAAAATTTTTTTCGAAATTTTTTATCGAAATTTCTTTCGAGAATTTTTTTCGAAAATTTTTTTTTGGAATTTTTTTTCAAATTTTTTTTTCAAATTTTTTTTCTAAAATTTTTTTTCAAAATTTTTTCTAAAATTTTTTTTCAAAATATTTTCGAAAATTTTTTTCAAAAATTTTTTTTCCAAATTTTTTTCGAAATTTTTTTCGAAAATTTTTTTCCAATTTTTAATTCAAATTTTTTTTCGAAAATTTTTTTCGAAATTTTTTTTTCGAAATTTTTTTTCAAAATTTTTTTCGAAAATTTTTTTGAAAATTTTTTTCGAAATTTTCATTCAAATTTTTTTTCAAAATTTTTTCTAAAATTTTTTCGAAAATTTTTTTCAAAATTTTTTTCGAAAATTTTTTTTCAAAATTTTTTTCGAAAATTTTTTTCGAAAATTTTTTTTCGAAAATGTTTTTCAAATTTTTTTTTCAAAATTATTTTTCAAAATTTTTTCGAAAATTTTTTTCAAAATTCTATTCGAAAATTTTTTTTCAAAATTTTTTTCAAAACTTTTTTTTGAAACTTTTTTTTCTAAAATTTTTTTTCAAAATTTTTTTCAAAATTTTTTTCGAAAATTTCTTTTCGAAATTTTTTTCGAAAATTTTTTTCAAAATTTTTTTCGAGAAATTTTTTTCCAAAATTTTTTTGAAAATTTTTCTTGAAATTTTTTTCAAAATTTTTTTCGAAAATTTTTTTTCGAAATTTTTTTCGAAATTTTTTTTCAAATTTTTTTTTGAAAAATTTTTTTCCAAAATTTTTTCGAAAATTTTTTTGAAAATTTTTTTCGAAATTTTCATTCAAATTTTTTTTCGAAAATTTTTTTCGAAATTTTTTTTTTGAAATTTTTTTTCAAATTTTTTTTTCAATTTTTTTTTCGAAAATTTTTTTTCAAAATTTTTTCGAATATTTTTTTTCAAAATTTTTTCGAAAATTTTTTTTCGACATATTTTTCGAAAATTTTTTTCAAAATTTTTTTTCCAAATTTTTTTTCAAAATTTTTTTTTCGAAATTTTTTTCGTAAATTTTTTTCAAAATTTTTTTCGAAATTTTTTTTCAAATTTTTTTCGACAATTTTTTTTCGAAATTTTTTTCGAAATTTTTTTCGAAAATTTTTTTTTCGAAATTTTTTTCGAAAAATTTTTTCATAATTTTTTTTCGAAATTTCTTTAGAATATTTTTTTCGAAATTTTTTTTTCAAAAATTTTTTTCAAAATTTTTTTGGAAATTTTTTTTTCGAAATTTTCATTCAAATTTTTTTTCGAAAATTTTTTTCCAAAATTTTTTTCGAAATTTTTTTTGTAAATTTTTTTCAAAATTTTTTTTCAAAATTTTTTCTAAAATTATTTTTCAAAATATTTCCGAAAATTTTTTTCAAAATTTTCTTCGAAAATTTTTTTCAAAATTTTTTTCGAAATTTTTTATCGAAATTTCTTTCGAGAATTTTTTTCGAAAATTTTTTTTCGAAATTTTTTTTCATATTTTTTTTCGAAAAATTTTTTTCCAATATTTTTTCGAAAATTTTTTTCGAAATTTTCATTCAAAATTTTTTTCGAAAATTTTTTTCGAAAATTTTTTTCGAAAATTTTTTTCGAAATTTTTTTTGTAAATTTTTTTCAAAATTTTTTTTGAAAATTTTTTCGAAAATTTTTCTCGAAAAATTTTTTTCCAAAATTTTTTCGAAAATTTTTTGAAAAATTTTTTTGAAAACTTTTTTTGGAAATTTTTTTTCAAAATTTTTTTTCGAAATTTTTTTCGAAAATTTTTCTTGTAAATTTTTTTCAAAATTTTTTTTCCAAATTTTTTTCGAAATTTTTTTTCGAAATATTTTTCGAAAATTTTTTCCAAATTTTTTTGAAAAATTTTTTCAAAATTTTTTCGAAAATTTTTTTCAAAATTTTTTTTCAAATTTTTTTTCAAAATTTTTTTTCGAAAATTTTTTTCAAAATTTTTTTCAAAAATTTTCTTTCAAAATTTTTTTCGTAAATTTTTTTTGAAAATTTTTTTTCGAAAATTTTTTTCCAAAATTTTTTCGAAAATTTTTTTGAAAACTTTTTTCGAAATTTTTTTTCAAAATTTTTTTCGAAAATTTTTTTTTGGAAATTTTTTCGAAAATTTTTTTTCCAAATTTTTTTCGAAAATTCTTTTCAATATTTTTTTTCCAATTTTTTTTTCAAAATTTTTTTCAAAATTTTTTTTTCGAAAATTTTTTTCAAAATTTTTTTCGAAAATTTTTTTTAAAATTTTTTTCGAAAATTTTTTTTCGAAATTTTTTTCGAAAATTTTTTCCGAAAATTTTTTTTCGAAAATTTTCTTCAAATTTTTTTCGAAAATTTTTTTTTGGAAATTTTTTCGAAAATTTTTTTTCGAAATTTTTTTCGAAAATCTTTTTCAAAATTTTTTTTTCAAATTTTTTTTCGAATAATTTTTTTCGAAAATTTTTTTCAAAATTTTTTTCGAAAATTTTTTTTCGAAAATTTTTTTCAAAATTTTTTTTCCAATTTTTTTTTCAAAATCTTTTTCGAAAATTTTTTTTCGAAATTTTTTTTCAAAATTTTTTTCAAAATTTTTTTCGAAAATTTTTTTTCGAAATTTTTTTCGAAAATTTTTTTTCGAAAATTTTTTTCAAATTTTTTTTCGAAAATTTTTTTTCGAAATTTCTTTAGAAAATTTTTTTCGAAAATTTTTTTTCGAAAATTTTTTCGAAAATCTTTTTCAAAATTTTTTTTTCAAAATTTTTTTCGAATATTTTTTTTCGAAAATTTTTTTCAAAATTTTTTTCGAAAATTTTTTTTCGAAATTTTTTTCGAAAATTTTTTTCGAAAATTTTTTTCAAAATTTTTTTCGAAAATTTTTTTTTGAAATTTTTTTCGAAAATTTTTTAAAAATTTTTTCGAAAATTTTTTTGAAAATTTTTTTCGAAATTTTTTTTTCCAAATTTTTTTCGAAAATTTTTTTTCGAAATTTTTTTCGAAAATTTTTTTCAAAATTTTGTTTCCAATTTTTTTTTCAAAATTTTTTTCAAAAATTTTTTTCAAAATTTTTTTCAAAAATTTTTTTCAAAATTTTTTTCGAAAATTTTTTTTCGAAATTTCTTTCGAAAATTTTTTTCCAAAATTTTTTCGAAAATTTTTTTGGAAATTTTTTTCGAAATTTTTTTTCAATATTTTTTTGGGAAATTTTTTTTCGAAATTTTTTCGAAAATTTTTTTCAAAATTTTTTTCGAAATTTTTTTTTCGAAATTTTTTTCGAAAATTTTTTTTCCAATTTTTTTTTCAAAATTTTTTTCGAAAATTTTTTTTCGAAATTTCTTTCGAAAATTTTTTTGGAAATTTTTTTCGAAATTTTTTTTCAAAATTTTTTTCAAAATTTTTTTTCGAAATTTTTTTTCAAAATTTTTTTCGAAATTTTTTTTTCGAAATTTTTTTCGAAAATTTTTTTTCCAATTTTTTTTTCAAAATTTTTTTCGAAAATTTTTTTCAAAATTTTTTTTGAAAATTTTTTTCAAAATTTTTTTCGAAATTTTTTTTTCGAAATTTCTTTCGAAAATTTTTTTCGAAAATTTTTTTCGAAAATTTTTTTTCGAAAATTTTTTTCGAAATTTTTTTCGAAAATTTTTTTTCGAAATTTTTTTCGAAAATTTTTCTGAAAATTTTTTTGGAAAATTTTTTTCTGAAAATTTTTTTAGAAAATTTTTTTCCAAATTTTTTTGAAAATTTTTTTAAAAATTTTTTTCGAAATTTTTTTTCGAAATTTTTTTTCAAATTTTTTTTTTTTAATTATTTTCAAAATTTTTTTTTTCGAAAATTTTTTTCAAAATTTTTTCCGAAAATTTTTTTTTCAAATTTTTTTTCAAAAATTTTTTTTCGAAATTTTTTTCGTAAATTTTTTTTCGAAATTTTTTTCAAAATTTTTTCCAAAAATTTTTTTTAGAAATTTTTTTCTAAATTATTTTCGAAAATTTTTTTCCAAAATTTTTTCGAAAATTTTTTTGGAAATTTTTTTGAAAATTTTTTCGAAAATTTTTTTTCGAAATTTCTTTAGAAAATTTTTTTCGAAAATTTTTTTTCGAAAATTTTTTCGAAAATCTTTTTCAAAATTTTTTTTTCAAAATTTTTTTCGAATATTTTTTTTCGAAAATTTTTTTCAAAATTTTTTTCGAAAATTTTTTTTCGAAATTTTTTTCGAAAATTTTTTTCGAAAATTTTTTTCAAAATTTTTTTCGAAAATTTTTTTTTGAAATTTTTTTCGAAAATTTTTTAAAAATTTTTTCGAAAATTTTTTTGAAAATTTTTTTCGAAATTTTTTTTCCAAATTTTTTTCGAAAATTTTTTTTCGAAATTTTTTCGAAAATTTTTTTTCGAAATTTTTTTCGAAAATTTTTTTCAAAATTTTGTTTCCAATTTTTTTTTCAAAATTTTTTCGAAAATTTTTTTGCAAATTTTTTTCGAAAAATTTTTTTCCATAATTTTTTCGAAAATTTTTTTGAAAATTTTTTTCGAAAATTTTTTTTCCAATTTTTTTTGAAAATTTTTTTCGAAAATTTTTTTTCGAAATTTCTTTCGAAAATTTTTTTCGAAAATTTTTTTTTGAAAATTTTTTTCAAAATTTTTTGGGAAAATTTTTTTTTCGAAATTTTTTTCGAAAATTTTTTTTTGAAAATTTTTTTCAAATTTTTTTTGGAAAATTTTTTTTTCGAAATTTTTTTCGAAAATTTTTTTAAAAATTTTTTCAAAATTTTTTTTCGAAAATTTTTTTTCGAAATTTTTTTCAAAATTTTTTCCGAAAATTTTTTTTCAAAATTTTTTTCAAAATTTTTTTCGGAAATTTATATAAAATTTTTTTTCAAAATTTTTTTCCAAAATTTCTTCGAAAATTTATTTGAAAATTTTTTTCGAAATTTTTTTTCAAAATTTTTTTTCAAAATTTTTTTCAAAATTTTTTTTCCAAATTTTTTTCGGAAATTTTTTTTTGAAATTTTTTTCGAAAATTTTTTTCAAAATTTTTTTTCCAAATTTTTTTTCAAAATTTTTTCAAAATTTTTTTTTCGAAATTTTTTTCAAAATTTTTCTCGAAATTTTTTTTTAAAATTTTTTTCAAAAATTTTTTTCGAAAATTTTTTTCGAAATTTTTTTTTCGAAATTTTTTTCAAAATTTTTTCCGAAAATTTTTTTTTTAAATTTTTTTTTAAATTTTTTTCGGAAATTTTTTTAAAAATTTTTTTCAAAATTTTTTTCGAAAATTTTTTTCCAAAATTTCTTCGAAAATTTTTTTGAAAATTTTTTTCGAAATTTTTTTTCAAAATTTTTTTTCGAAATTTTTTTTCAAAATTTTTTTCGAAAATTTTTTTTTGAAATTTTTTTCGTAAATTTTTTTTGAAAATTTTTTTTCGAAAATTTTTTTCCAAAATTATTTCGAAAATTTTTTCGAAAATTTTTTTTCGAAATTTTTTTCGAAAATTTTTTTCAAAATTTTTTTCCAATTTTTTTTTCAAAATTTTTTTCGAAATTTTTTTCGAAATTTTTTTTCAAAATTTTTTTCGAAATTTTTTTTTCGAAATTTTTTTCGAAAATTTTTTTTCCAATTTTTTTTTTTAAATTTTTTTCGAAAATTTTTTTCAAAATTTTTTTCGAAATTTTTTTTTCGAAATTTCTTTCGAAAATTTTTTTCGAAAATTTTTTTCGAAAATTTTTTTTCGAAAATTTTTTTCGAAATTTTTTTCGAAAATTTTTTTTCGAAATTTTTTTCGAAAATTTTTCTGAAAATTTTTTTGGAAAATTTTTTTCCGAAAATTTTTTTAGAAAATTTTTTTCCAAATTTTTTTGAAAATTTTTTTAAAAATTTTTTTCGAAATTTTTTTTTGAAATTTTTTTTCAAAATTTTTTTTTTTAATTATTTTCAAAATTTTTTTTTCGAATTTTTTTTCAAAAATTTTTTTTCGAAATTTTTTTCGTAAATTTTTTTTCGAAATTTTTTTCAAAATTTTTTCCAAAAATTTTTTTTCGAAATTTTTTTCAAAATTTTTTCCTAAAATTTTTTTTCAAAATTTTTTTTAAAATTTTTTTCCAAAATTTCTTCGAAAATTTCTTTGAAAATTTTTTTCGAAATTTTTTTTCAAAATTTTTTTTCAAAATTTTTTTCAAAATTTTTTTTCCAAATTTTTTTCGGAAATTTTTTTTCGAAATATTTTTCGAAAATTTTTTTCAAAATTTTTTTTCCAAATTTTTTTTCAAAATTTTTTCAAAATTTTTTTTTCGAAATTTTTTTCAAAATTTTTTCCGAAAATTTTTTTTTTTAATTTTTTTTTAATTTTTTTCGGAAATTTTTTTAAAAATTTTTTTCAAAATTTTTTTCCAAAATTTCTTCGAAAATTTTTTTGAAAATTTTTTTTCAAAATTTTTTTTCGAAATTTTTTTTCAAAATTTTTTTCGAAAATTTTTTTTTGAAATTTTTTTCGTAAATTTTTTTTGAAAATTTTTTTTCGAAAATTTTTTTCCAAAATTATTTCGGAAATTTTTTCGAAAATTTTTTTTCGAAATTTTTTCCGAAAATTTTTTTCAAAATTTTTTTTCCAATTTTTTTTTCAAAATTTTTTTCGAAATTTTCTTTCAAAATTTTTTTTCGAAATTTTTTTTCAAAATTTTTTTCGAAATTTTTTTCAAAATTTTTCTGGAAATTTTTTTTCAAAATTTTTTTCAAAAATTTTTTTCGAAAATTTTTTTCGAAATTTTTTTTTCGTAATTTTTTTCAAAATTTTTTTCCGAAAATTTTTTTTTTTAATTTTTTTTTTAATTTTTTTCGGAAATTTTTTTAAAATTTTTTTCAAAATTTTTTTCGAAAATTTTTTTCCAAAATTTCTTCGAAATTTTTTTTGAAAATTTTTTCGAAATTTTTTTTCAAAATTTTTTTTCGAAATTTTTTTTCAAAATTTTTTTCGAAAATTTTTTTTTGAAATTTGTTTCGTAAATTTTTTTTGAAAATTTTTTTTCGAAAATTTTTTTCCAAAATTATTTCGAAAATTTTTTCGAAAATTTTTTTTCGAAATTTTTTTCGAAAATTTTTTTCAAAATTTTTTTCCAATTTTTTTTTCAAAATTTTTTTCGAAATTTTCTTTCAAAATTTTTTTTCGAAATTTTTTTTCAAAATTTTTTTCGAAATTTTTTTTTCGAAATTTTTTTCGAAAATTTTTTTTCCAATTTTTTTTTCAAAATTTTTTTCAAAATTTTTTTCGAAAATTTTTTTCAAAATTTTTTTAGAAAATTTTTTTCAAAATTTTTTTCGAAATTTTTTTTTCGAAATTTCTTTCGAAAATTTTTTTCGAAAATTTTTTTCGAAAATTTTTTTTCGAAAATTTTTTTCGAAATTTTTTTCGAAAATTTTTTTTCGAAATTTTATCGAAAATTTTTCTGAAAATTTTTTTGGAAAATTTTTTTTTGAAAATTTTTTTAGAAAATTTTTTTCCGAATTTTTTTGAAAATTTTTTTAAAAATTTTTTTCGAAATTTTTTTTCGAAATTTTTTTTCAAAATTTTTTTTTTAATTATTTTCAAAATTTTTTTTTTCGAAAATTTTTTTCAAAATTTTTTCCGAAAATTTTTTTTTCAAATTTTTTTTCAAAAATTTTTTTTCGAAATTTTTTTCGTAAATTTTTTTTCGAAATTTTTTTCAAAATTTTTTCCAAAAATTTTTTTTCGAAATTTTTTTCTAAATTATTTTCGAAAATTTTTTTCCAAAATTTTTTAGAAAATTTTTTTGGAAATTTTTTTGAAAATTTTTTCGAAAATTTTTTTTCGAAATTTCTTTAGAAAATTTTTTTCGAAAATTTTTTTTCGAAAATTTTTTCGAAAATCTTTTTCAAAATTTTTTTTTCAAAATTTTTTTCGAATATTTTTTTTCGAAAATTTTTTTCAAAATTTTTTTCGAAAATTTTTTTTCGAAATTTTTTTCGAAAATTTTTTTCGAAAATTTTTTTCAAAATTTTTTTCGAAAATTTTTTTTTGAAATTTTTTTCGAAAATTTTTTAAAAATTTTTTCGAAAATTTTTTTGAAAATTTTTTTCGAAATTTTTATTCAAAATTTTTTTCGAAAATTTTTTTCAAAATTTTGTTTCCAATTTTTTTTTCAAAATTTTTTTCGAAAATTTTTTTCAAAATGTTTTTCGAAAATTTTTTTTCGAAATTTCTTTCGAAAATTTTTTTCCAAAATTTTTTCGAAAATTTTTTTGTAAATTTTTTTCGAAATTTTTTTTCAATATTTTTTTTTGGAAATTTTTTTTCGAAATTTTTTTCGAAAATTTTTTTGCAAATTTTTTTCGAAAAATTTTTTTCCATAATTTTTTCGAAAATTTTTTTGAAAATTTTTTTCGAAAATTTTTTTTCGAAATTTCTTTCGAAAATTTTTTTCGAAAATTTTTTTTTGAAAATTTTTTTCAAAATTTTTTGGGAAATTTTTTTTTTCGAAATTTTTTTCGAAAATTTTTTTTTGAAAATTTTTTTCAAATTTTTTTTGGAAAATTTTTTTTTCGAAATTTTTTTCGAAAATTTTTTTAAAAATTTTTTCAAAATTTTTTTTCGAAAATTTTTTTTCGAAATTTTTTTCAAAATTTTTTCCGAAAATTTTTTTTCAAAATTTTTTTCGGAAATTTATATAAAAATTTTTTTCAAAATTTTTTTCCAAAATTTCTTCGAAAATTTCTTTGAAAATTTTTTTCGAAATTTTTTTTCAAAATTTTTTTTTAAAATTTTTTTAAATTTTTTTTCCAAATTTTTTTCGGAAATTTTTTTTCGAAATTTTTTTCGAAAATTTTTTTCAAAATTTTTTTTCCAAATTTTTTTTCAAAATTTTTTCAAAATTTTTTTTCGAAATTTTTTTCAAAATTTTTCTCGAAATTTTTTTTCAAAATTTTTTTCAAAAATTTTTTTCGAAAATTTTTTTCGAAATTTTTTTTTCGAAATTTTTTTCAAAATTTTTTCCGAAAATTTTTTTTTTTAATTTTTTTTTTAATTTTTTTCGGAAATTTTTTTAAAAATTTTTTTCAAAATTTTTTTCGAAAATTTTTTTCCAAAATTTCTTCGAAAATTTTTTTGAAAATTTTTTTCGAAATTTTTTTTCAAAATTTTTTTTCGAAATTTTTTTTCAAAATTTTTTTCAAAATTTTTTTCCAATTTTTTTTTCAAAATTTTTTTCGTAAATTTTTTTTGAAAATTTTTTTTCAAAAATTTTTTTCCAAAATTATTTCGAAAATTTTTTCGAAAATTTTTTTTCGAAATTTTTTTCGAAAATTTTTTTCAAAATTTTTTTCCAATTTTTTTTTCAAAATTTTTTTCGAAATTTTCTTTCAAAATTTTTTTTCGAAATTTTTTTTCAAAATTTTTTTCGAAATTTTTTTTTCGAAATTTTTTTCGAAAATTTTTTTTCCAATTTTTTTTTCAAAATTTTTTTCGAAAATTTTTTTCAAAATTTTTTTCGAAATTTTTTTTTCGAAATTTCTTTCGAAAATTTTTTTCGAAAATTTTTTTCGAAAATTTTTTTTCGAAAATTTTTTTCGAAATTTTTTTCGAAAATTTTTTTTCGAAATTTTTTTCGAAAATTTTTCTGAAAATTTTTTTGGAAAATTTTTCTGAAAATTTTTTTGGAAAATTTTTTTCTGAAAATTTTTTTAGAAAATTTTTTTCCAAATTTTTTTGAAAATTTTTTTAAAAATTTTTTTCGAAATTTTTTTTCGAAATTTTTTTTCAAAATTTTTTTTTTAATTATTTTCAAAATTTTCTTTTTTCGAAAATTTTTTTCAAAATTTTTTCCGAAAATTTTTTTTTCAAATTTTTTTTCAAAAATTTTTTTTCGAAATTTTTTTCGTAAATTTTTTTTCGAAATTTTTTTCAAAATTTTTTCCAAAAATTTTTTTTCGAAATTTTTTTCAAAATTTTTCCGAAAATTTTTTTTCAAAATTTTTTTCGGAAATTTATATAAAATTTTTTTTCAAAATTTTTTTCCAAAATTTCTTCGAAAATTTCTTTGAAAATTTTTTTCGAAATTTTTTTTCAAAATTTTTTTTCAAAATTTTTTTCAAAATTTTTTTTCCAAATTTTTTTCGGAAATTTTTTTTCGAAATTTTTTTCGAAAATTTTTTTCAAAATTTTTTTTCCAAATTTTTATTTAAAATTTTTTCAAAATTTTTTTTTCGAAATTTTTTCAAAATATTTTCCGAAAATTTTTTTTTTTAATTTTTTTTTTAATTTTTTTCGGAAATTTTTTTAAAAATTTTTTTCAAAATTTTTTTCGAAAATTTTTTTCCAAAATTTCTTCGAAAATTTTTTTGAAAATTTTTTTCGAAATTTTTTTTCAAAATTTTTTTTCGAAATTTTTTTTCAAAATTTTTTTCGAAAATTTTTTTTTGAAATTTTTTTCGTAAATTTTTTTTGAAAATTTTTTTTGAAAATTTTTTTTCGAAAATTTTTTTCCAAAATTATTTCGAAAATTTTTTCGAAAATTTTTTTTCGAAATTTTTTTCGAAAATTTTTTTCAAAATTTTTTTCCAATTTTTTTTTCAAAATTTTTTTCGAAATTTTCTTTCAAAATTTTTTTTCGAAATTTTTTTTCAAAATTTTTTTCGAAATTTTTTTTTCGAAATTTTTTTCGAAAATTTTTTTCAAAATTTTTTTCGAAATTTAAAAAAATTTTGAAAAAAAATTTTGAAAAAAAATTTCGAAAAAAATTTTCAAAGAAATTTTCGAAGAAATTTTGGAAAAAAATTTTGAAAAAAATTTTTATATAAATTTCCGAAAAAAATTTTGAAAAAAATTTTGAAAAAAAATTTTCGGAAAAAATTTTGAAAAAAATTTCGAAAAAAAATTTTCGAAAAAAAATTTTGAAAAAATTTTTAAAAAAATTTTCGAAAAAAATTTCGAAAAAAAAATTTTCCAAAAAAAATTTGAAAAAAATTTTCAAAAAAAAATTTTCGAAAAAAATTTCGAAAAAAAAAATTTCCCAAAAAATTTTGAAAAAAATTTTCAAAGAAAAATTTTCGAAAAAAATTTTCGAAAGAAATTTCGAAAAAAAATTTTCGAAAAAAATTTTCAAAAAAAATTGGAAAAAAAATTTTCGAAAAAAATTTTCGAAAAAATTATGGAAAAAAATTTTTCGAAAAAAATTTGCAAAAAAATTTTCGAAAAAAATTTCGAAAAAAAATTTCCAAAAAAAATATTGAAAAAAAATTTCGAAAAAATTTACAAAAAAATTTTCGAAAAAATTTTGGAAAAAAATTTTCGAAAGAAATTTCGAAAAAAAATTTTCGAAAAACATTTTGAAAAAAATTTTCGAAAAAAATTTTGAAAAAAAAATTGGAAACAAAATTTTGAAAAAAATTTTCGAAAAAAATTTCGAAAAAAAATTTTCGAAAAAATTTCGAAAAAAAATTTTCGAAAAAAATTTTGAATAAAAATTTCGAAAAAAATTTTCAAAAAAATTTTCGAAAAAATTTTTAAAAAATTTTCGAAAAAAATTTCAAAAAAAAATTTTCGAAAAAAATTTTGAAAAAAATTTTCGAAAAAAATTTCGAAAAAAAATTTTCGAAAAAAATTTTGAAAAAAAATTTCGAAAAAAAATATTCGAAAAAAATTTTGAAAAAAAAATTTTGAAAAAGATTTTCGAAAAAATTTTCGAAAAAAAATTTTCGAAAAAAATTTTCTAAAGAAATTTCGAAAAAAAATTTTCGAAAAAATTTTCAAAAAAATTTCCAAAAAAATTTTCTAAAAAATTTTGGAAAAAAATTTTCGAAAATAATTTAGAAAAAAATTTCGAAAAAAAATTTTTGGAAAAAATTTTGAAAAAAATTTCGAAAAAAAATTTACGAAAAAAATTTCGAAAAAAAATTTTTGAAAAAAAATTTGAAAAAAAAATTTTCGGAAAAAATTTTGAAAAAAATTTTCGAAAAAAAAAATTTTGAAAATAATTAAAAAAAAAAATTTTGAAAAAAAATTTCGAAAAAAAATTTCGAAAAAAATTTTTAAAAAAATTTTCAAAAAAATTCGGAAAAAAATTTTCTAAAAAAATTTTCAAAAAAAAATTTTCCAAAAAAATTTTCAGAAAAATTTTCGATAAAATTTCGAAAAAAAATTTTCGAAAAAAATTTCGAAAAAAATTTTCGAAAAAAAATTTTCGAAAAAAATTTTCGAAAAAAATTTTCGAAAGAAATTTCGAAAAAAAAATTTCGAAAAAAATTTTGAAAAAAATTTTCTAAAAAAATTTTGAAAAAAATTTTCGAAAAAAATTTTGAAAAAAAAATTGGAAAAAAAATTTTCGAAAAAAATTTTGAAAAAAAATTGGAAAAAAATTTTGAAAAAAATTTTCGAAAAAAATTTCGAAAAAAAATTTTCAAAAAATTTTCGAAATAATTTTGGAAAAAAATTTTCGAAAAAAAATTTTCAAAAAAAATTTACGAAACAAATTTCAAAAAAAAATTTTCGAAAAAAATTTTGAAAAAAAATTTCGAAAAAAAATTTTGAAAAAAAATTTCGAAAAAATTTTCAAAAAAAATTTCGAAGAAATTTTGGAAAAAAATTTTCGAAAAAAATTTTGAAAAAAAATTTTAAAAAAATTTCCGAAAAAAATTAAAAAAAAAATTTAAAAAAAAAATTTTCGGAAAAAAATTTTGAAAAAAATTACGAAAAAAAAATTTCGAAAAAAATTTTCGAAAAAAATTTTTGAAAAAAATTTTGAAAAAAAATTTCCAGAAAAATTTTGAAAAAAATTTCGAAAAAAAAATTTCGAAAAAAATTTTGAAAAAAAATTTCGAAAAAAAATTTTGAAAGAAAATTTCGAAAAAAATTTTGAAAAAAAAATTGGAAAAAAAAATTTGAAAAAAATTTTCGAAAAAAATTTCGAAAAAAAATTTTCGAAAAAATTTCCGAAATAATTTTGGAAAAAAATTTTCGAAAAAAAATTTTCAAAAAAAATTTACGAAAAAAATTTCAAAAAAAAATTTTCGAAAAAAATTTTGAAAAAAAATTTCGAAAAAAAATTTTGAAAAAAAATTTCGAAAAAAATTTTCAAAAAAATTTTCGAAGAAATTTTGGAAAAAAATTTTGAAAAAAATTTTTAAAAAAATTTCCGAAAAAAATTAAAAAAAAATTAAAAAAAAAAATTTTCGGAAAAAAATTTTGAAAAAAATTTCGAAAAAAAAATTTTGAAAAAATTTTGAAAAAAAATTTGGAAAAAAAATTTTGAAAAAAATTTTCGAAAAATATTTCGAAAAAAAATTTCCGAAAAAAATTTGGAAAAAAAATTTTGAAAAAAATTTTGAAAAAAAATTTTGAAAAAAAATTTCGAAAAAAATTTTCAAAGAAATTTTGGAAAAAAATTTTTAAAAAAATTTTGAAAAAAAATTTTAGGAAAAAATTTTGAAAAAAATTTCGAAAAAAAATTTTTGGAAAAAATTTTGAAAAAAATTTCGAAAAAAAATTTACGAAAAAAATTTCGAAAAAAAATTTTTGAAAAAAAATTCGAAAAAAAAATTTTGAAAATAATTAAAAAAAAAAATTTTGAAAAAAAAATTCGAAAAAAAATTTCGAAAAAAATTTTTAAAAAAATTTTCAAAAAAATTTGGAAAAAAATTTTCTAAAAAAATTTTCGGAAAAAAATTTTCCAAAAAAATTTTCAGAAAAATTTTCGAAAAAAATTTCGAAAAAAAATTTTCGAAAAAAATTTCGAAAAAAATTTTCGAAAAAAAATTTTCGAAAAAAATTTTCGAAAAAAATTTTCGAAAGAAATTTCGAAAAAAAAATTTCGAAAAAAATTTTGAAAAAAATTTTCGAAAAAAATTTAAAAAAAAAAATTGGAAAAAAAATTTTCGAAAAAAATTTCGAAAAAAAAATTTCAAAAAAATTTTGAAAAAAAATTTCGAAAAAAAATTTCGAAAAAAATTTTGAAAAAAAAATTGGAAAAAAATTTTGAAAAAAATTTTCGAAAAAAATTTCGAAAAAAAATTTTCGAAAAAATTTTCGAAATAATTTTGGAAAAAAATTTTCGAAAAAAAATTTTCAAAAAAAATTTACGAAAAAAATTTCAAAAAAAAATTTTCGAAAAAAATTTTGAAAAAAAATTTCGAAAAAAAATTTTGAAAAAAAATTTCGAAAAAAATTTTCAAAAAAATTTTCGAAGAAATTTTGGAAAAAAATTTTCGAAAAAAATTTTGAAAAAAATTTTTAAAAAAATTTCCGAAAAAAATTAAAAAAAAAATTTAAAAAAAAAATTTTCGGAAAAAATTTTGAAAAAAAATTTTCGAAAAAATTTTCGAAAAAAATTTCGAAAAAAAATTTTCGAAAAAAATTTTGAAAAAAAATTTCGAAAAAAAATTTTGAAAAAAATTTTCGAAAAAAATTTTCGAAAAAAATTTCGAAAAAAAATTTCGAAAAAAAATTTTCGAAAAAATTTTCGAAATAATTTTGGAAAAAAATTTTCGAAAAAAAATTTTCAAAAAAAATTTACGAAAAAAATTTCAAAAAAAAATTTTCGAAAAAAATTTTGAAAAAAAAATTGGAAAAAAATTTTGAAAAAAATTTTCGAAAAAAATTTCGAAAAAAAATTTTCGAAAAAATTTTCGAAATAATTTTGGAAAAAAATTTTCGAAAAAAAATTTTCAAAAAAAATTTACGAAAAAAATTTCAAAAAAAAATTTTCGAAAAAAATTTTGAAAAAAAATTTCGAAAAAAAATTTTGAAAAAAATTTTCGAAAAAAATTTTCGAAAAAAATTTCGAAAAAAAATTTTCGAAAAAAATTTTGAAAAAAATTTTCGAAAAAAAATATTCGAAAAAAATTTTGAAAAAAAAATTTTGAAAAAGATTTTCGAAAAAATTTTCGAAAAAAAATTTTCGAAAAAAATTTTCTAAAGAAATTTCGAAAAAAAATTTTCGAAAAAATTTTCAAAAAAATTTCCAAAAAAATTTTCTAAAAAATTTTGGAAAAAAATTTTCGAAAATAATTTAGAAAAAAATTTCGAAAAAAAATTTTTGGAAAAAATTTTGAAAAAAATTTCGAAAAAAAATTTACGAAAAAAATTTCGAAAAAAAATTTTTGAAAAAAAATATGAAAAAAAAATTTTCGGAAAAAATTTTGAAAAAAATTTTCGAAAAAAAAAATTTTGAAAATAATTTTAAAAAAAAATTTTGAAAAAAAATTTCGAAAAAAAATTTCGAAAAAAATTTTTTAAAAAATTTTCAAAAAAATTCGGAAAAAAATTTTCTAAAAAAATTTTCAAAAAAAAATTTTCCAAAAAAATTTTCAGAAAAATTTTCGATAAAATTTCGAAAAAAAATTTTCGAAAAAAATTTCGAAAAAAATTTTCGAAAAAAAATTTTCGAAAAAAATTTTCGAAAAAAATTTTCGAAAGAAATTTCGAAAAAAAAATTTCGAAAAAAATTTTGAAAAAAATTTTCTAAAAAAATTTTGAAAAAAATTTTCGAAAAAAATTTTGAAAAAAAAATTGGAAAAAAAATTTTCGAAAAAAATTTCGAAAAAAAAATTTCGAAAAAAATTTTGAAAAAAAATTTCGAAAAAAAGTTTTGAAAGAAAATTTCGAAAAAAATTTTGAAAAAAAAATTGGAAAAAAATTTTGAAAAAAATTTTCGAAAAAAATTTCGAAAAAAAATTTTCGAAAAAATTTTCGAAATAATTTTGGAAAAAAATTTTCGAAAAAAAATTTTCAAAAAAAATTTACGAAACAAATTTCAAAAAAAAATTTTCGAAAAAAATTTTGAAAAAAAATTTCGAAAAAAAATTTTGAAAAAAAATTTCGAAAAAATTTTCAAAAAAAATTTCGAAAAAATTTTCAAAAAAAATTTCGAAGAAATTTTGGAAAAAAATTTTCGAAAAAAATTTTGAAAAAAAATTTTAAAAAAATTTCCGAAAAAAATTAAAAAAAAAATTTAAAAAAAAAATTTTCGGAAAAAAATTTTGAAAAAAATTACGAAAAAAAAATTTCGAAAAAAATTTTCGAAAAAAATTTTTGAAAAAAATTTTGAAAAAAAATTTCCAGAAAAATTTTGAAAAAAATTTCGAAAAAAAAATTTCGAAAAAAATTTTGAAAAAAAATTTCGAAAAAAAATTTTGAAAGAAAATTTCGAAAAAAATTTTGAAAAAAAAATTGGAAAAAAAATTTTGAAAAAAATTTTCGAAAAAAATTTCGAAAAAAAATTTTCGAAAAAATTTCCGAAATAATTTTGGAAAAAAATTTTCGAAAAAAAATTTTCAAAAAAAATTTACGAAAAAAATTTCAAAAAAAAATTTTCGAAAAAAATTTTGAAAAAAAATTTCGAAAAAAAATTTTGAAAAAAAATTTCGAAAAAAATTTTCAAAAAAATTTTCGAAGAAATTTTGGAAAAAAATTTTGAAAAAAATTTTTAAAAAAATTTCCGAAAAAAATTAAAAAAAAATTAAAAAAAAAATTTTCGGAAAAAATTTTGAAAAAAATTTCGAAAAAAAAATTTTGAAAAAATTTTGAAAAAAAATTTGGAAAAAAAATTTTGAAAAAAATTTTCGAAAAATATTTCGAAAAAAAATTTCCGAAAAAAATTTGGAAAAAAAATTTTGAAAAAAATTTTGAAAAAAAATTTTGAAAAAAAATTTCGAAAAAAATTTTCAAAGAAATTTTGGAAAAAAATTTTTAAAAAAATTTTGAAAAAAAATTTTAGGAAAAAATTTTGAAAAAAATTTCGAAAAAAAATTTTTGGAAAAAATTTTGAAAAAAATTTCGAAAAAAAATTTACGAAAAAAATTTCGAAAAAAAATTTTTGAAAAAAAATTCGAAAAAAAAATTTTGAAAATAATTAAAAAAAAAAATTTTGAAAAAAAAATTCGAAAAAAAATTTCGAAAAAAATTTTTAAAAAAATTTTCAAAAAAATTTGGAAAAAAAATTTTCTAAAAAAATTTTCGGAAAAAAATTTTCCAAAAAAATTTTCAGAAAAATTTTCGAAAAAAATTTCGAAAAAAAATTTTCGAAAAAAATTTCGAAAAAAATTTTCGAAAAAAAATTTTCGAAAAAAATTTTCGAAAAAAATTTTCGAAAGAAATTTCGAAAAAAAAATTTCGAAAAAAATTTTGAAAAAAATTTTCGAAAAAAATTTAAAAAAAAAAATTGGAAAAAAAATTTTCGAAAAAAATTTCGAAAAAAAAATTTCGAAAAAAATTTTGAAAAAAAATTTCGAAAAAAAATTTCGAAAAAAATTTTGAAAAAAAAATTGGAAAAAAATTTTGAAAAAAATTTTCGAAAAAAATTTCGAAAAAAAATTTTCGAAAAAATTTTCGAAATAATTTTGGAAAAAAATTTTCGAAAAAAAATTTTCAAAAAAAATTTACGAAAAAAATTTCAAAAAAAAATTTTCGAAAAAAATTTTGAAAAAAAATTTCGAAAAAAAATTTTGAAAAAAAATTTCGAAAAAAATTTTCAAAAAAATTTTCGAAGAAATTTTGGAAAAAAATTTTCGAAAAAAATTTTGAAAAAAATTTTTAAAAAAATTTCCGAAAAAAATTAAAAAAAAAATTTAAAAAAAAAATTTTCGGAAAAAATTTTGAAAAAAATTTCGAAAAAAAAATTTCGAAAAAAAATTTCGAAAAAAATTTTCGAAAAAAATTTTTGAAAAAAATTTTTAAAAAAAATTTCGAGAAAAATTTTGAAAAAAATTTCGAAAAAAAAATTTTGAAAAAATTTTGAAAAAAAATTTGGAAAAAAAATTTTGAAAAAAATTTTCGAAAAAAATTTCAAAAAAAAATTTCCGAAAAAAATTTGGAAAAAAAATTTTGAAAAAAATTTTGAAAAAAAATTTTGAAAAAAAATTTCGAAAAAAATTTTCAAAGAAATTTTCGATGAAATTTTGGAAAAAAATTTTGAAAAAAAATTTTATATAAATTTCCGAAAAAAATTTTGAAAAAAATTTTGAAAAAAAATTTTCGGAAAAAATTTTGAAAAAAATTTCGAAAAAAAATTTCGAAAAAAATTTTGAAAAAAAAATTGGAAAAAAATTTTGAAAAAAATTTTCGAAAAAAATTTCGAAAAAAAATTTTCGAAAAAATTTTCGAAATAATTTTGGAAAAAAATTTTCGAAAAAAAATTTTCAAAAAAAATTTACGAAAAAAATTTCAAAAAAAAATTTTCGAAAAAAATTTTGAAAAAAAATTTCGAAAAAAAATTTTGAAAAAAAATTTCGAAAAAAATTTTCAAAAAAATTTTCGAAAAAATTTTGGAGAAAAATTTTTCGAAAAAAATTTTGAAAAAAATTTTCGAAAAAAAATTTTCGAAAAAAATTTTCGAAAATAATTTTGAAAAAAAATTTTCGAAAAAAATTTTGAAAAAAATTTTCCAAAAAAATTTTGAAAAAAAATTTTCGAAAAAAATTTTGAAAAAAAATTTTCGAAAAAAATTTTGAAAAAAAATTTTGAAAAACATTTTCGAAAAAAATTTCGAAAAAAATTTTGAAAAAAATTTCGAAGAAAATTTTCAGAAAAATTTTCGAAAAAAATTTAGAAAAAAAATTTCCAAAAAAATTTTCAGAAAAATTTTCGAAAAAATTTGGGAAAAAAAATTTTTTGAAAAAAATTTTCAAAAAAATTTTCGAAAAAAATTTGGAAAAAAAATTTTCGAAAAAAATTTTGAAAAAAAAATTGGAAAAAAATTTTGAAAAAAATTTTCGAAAAAAATTTCGAAAAAAAATTTTCGAAAAAATTTTCGAAATAATTTTGGAAAAAAATTTTCGAAAAAAAATTTTCAAAAAAAATTTACGAAAAAAATTTCAAAAAAAAATTTTCGAAAAAAATTTTGAAAAAAAATTTCGAAAAAAAATTTTGAAAAAAAATTTCGAAAAAAATTTTCAAAAAAATTTTCGAAGAAATTTTGGAAAAAAATTTTCGAAAAAAATTTTGAAAAAAATTTTTAAAAAAATTTCCGAAAAAAATTAAAAAAAAAATTAAAAAAAAAAATTTTCGGAAAAAATTTTGAAAAAAATTTCGAAAAAAAAATTTCGAAAAAAATTTTCGAAAAAAAATTTCGAAAAAAATTTTCGAAAAAAATTTTTGAAAAAAATTTAAAAAAAAAATTTCGAGAAAAATTTTGAAAAAAATTTCGAAAAAAAAATTTTGAAAAAATTTTGAAAAAAAATTTGGAAAAAAAATTTTGAAAAAAATTTTCGAAAAAAATTTCAAAAAAAAATTTCCGAAAAAAATTTGGAAAAAAAATTTTGAAAAAAATTTTGAAAAAAAATTTTGAAAAAAAATTTCGAAAAAAATTTTCAAAGAAATTTTCGATGAAATTTTGGAAAAAAATTTTGAAAAAAAATTTTATATAAATTTCCGAAAAAAATTTTGAAAAAAATTTTGAAAAAAAATTTTCGGAAAAAATTTTGAAAAAAATTTCGAAAAAAAATTTTCGAAAAAAAATTTTGAAAAAATTTTTAAAAAAATTTTCGAAAAAAATTTCGAAAAAAAAATTTTCCAAAAAAAATTTGAAAAAAATTTTCAAAAAAAAATTTTCGAAAAAAATTTCGAAAAAAAAATTTTCCCAAAAAATTTTGAAAAAAATTTTCAAAAAAAAATTTTCGAAAAAAATTTTCGAAAGAAATTTCGAAAAAAAATTTTCGAAAAAAATTTTCAAAAAAAATTGGAAAAAAAATTTTCGAAAAAAATTTTCAAAAAAATTTTCGAAAAAATTATGGAAAAAAATTTTTCGAGAAAAATTTGCAAAAAAATTTTCGAAAAAAATTTCGAAAAAAAATTTCCAAAAAAAAATATTGAAAAAAAATTTCGAAAAAATTTCCAAAAAAATTTTCGAAAAAATTTTGGAAAAAAATTTTCGAAAGAAATTTCGAAAAAAAATTTTCGAAAAAAATTTTGAAAAAAATTTTCGAAAAAATTTTGAAAAAAAAATTGGAAACAAAATTTTGAAAAAAATTTTCGAAAAAAATTTCGAAAAAAAATTTTCGAAAAAATTTCGAAAAAAAATTTTCGAAAAAAATTTGGAAAAAAAATTTCGAAAAAAATTTTCAAAAAAATTTTCGAAAAAATTTTTAAAAAATTTTCGAAAAAAATTTCAAAAAAAAATTTTCGAAAAAAATTTTGAAAAAAATTTTCGAAAAAAATTTTCGAAAAAAATTTCGAAAAAAAATTTTCGAAAAAAATTTTGAAAAAAATTTTCGAAAAAAAATATTCGAAAAAAATTTTGAAAAAAAAATTTTGAAAAAGATTTTCGAAAAAATTTTCGAAAAAAAATTTTCGAAAAAAATTTTCTAAAGAAATTTCGAAAAAAAATTTTCGAAAAAATTTTCAAAAAAATTTCCAAAAAAATTTTCGAAAAAATTTTGGAAAAAAATTTTCGAAAATAATTTAGAAAAAAATTTCTAAAAAAAATTTTTGGAAAAAATTTTGAAAAAAATTTCGAAAAAAAATTTACGAAAAAAATTTCGAAAAAAAATTTTTGAAAAAAAATTTGAAAAAAAAATTTTCGGAAAAAATTTTGAAAAAAATTTTCGAAAAAAAAAATTTTGAAAATAATTAAAAAAAAAAATTTTGAAAAAAAATTTCGAAAAAAAATTTCGAAAAAAATTTTTAAAAAAATTTTCAAAAAAATTTTCTAAAAAAATTTTCAGAAAAAAATTTTCCAAAAAAATTTTCAGAAAAATTTTCGAAAAAAATTTCGAAAAAAAATTTTCGAAAAAAATTTCGAAAAAAATTTTCGAAAAAAAATTTTCGAAAAAAATTTTCGAAAAAAATATTCGAAAGAAATTTCGAAAAAAAAATTTCGAAAAAAATTTTGAAAAAAATTTTCAAAAAAAATTTTGAAAAAAATTTTCGAAAAAAATTTTGAAAAAAAAATTGGAAAAAAAATTTTCGAAAAAAATTTCGAAAAAAAAATTTCGAAAAAAATTTTGAAAAAAAATTTCGAAAAAAAATTTTGAAAAAAATTTTGAAAAAAAATTTCGAAAAAAATTTCCAAAAAAATTTTCGAAGAAATTTTGGAAAAAAATTTTCGAAAAAAATTTTGAAAAAAATTTTTAAAAAAATTTCCGAAAAAAATTAAAAAAAAAATTAAAAAAAAAAATTTTCGGAAAAAATTTTGAAAAAAATTTCGAAAAAAAAATTTCGAAAAAAATTTTCGAAAAAAATTTTTGAAAAAAATTTTGAAAAAAAATTTCCAGAAAAATTTTGAAAAAAATTTTGAAAAAAAATTTGGAAAAAAAATTTTGAAAAAAATTTTCGAAAAAAATTTCGAAAAAAAATTTCCGAAAAAAATTTGGAAAAAAAATTTTGAAAAAAATTTTGAAAAAAAATTTTGAAAAAAAATTTCGAAAAACATTTTCAAAGAAATTTTCGAAGAAATTTTGGAAAAAAATTTTGAAAAAAATTTTTATATAAATTTCCGAAAAAAATTTTGAAAAAAATTTTGAAAAAAAATTTTCGGAAAAAATTTTAAAAAAAATTTCGAAAAGAAATTTTCGAAAAAAATTTTGAAAAAATTTTTAAAAAAATTTTCGAAAAAAATTTCGAAAAAAAAAATTTTCCAAAAAAAATTTGAAAAAAATTTTCAAAAAAAAATTTTCGAAAAAAACTTCGAAAAAAAAATTTTCCAAAAAAATTTTGAAAAAAATTTTCAAAAAAAAATTTTCGAAAAAAATTTTCGAAAGAAATTTCGAAAAAAAATTTTCGAAAAAAATTTTGAAAAAAAAATTGGAAAAAAAATTTTCGAAAAAAATTTTCAAAAAAATTTTCGAAAAAATTATGGAAAAAAATTTTTCGAAAAAAATTTGCAAAAAAATTTTCGAAAAAATTTCGAAAAAAAATTTCCCAAAAAAATATTGAAAAAAAATTTCGAAAAAAATTTCCAAAAAAATTTTCGAAAAAATTTTGGAAAAAAATTTTCGAACGAAATTTCGAAAAAAAATTTTCGAAAAAAATTTTGAAAAAAATTTTTGAAAAAAATTTTGAAAAAAATTTTTGAAAAAAATTTTGAAAAAAAAATTGGAAACAAAATTTTGAAAAAAATTTTCGAAAAAAATTTCGAAAAAAAATTTTCGAAAAAAATTTGGAAAAAAAAATTTCGAAAAAAATTTTCAAAAAAATTTTCGAAAAAATTTTTAAAAAATTTTCGAAAAAAATTTCAAAAAAAAATTTTCGAAAAAAATTTTGAAAAAAATTTTCGAAAAAAATTTTCGAAAAAAATTTCGAAAAAAAATTTTCGAAAAAAATTTTGAAAAAAATTTTCGAAAAAAAATATTCGAAAAAAATTTTGAAAAAAAAATTTTGAAAAAGATTTTCGAAAAAATTTTCGAAAAAAAATTTTCGAAAAAAATTTTCTAAAGAAATTTCGAAAAAAAATTTTCGAAAAAAAATTTGAAAAAAATTTTCGAAAAAAAATTTTCGAAAAAAATTTCGAAAAAAAATTTTCGAAAAAAATTTTGAAAAAAATTTTGAAAAAAAATTTCGAAAAAAAATTTTCGAAAAAGATTTTGAAAAAAAAATTTTCGAAAAAATTTCGAAAAAAATTTTCGAAAAAAAATTTTCGAAAAAAATTTTGAAAAAAATTTTCGAAAAAAATTATTCGAAAAAAAATTTGAAAAAAAAATTTTGAAAAAGATTTTCGAAAAAAATTTCGAAAAAAAATTTTCGAAAAAATTTCCAAAAAAAAATTTTCGAAAAAAATTTGAAGAAAATTTTCGAAAAAAAATTTTCGGAAAAAATTTTCGAAAAAAATTTCGAAAAAAAATTTTCGAAAAAAATTTTAAAAAAAATTTTCGAAAAAAATTTTGAAAAAAATTTTCGAAAAAAAAATTTCGAAAAAAATTTTGAAAAAAAAATTGGAAAAAAAATATTGAAAAGAATTTTCGAAAAAAATTTGGAAAAAAAATTTTCGAAAAAATTTCCAAAAAAAAATTTTCGAAAAAAATTTTGAAAAAAAATTTCGAAAAAAGTTTTCAAAAAAATTTTCGAAAAAATTTTGGAAAAAAATTTTCGAAAAAAAATTTTCAAAAAAAATTTACGAAAAAAATTTCGAAAGAAAATTTTTGAAAAAAATTTTGAAAAAAATTTTCGAAAAAAAATTTTGAAAAAAAATTTGAAAAAAAATTTTGAAAAAAATTTTCAAAAAAATTTTCGAAAAAATTTTCGAAAAAAATTTTCGAAAAAACTTTTCGAAAAAAATTTCATTCAAATTTTTTTTTCAAAAATTTTGTTCGAAAATTTTTTTCGAAAATTTTTTTCGAAAAATTTTTTCGAAATTTTTTTTCAAATTTTTTTTTCAAATTTTTTTTCGAAAATTTTTTTTCAAAATTTTTTCGAAAATTTTTTTTCAAAATATTTTCGAAAATTTTTTTCAAAATTTTTTTCGAAAATTTTTTTTTGAAATTTTTTTCGAAAATTTTTTTTCGAAATTTTTTTTGTAAATTTTTTTCAAAATTTTTTTTAATTTTTTTTCGAAAATTTTTTTGAAAATTTTTTTCGAAATTTTTTTTTAAAATTTTTTTCGAAATTTTTTTTTCGAAATTTTTTTGGAAATTTTTTTATCGGAATTTTTTTCGAAAATTTTTTTGAAAATTTTTTTTCGAAAATTTTTTTAAAATTTTTTTTCGATAATTTTTTTAATAATGTTTTTCGAAAATTTTTTTTCGTAATTTTCTTCGAAAATTTTTTTCAAAATTTTTTTTCAAAATTGTTTTTCAAAATTTTTTTCGAAAATTTTTTTTCGAAATTTTTTTCGAAAATTTTTTTTCGAAATTTTTTTCGAAAATTTTTTTCGAAAATATTTTTTGGAAAATTTTTTTCAAAATTTTTTTCGAAAATTTTTTTGCGAAATGTTTTTGGAAAATTTTTTTTTCGAAATTTTTTTCGAAAATTTTTTATCGAAATTTCTTTCTAAAATTTTTTTCGAAAATTTTTTTTCGAAAATATTTTCCAAAATTTTATTCGAAATTTTTTTTAAAAATTTTATTCGAAATTTTTTTTGTTTTTTTCGAAAATTTTTTTTTGAAAATTTTTTTAAAAATGTTTTTCGAAAATTTTTTTTCGAAAATTTTTTTAAAAATTTTTTTCGAAAATTTTTTTTCCAAATTTTTTTCGAAAATTTTTTTGAAAATTTTTTTCAAAAAATTTTTTTTCCCAAATTTTTTCGAAAATTTTTCTGAAAATTTTTTTGGAAATTTTTTTTCTAAATTTTTTTCGAAAATTTTTCTGAAAATTTTCTTCGAAATTTTTTTCAAAATTTTTTTCGAAATTTTTTTCGAAAATGTTTTTCAAAATTTTTTTTCAAAATTTTTTTCGAAAATTTTTTTTCAAAATTTTTTTCGAAAATTTTTTTTCAAAATTTTTTTGGAAAATTTTTTTCAAAATTTTTTTCGAAAATTTTTTTTCAAAATTATTTTCGAAAATTTTTTTCGAAAATTTTTTTTCGAAAATTTTTTTCAAAATTTTTTTCGAAAAATTTTTCTCCAAAATTTTTTCGAAAATTTTTTTGAAAATTTTTTTCGAAATTTTTTTTCAAATTTTTTTTCGAAAGTTTTTTGAAAATTTTTTTTTAAATATTTTTAAAAATTTTTTTCGAAAATTTTTTTTCGAAATTTTTTTTTCGAAATTTTTTTTCAAATTTTTTTTCAAATTTTTTTTTGAAAAATTTTTTTTTAAATTTTTTCGAAAATTTTTTTCAAAATTCTTTCGAAAATTTTTTTCAAACTTTTTTTCAAAATTTTTTTCGAAAATTTTTTATCGAAATTTCTTTCGAAAATTTTTTTTGAAAATTTTTTTTTCGAAAATGTTTTTCAAAATTTTTTTTCAAAATGTTTTTCCAAAATTTTTTTTCAAAATTTTTTCGAAAATTTTTTTCAAAATTTTTTTCGAAAATTTTTTTTCAAAATTTTTTTCGAAAATTTTTTTCGAAAATTTTTTTTCGAAAATGTTTTTCAAATTTTTTTTTCAAAATTATTTTCGAAAATTTTTTTTCAAAATTTTTTCGAAATTTTTTTCAAAATTTTTTTCGAAAATTTTTTTTCAAAATTTTTTTCAAAAATTTTTTTCGAAATTTTTTTTTCTAAAATTTTTTTTCAAAATTTTTTTCAAAATTTTTTTCGAAAATTTCTTTTCGAAATTTTTTTCGAAAATTTTTTTCAAAATTTTTTTCGAGAAATTTTTTTCCAAAATTTTTTTGAAATTTTTTTTCGAAATTTTTTTTCAAATTTTTTTTCGAAAATTTTTTGAAAATTTTTCTTGAAATTTCTTTCAAAATTTTTTTCGAAAATTTTTTTTCGAAATTTTTTTCGAAATTTTTTTTCAAATTTTTTTTTGAAAAATTTTTTTCCAAAATTTTTTCGAAAATTTTTTTGAAAATTTTTTTCGAAATTTTCATTCAAATTTTTTTTCGAAAATTTTTTTTGAAATTTTTTTTTCGAAATTTTTTTTCAAATTTTTTTTTCAAATTTTTTTTCGAAAATTTTTTTTCAAAATTTTTTCGAATATTTTTTTTCAAAATTTTTTCGAAAATTTTTTTTCAAAATTTTTTCGAAAATTTTTTTCAAAATTTTTTTTGAAAATTTTTTTTCGAAATTTTTTTTGTAAATTTTTTTCAAAATTTTTTTTCGAAAATTTTTTTTCGAAATTTTTTCGAAATTTTTTTCGAAATTTTTTTCGAAATTTTATTCGAAATTTTTTTTCAAATTTTTTTTCGAAAAATTTTTTTCCAAAATTTTTTCGAAATTTTTTTTGAAAATTTTTTTCGAAATTTTCATTCAAATTTTTTTTCGAAAATTTTTTTCTAAATTTTTTTTTCGAAATTTTTTTTGAAATTTTTTTTTCAAATTTTTTTTCGAAAATTTTTTTTCAACATTTTTTCGAAAATTTTTTTTCGAAATTTTTTTCAAAATTTTTTTTCGAAATTTTTTTTCAAAATTTTTTTCGAAAATTTTTTTTCAAAATTTTTTTCGAAAATTTTTTTCGAAAATTTTTTTTCGAAAATGTTTTTCAAATTTTTTTTTCAAAATTATTTTCGAAAATTTTTTTTCAAAATTTTTTCGAAAATTTTTTTTAAAATTTTTTTCGAAAATTTTTTTTCAAAATTTTTTTCAAAAATTTTTTTCGAAATTTTTTTTTCTAAAATTTTTTTTCAAAATTTTTTTTCAAATTTTTTTTTCGAAAATTTTTTGAAAATTTTTTTTGAAATTTTTTTCAATATTTTTCTGGAAAATTTTTTTTCGAAATTTTTTTCGAAATTTTTTTCGAAATTTTTTTTCAAATTTTTTTTCGAAAAATTTTTTTCCAAAATTTTTTCGAAAATTTTTTTTAAAAATTTTTTTCGAAATTTTCATTCAAATTTTTTTTCGAAAATTTTTTTCGAATTTTTTTTTTCGAAATTTTTTTTCAAATTTTTTTTTCAAATTTTTTTTCGAAAATTTTTTCAAATTTTTTTCGAAAATATTTTTCAAAATTTTTTTCGAAAATTTTTTTTCGTAATTTTTTTTTTTCAATATTTTTCTCGAAAATTTTTTTTCGAAATTTTTTTCGAAATTTTTTTCGAAATTTTTTTTCAAATTTTTTTTCGAAAAATTTTTTTCCAAAATTTTTTCGAAAATTTTTTTGAAAATTTTTTTTTGAAAATGTTTTTCAAATTTTTTTTTCAAAATTATTTTCGAAAATTTTTTTTCAAAATTTTTTCGAAAATTTTTTTCAAAATTTTTTTCGAAATTTTTTTTTCAAAAATTTTTTCAAAAATTTTTTTCGAAATTTTTTTTTCTAAAATTTATTTTCAAATTTTTTTTCAAAATTTTTTTCGAAAATTTCTTTTCGAAATTTTTTTCGAAAATTTTTTTCAAAATTTTTTTCGAAAAATTTTTCTCCAAAATTTTTTCGAAAATTTTTTTGAAAATTTTTTTCGAAATTTTTTTTCAAATTTTTTTTCGAAAGTTTTTTAAAAATTTTTTTTGAAATATTTTTCAAAATTTTTTTCGAAAATTTTTTTTCGAAATTTTTTTTTCGAATTTTTTTTTCAAATTTTTTTTCAAATTTTTTTTTGAAAATTTTTTTTTTAAATTTTTTCGAAAATTTTTTTCAAAATTCTTTCGAAAATTTTTTTCAAAATTTTTTTCAAAATTTTTTTCGAAAATTTTTTATCGAAATTTCTTTCGAAAATTTTTTTTGAAAATTTTTTTTTTCGAAAATGTTTTTCAAAATTTTTTTTCAAAATGTTTTTCCAAAATTTTTTTTCAAAATTTTTTCGAAAATTTTTTTCAAAATTTTTTTCGAAAATTTTTTTTCAAAATTTTTTTCGAAAATTTTTTTCGAAAATTTTTTTTCGAAAATGTTTTTCAAATTTTTTTTTCAAAATTATTTTTCAAAATTTTTTCGAAAATTTTTTTCAAAATTCTTTTCGAAAATTTTTTTTCAAAATTTTTTTCAAAACTTTTTTTTGAAACTTTTTTTTCTAAAATTTTTTTTCAAAATTTTTTTCAAAATTTTTTTCGAAAATTTCTTTTCGAAATTTTTTTCGAAAATTTTTTTCAAAATTTTTTTCGAGAAATTTTTTTCCAAAATTTTTTTGAAAATTTTTCTTGAAATTTTTTTCAAAATTTTTTTCGAAAATTTTTTTTCGAAATTTTTTTCGAAATTTTTTTTCAAATTTTTTTTCGTGAAAAATTTTTTTCCAAAATTTTTTCGAAAATTTTTTTGAAAATTTTTTTCGAAATTTTCATTCAAATTTTTTTTCGAAAATTTTTTTCGAAATTTTTTTTTTGAAATTTTTTTTCAAATTTTTTTTTCAAATTTTTTTTCGAAAATTTTTTTTCAAAATTTTTTCGAATATTTTTTTTCAAAATTTTTTCGAAAATTTTTTTTCGACATATTTTTCGAAAATTTTTTTCAAAATTTTTTTTCCAAATTTTTTTTCAAAATTTTTTTTTCGAAATTTTTTTCGTAAATTTTTTTCAAAATTTTTTTCGAAATTTTTTTTCAAATTTTTTTCGACAATTTTTTTTCGAAATTTTTTTCGAAAATTTTTTTTCGAAATTTTTTTCGAAAATTTTTTTTTCGAAATTTTTTTCGAAAAATTTTTTCATAATTTTTTTTCGAAATTTCTTTAGAATATTTTTTTCGAAATTTTTTTTTCAAAAATTTTTTTCAAAATTTTTTTGGAAATTTTTTTTTCGAAATTTTCATTCAAATTTTTTTTCGAAAATTTTTTTCCAAAATTTTTTTCGAAATTTTTTTTGTAAATTTTTTTCAAAATTTTTTTTCAAAATTTTTTCTAAAATTATTTTTCAAAATATTTCCGAAAATTTTTTTCAAAATTTTCTTCGAAAATTTTTTTCAAAATTTTTTTCGAAATTTTTTATCGAAATTTCTTTCGAGAATTTTTTTCGAAAATTTTTTTTCGAAATTTTTTTTCATATTTTTTTTCGAAAAATTTTTTTCCAATATTTTTTCGAAAATTTTTTTCGAAATTTTCATTCAAAATTTTTTTCGAAAATTTTTTTCGAAAATTTTTTTCGAAATTTTTTTTGTAAATTTTTTTCAAAATTTTTTTTGAAAATTTTTTTCGAAAATTTTTCTCGAAAAATTTTTTCGAAAAATTTTTTTCCAAAATTTTTTCGAAAATTTTTTGAAAAATTTTTTTGAAAACTTTTTTTGGAAATTTTTTTTCAAAATTTTTTTTCGAAATTTTTTTCGAAAATTTTTCTTGTAAATTTTTTTCAAAATTTTTTTTCCAAATTTTTTTCGAAATTTTTTTTCGAAATATTTTTCGAAAATTTTTTCCAAATTTTTTTGAAAAATTTTTTCAAAATTTTTTCGAAAATTTTTTTGAAAATTTTTTTCGAAATTTTCATTCAAATTTTTTTCGAAAATTTTTTTCGAATTTTTTTTTTCGAAATTTTTTTTCAAATTTTTTTTTCGAAATTTTTTTTCGAAAATTTTTTTTCAAAATATTTTTGAAAATTTTTTTGAAAATTTTTTTCAAAATTTTTTTCCAAAATTTTTTTTCGAAATTTTTTTTGTAAATTTTTTTCAAAATTTTTTTTCAAATTTTTTTTTGAAAATTTTTTTTCGAAATTTTTTTCGAAATTTTTTTTCAAATTTTTTTTCGAAAAATTTTTTTTCAAAATTTTTTCGGAAATGTTTTTGAAAACTTTTTTCGAAATTTTTTTTCAAAATTTTTTTTCGAAAGTCTTTTCGAAAATTCTTTTTGTAAATTTTTTTCAAAATTTTTTTTCCAAATTTTTTTCGAAAATTTTTTTTCGACATATTTTTCGAAAATTTTTTTCAAAATTTTTTTTCCAAATTTTTTTTCAAAATTTTTTTTTCGAAATTTTTTTCGTAAATTTTTTTCAAAATTTTTTTCGAAATTTTTTTTCAAATTTTTTTCGAGAATTTTTTTTCGAAATTTTTTTCGAAAATTTTTTTTTGGAATTTTTTTTGAAAATTTTTTTTTCGAAATTTTTTTCGAAAAATTTTTTCATAATTTTTTTTCGAAATTTCTTTAGAATATTTTTTTCGAAATTTTTTTTCAAAACTTTTTTTCAAAATTTTTTTGGAAATTTTTTTTCGAAATTTTCATTCAAATTTTTTTTCGAAAATTTTTTTTTGAAATTTTTTTTCAAATTTATTTTTTCAAATTTTTTTTCCTAAATTTTTTTTCAAAATTTTTTCTAAAATTATTTTTCAAAATATTTTCGAAAATTTTTTTCAAAATTTTTTTCGAAAATTTTTTTCTAAATTTTTTTCGAAAATTTTTTATCGAAATTTCTTTCGAGAATTTTTTTCGAAAATTTTTTTTCGAAATTTTTTTTCAAATTTTTTTTTTCAAATTTTTTTTCTAAAATTTTTTTTCAAAATTTTTTCTAAAATTATTTTTCCAAATTTTTTTCGAAAATTTTTTCGAAAATTTTTTTCGAATTTTTCATTCAAATTTTTTTTCAAATTTTTTTTAAAAAAAATTTTCGAAAAAATATTTTCGAAAAAAATTTTCGAAAAAAATTTCGAAAGAAAATTTTCGAAAAAAATTTTGAAAAAATTTTCGAAAAAAAATTTTCGAAAAAAATTTCGATAAAAAATTTTTGAAAAAGATTTTTCGAAAAAAATTTTCGAAAAAAATGTCGGAAAAAAATTTTCGAAAAAAATTTTGAAAAAAAAATTGGAAAAAAAATTTTGAAAAAAATTTCGAAAAAAGTTTTCAAAAAAATTTATGAAAAAAATTTCGAAAAAAAATTTTCGAAAAAAATTTTGAAAAAAATTTTCGAAAAAACATTTTGAAAAAAAATTTCGAAAAAAATTTTGAAAAAAAATTTTGAAAAACATTTTCAAAAAAATTTTCAAAAAAATTTTGGAAAAAAATTTTTCGAAAAAATTTTGAAAAAAATTTTCGGAAAAAATTTTGAAAAAACTTTTCGAAAAAAAAAATTTTGAAAATAATTTTCAAAAAAAATTTTGAAAAAAAATTTCGAAAAAAATTTTTAAAAAAATTTTCAAAAAAATTTGGAAAAAAATTTTCCAAAAAAATTTTCAGAAAAATTTTCCAAAAAAATTTTCAGAAAAATTTTTGAAAAAAATTTTCGAAAAAAATTTCGAAAAAAATTTCGAAAAAAAAATTTCGAAAAAAATTTCGAAAAAAAAATTTCGAAAAAAATTTTCTAAAGACATTTCGAAAAAAAAATTGAAAAAAAATTTCGAAAAAGTTTTGAAAAATATTTCGAAAAAAATTTTCGAAAAAAATTTTCTAAAGAAATTTCGAAAAAAAATTTTCGAAAAAAAATTTGAAAAAAAATTTCGAAAAAATTTTGAAAAATATTTAGGAAAAAAATTTCGAAAAAAAATATGGAAAAAAAATTTTGAAAAAAAATTTCGGAAAAAAATTTCCGAAAAAAATTTTGAAAAAAAAATTTTCGAAAGAAATTTCGAAAAAAATTTTCAAAAAAATTTGGAAAAAAATTTTCCAAAAAAATTTTCAGAAAAATTTTCGAAAATAATTTCGAAAAAAAATTTCGAAAAAAAATTTTCGAAAAAAATTTTCGAAAAAAATTTCGAAACAAAAAATTGCGGAAAAAATTTTGAAAAAAATTTTCGAAAAAAATTTTCGGAAAAAATTTTGAAAAAAAATTTCGAAAAAAATTTTGAAAAAATTTACGAAAAAAATTTCGAAAAAAAATTTTTGAAAAATATTTTGAAAAAAAATTTGGAAAAAAGATATTGAAAAAAATTTTTGAAAAAAATTTCGAAAAAAAATTTCCGAAAAAAAATTGCAAAAAAAATTTTCGAAAAAAATTTTGAAAAAAAAGTTTCGGAATAAATTTTGAAAAAAATTTTCGAAAAAAATTTTGAAAAAAATTTTCGAAAAAAAATTTTCGAAAAAAATTTTGAAAAAAAAAATGGAAAAAAAATTTTGAAAAAAATTTTCGAAAAAAATTTCGAAAAAAAATTTTCGAAAAAATTTCGAAAAAAAATTTCGAAAAAAATTTTTAAAAAAAATTTTGAAAAAATTTTGAAAAATATATAGGAAAAGAATTTTTGAAAAAAATTTTTAAAAAAAATTTTGAAAAAAAATTTTATATAAATTTCCGAAAAAAATTTTGAAAAATATTTTGAAAAAAAATTTTCGGAAAAAATTTTGAAAAAAATTTCGAAAAAAAATTTTGAAAAAAATTTTTAAAAAAATTTTTGAAAAAAATTTCGAAAAAAAAATTTTTGAAAAAAATTTCGAAAAAAAAATTTTCCAAAAAAATTTTGAAAAAAATTTTCAAAAAAAAATTTTCGAAAAAATTTTCGAAAGAAATTTCGAAAAAAAATTTTCGAAAAAAATTTTGAAAAAAAAATTGGAAAAAAACTTCGAAAAAAATTTTCGAAAAAAATTTGCAAAAAAATTTTCGAAAAAAATTTCGAAAAAAAATTTCCCAAAAAAATATTGAAAAAAAATTTCGAAAAAAATTTCCAAAAAAATTTTCGAAAAAATTTTGGAAAAAAATTTTTGAAAATAATTTAGAAAAAAATTTCGAAAAAAAATTTCGAAAAAAATTTCGAAAAAAATTTTCGAAAAAAATTTCTAAAAAAAATTTTCGAAAAAAATTTTGAAAAAAATTTTCGAAAAAAATTTTCGAAAAAAATTTTCGAAAAAAATTTCGAAAAAAAATTTTCGAAAAAAATTTTGAAAAAATTTTCGAAAAAAATTTTCGAAAAAAAATTTTCGAAAAAGATTTTCCAAAGAAATTTCGAAAAAAAATTTTGAAAAAAATTTTCAAAAAAATTTTCAAAAAAATTTCAAAAAAAATTTTCGAAAAAATTTTGGAAAAATATTTTCGAAAATAATTTAGAAAAAAATTTCGAAAAAAAATTTTTGGAAAAAACTTTTAAAAAAATTTCGAAAAAAAATTTACGAAAAAAATTTCGAAAAAAAATTTTTGAAAAAAAATTTGAAAAAAAAATTTTCGGAAAAAATTTTGAAAAAAATTTTCGAAAAAAAAAATTTTGAAAATAATTAAAAAAAAAAATTTTGAAAAAAAATTTCGAAAAAAAATTTCGAAAAAAATTTTTAAAAAAATTTTCAAAAAAATTTGGAAAAAAATTTTCTAAAAAAATATTCAGAAAAAAATTTTCCAAAAAAATTTTAAAAAAAATTTTCGAAAAAAATTTCGAAAAAAAATTTTCGAAAAAAATTTCGAAAAAAATTTTCGAAAAAAAATTTTCGAAAAAAATTTTCGAAAAGAATTTTCGAAAGAAATTTCGAAAAAAAATTTTCGAAAAAAATTTTGAAAAAAATTTTCGAAAAAAATTTTGAAAAAAATTTTCGAAAAAAATTTTGAAAAAAAAATTGGAAAAAAAATTTTCGAAAAAAATTTCAACAAAAAAATTTCGAAAAAAATTTTGAAAAAAAATTTCGAAAAAAGTTTTGAAAGAAAATTTCGAAAAAAATTTTGAAAAAAAAATTGGAAAAAAAATTTTGAAAAAAATTTTGAAAAAAATTTTCGAAAAAAATTTCGAAAAAAAATTTTCAAAAAAAATTTCAAAAAAAAAATTTCGAAGAAAATTTTGAAAAAAAATTAGGAAAAAAAATTTTGAAAAAAAATTTCGAAAAAAATTTTCAAAAAAATTTTCGAAGAAATTTTGGAAAGAAATTTTGGAAAAAAATTTTCGAAAAAAATTTTTGAAAAAAATTTTGAAAAAAATTTTTAAAAAAATTTTCAAAAAAAATTTGAAAAAAAAATTTTCGGAAAAAATTTTGAAAAAAATTTCGAAAAAAAATTTCGAAAAAAATTTTCGAAAAAAATTTTTGAAAAAAATTTTGAAAAAAAATTTCGAAAAAAATTTGAAAAAAATTTCGAAAAAAAAATTTTGAAAAAATTTTGAAAAAAAATTTGGAAAAAAAATTTTGAAAAATATTTTCGAAAAAAATTTCGAAAAAAAATTTCCGAAAAAAAATTGGAAAAAAAATTTTGAAAAAAATTTTGAAAAAAAATTTTGAAAATAATTTTGAAAAAAAATTTTGAAAAAAAATTTCGAAAAAAATTTTCAAAGAAATTTTCGAAGAAATTTTGGAAAAAAATTTTCGAAAAAAATTTTTGAAAAAAATTTTGAAAAAAATTTTTAAAAAAATTTTCAAAAAAAATTTGAAAAAAAAATTTTCGGAAAAAATTTTGAAAAAAATTTCGAAAAAAAATTTCGAAAAAAATTTTCGAAATAAATTTTTGAAAAAAATTTTGAAAAAAAATTTCGAAAAAAATTTTGAAAAAAATTTCGAAAAAAAAATTTTGAAAAAATTTTGAAAAAAAATTTGGAAAAAAAATTTTGAAAAATATTTTCGAAAAAAATTTCGAAAAAAAATTTCCGAAAAAAAATTGGAAAAAAAATTTTGAAAAAAATTTTGAAAAAAAATTTTGAAAAAAAATTTGAAAAAAAATTTTGAAAAAAAATTTCGAAAAAAATTTTCAAAGAAATTTTCGAAGAAATTTTGGAAAAAAATTTTCAAAAAAAATTTTATATAAACTTCCGAAAAAAATTTTGAAAAAAATTTTGAAAAAAAATTTTCGGAAAAAATTTTGAAAAAAATTTCGAAAAAAAATTTTCGAAAAAAAATTTTGAAAAAAATTTTTAAAAAAATTTTCGAAAAAAATTTCGAAAAAAAAATTTTCCAAAAAAAATTTGAAAAAAATTTTCAAAAAAAAATTTTCGAAAAAAATTTCGAAAAAAAAATTTTCCAAAAAAATTTTGAAAAAAATTAAAAAAAAAAAATTTTCGAAAAAAATTTTCGAAAGAAATTTCGAAAAAAAATTTTCGAAAAAAATTTTGAAAAAAAAATTGGAAAAAAAATTTTCGAAAAAAATTTCGAAAAAAAAATTTCGAAAAAAATTTCGAAAAAAAATTTTGAAAAAAATTTTTAAAAAAATTTTTGAAAAAAATTTCGAAAAAAAAATTTTTGAAAAAAATTTCGAAAAAAAAATTTTCCAAAAAAATTTTAAAAAAAATTTTCAAAAAAAAATTTTCGAAAAAATTTTCGAAAGAAATTTCGAAAAAAAATTTTCGAAAAAAATTTTGAAAAAAAAATTGGAAAAAAAATTTTCGAAAAAAATTTTCAAAAAAATTTTCGAAAAAATTATGGAAAAAAATTTTTCCAAAAAAAATTTGCAAAAAAATTTTCGAAAAAAATTTCGAAAAAAAATTTTTGAAAAAAATTTTGAAAAAATCTTCGAAAAAAATTTTCGAAAAAAAATTTTCGAAAAAAATTTTCCAAAGAAATTTCGAAAAAAAATTTTGAAAAAAATTTTCAAAAAAATTTTCAAAAAAATTTCCAAAAAAATTTTCGAAAAAATTTTAAAAAAATATTTTCGAAAATAATTTAGAAAAAAATTTCGAAAAAAAATTTTTGGAAAAAACTTTGAAAATAATTTCGAAAAAAAATTTACGAAAAAAATTTCGAAAAAAAATTTTTGAAAAAAAATTTGAAAAAAAAATTTTCGGAAAAAATTTTTAAAAAAATTTTCAAAAAAATTTGGAAAAAAATTTTCTAAAAAAATATTCAGAAAAAAATTTTCCAAAAAAATTTTCAGAAAAAATTTCCAAAAAAAATTTCGAAAAAAAATTTTCGAAAAAAATTTCGAAAAAAATTTTCGAAAAAAAATTTTCGAAAAAAATTTTCGAAAAGAATTTTCGAAAGAAATTTCGAAAAAAAATTTTCGAAAAAAATTTTGAAAAAAATTTTCGAAAAAAATTTTGAAAAAAAAATTGGAAAAAAAATGTTCGAAAAAAATTTCAACAAAAAAATTTCGAAAAAAATTTTGAAAAAAAATTTCGAAAAAAGTTTTGAAAGAAAATTTCGAAAAAAATTTTGAAAAAAAAATTGGAAAAAAAATTTTGAAAAAAATTTTCGAAAAAAATTTCGAAAAAAAATTTTCGAAAAAATTTCGAAAAAAAATTTTCGAAAAAAATTTTGAAAAAAAATTTCGAAAAAAAATTTCAAAAAAATTTTCGAAATAATTTTGGAAAAAAATTTTCGAAAAAAAATTTTCAAAAAAAATTTACGAAAAAAATTTCAAAAAAAAAATTTCGAAAAAAATTTTGAAAAAAAATTTCGAAAAAAAATTTTGAAAAAAAATTTCGAAAAAAATTTTCAAAAAAATTTTCGAAGAAATTTTGGAAAAAAATTTTCGAAAAAAATTTTTGAAAAAAATTTTGAAAAAAATTTTTAAAAAAATTTTCAAAAAAAATTTTCGGAAAAAATTTTAAAAAAAATTTCGAAAAAAAAATTTCGAAAAAAATTTTCGAAAAAAATTTTTGAAAAAAATTTTGAAAAAAAATTTCGAAAAAAATTTTGAAAAAAATTTCGAAAAAAAAATTTTGAAAAAATTTTGAAAAAAAAATTGGAAAAAAAATTTTGAAAAAAATTTTCGAAAAAAATTTCGAAAAAAAATTTCCGAAAAAAATTTGGAAAAAAAATTTTGAAAAAAATTTTGAAAAAAAATTTTGAAAAAAATTTTGAAAAAAAATTTTGAAAAAATTTTGAAAAAAAATTTTGAAAAAAAATTTCGAAAAAAATTTTCAAAGAAATTTTCGAAGAAATTTTGGAAAAAAATTTTCAAAAAAAATTTTATATAAATTTCCGAAAAAAATTTTGAAAAAAAATTTTGAAAAAAAATTTTCGGAAAAAATTTTGAAAAAAATTTCGAAAAAAAATTTTCGAAAAAAAATTTTGAAAAAAAATTTTAAAAAAATTTTCGAAAAAAATTTCGAAAAAAAAAATTTCCAAAAAAAATTTGAAAAAAATTTTCAAAAAAAAATTTTCGAAAAAAATTTCGAAAAAAGTATTTTTCCAAAAAAATTTTGAAAAAAATTTTTAAAAAAAAATTTTTGAAAAAAATTTTCGAAAGAAATTTCGAAAAAAAATTTTCGAAAAAAATTTTGAAAAAAAAATTGGAAAAAAAATTTTCGAAAAAAATTTCCAAAAAAATTTTCGAAAAAATTTTGGAAAAAAATTTTCGAAAGAAATTTCGAAAAAAAATTTTCGAAAAAAATTTTGAAAAAAATTTTCGAAAAAAATTTTGAAAAAAATTTTCGAAAAAAAATTTTCGAAAAAAATTTTCGAAAAGAATTTTCGAAAGAAATTTCGAAAAAAAATTTTCGAAAAAAATTTTGAAAAAAATTTTCGAAAAAAATTTTGAAAAAAATTTTCGAAAAAAATTTTGAAAAAAAAATTGGAAAAAAAATTTTCGAAAAAAATTTCAACAAAAAAATTTCGAAAAAAATTTTGAAAAAAAATTTCGAAAAAAATTTTGAAAAAAATTTCGAAAAAAAATTTTGAAAAAATTTTGAAAAAAAATTTTGAAAAAAAATTTCGAAAAAAATTTTCAAAGAAATTTTCGAAGAAATTTTGGAAAAAAATTTTCAAAAAAAATTTTATATAAATTTCCGAAAAAAATTTTGAAAAAAATTTTGAAAAAAAATTTTCGGAAAAAATTTTGAAAAAAATTTCGAAAAAAAATTTTCGAAAAAAAATTTTGAAAAAAAATTTTAAAAAAATTTTCGAAAAAAATTTCGAAAAAAAAAATTTCCAAAAAAAATTTGAAAAAAATTTTCAAAAAAAAATTTTCGAAAAAAATTTCGAAAAAAGTATTTTTCCAAAAAATTTTTGAAAAAAATTTTTAAAAAAAAATTTTCGAAAAAAATTTTCGAAAGAAATTTCGAAAAAAAATTTTCGAAAAAAATTTTGAAAAAAAAATTGGAAAAAAAATTTTCGAAAAAAATTTCCAAAAAAATTTTCGAAAAAATTTTGGAAAAAAATTTTCGAAAGAAATTTCGAAAAAAAATTTTCGAAAAAAATTTTGAAAAAAATTTTCGAAAAAAATTTTGAAAAAAAAATTGGAAAAAAAATTTTCGAAAAAAATTTCGAAAAAAAAATTTCGAAAAAAATTTTGAAAAAAAATTTCGAAAAAAAATTTTGAAAGAAAATTTCGAAAAAAAATTTTCCAAAAAAATTTTGAAAAAAAAATTGGAAAAAAAATTTTGAAAAAAATTTTCGAAAAAAATTTCGAAAAAAAATTTTCGAAAAAATTTCGAAAAAAAATTTGAAAAAAAATTTCGAAAAAATTTTCAAAAAAATTTTCGAAAAAATTTTTAAAAAATTTTCGAAAAAAATTTCAAAAAAAAATTTTCGAAAAAAATTTTGAAAAAAGTTTTCGAAAAAAATTTTCGAAAAAAATTTCGAAAAAAAATTTTCGAAAAATATTTTGAAAAAATTTTCGAAAAAATTTTTCGAAAAAAATTTTCGAAAAAAATTTTCGAAAGAAATTTCGAAAAAAAATTTCCAAAAAAATTTTCGAAAAAATTTTGGAAAAAAATTTTCGAAAATAATTTAGAAAAAAAATTTTCGAAAAAAATTTTGAAAAAAAATTTCGAAAAAAAATTTCAAAAAAATTTTCGAAAAAATTATGGAAAAAAATTTTTCGAAAAAAATTTCCGAAAAAAATTTGGAAAAAAAAATTTGAAAAAAATTTTGAAAAAAAATTTTGAAAAAAATTTTGAAAAAAAAATTTGAAAAAATTTTGAAAAAAAATTTTGAAAAAATTTTGAAAAAAAATTTTGAAAAAAAATTTCGAAAAAAATTTTCAAAGAAATTTTCGAAGAAATTTTGGAAAAAAATTTTCAAAAAAAATTTTATATAAATTTCCGAAAAAAATTTTGAAAAAAATTTTGAAAAAAAATTTCGAAAAAAAATTTTCGAAAAAAATTTTCGAAAAAAATTTTGAAAAAAAATTTTCAAAAAAAATTTACGAAAAAAATTTCGAAAAAAAATATTCGAAAAAAATTTTGAAAAAAAATTTTGAAAAAAAATTTCGAAAAAAATTTTCAAAGAAATTTTTAAAATTTTTTTCGAAATTTTTTTGGAAATTTTTTTTTCGAAAAAAATTTGGAAAAAAAATTTTGAAAAAAATTTACAAAAAAAATTTTCGAAAAAAATTTTGAAAAAAAATTTCGAAAAAAGTTTTCAAAAAAATTTTTCGAAAGAAATTTCGAAAAAAAATTTCGAAAAAAATTTTCAAAAAAATTTGAAAAAAAATTTTCCAAAAAAATTTTCAGAAAAATTTTCGAAAGAAATTTCGAAAAAAAATTTTCGAAAAAAATTTTGAAAAAAATTTTCGAAAAAAAATTTTCGAAAAAAATTTTTGAAAAAAATTTTGAAAAAAAATTTGGAAAAAAAATTTTGAAAAAAATTTTCGAAAATAATTTCGAAACAAAAAATTCCGGAAAAAATTTTGAAAAAAATTTTCCAAAAAAATTTTCGGAAAAAATTTTGAAAAAAAATTTCGAAAAAAATTTTGAAAAAATTTACAAAAAAAATTTCGAAAAAAAATTTTTGAAAAATATTTTGAAAAAAAATTTGGAAAAAAAATATTGAAAAAAATTTTCGAAAAAAATTTCGAAAAAAAATTTCCGAAAAAAAATTGCAAAAAAAATTTTCGAAAAAAATTTTGAAAAAAAATTTTCGGAAAAAATTTTGAAAAAAATTTTCGAAAAAAATTTTAAAAAAAATTTTCGAAAAAAAATTTTCGAAAAAAATTTTGAAAAAAAAATTGGAAAAAAAATTTTAAAAAAAATTTTCGAAAAAAATTTCGAAAAAAAATTTTCGAAAAAATTTCGAAAAAAAATTTTCGAAAAAAATTTTGAAAAAAAATTTCGAAAAAAATTTTCAAAAAAATTTTCGAAAAAATTTTGGAAAAAAATTTTCGAAAAAAAATTTTCAAAAAAAATTTTGAAAAAAAAATTGGAAAAAAAATTTTAAAAAAAATTTTCGAAAAAAATTTCGAAAAAAAATTTTCGAAAAAATTTTCGAAAAAAAATTTTCGAAAAAAATTTTGAAAAAAAAATTGGAAAAAAAATTTTGAAAAAAATTTTCGAAAAAAATTTCGAAAAAAAATTTTCGAAAAAATTTCGAAAAAAAATTTTCGAAAAAAATTTTGAAAAAAATTTCGAAAAAAAATTTCAAAAAAATTTTCAAAATAATTTTGGAAAAAAATTTTCGAAAAAAAATTTTCAAAAAAAATTTACGAAAAAAATTTCAAAAAAAAATTTTCGAAAAAAATTTTGAAAAAAAATTTCGAAAAAAAATTTTGAAAAAAAATTTCGAAAAAAATTTTCAAAAAAATTTTCGAAGAAATTTTGGAAAAAAATTTTTGAAAAAAATTTTGAAAAAAATTTTGAAAAAAATTTTTAAAAAAATTTTCAAAAAAAATTTGAAAGAAAAATTTTCGGAAAAAAATTTGAAAAAAATTTCGAAAAAAAAATTTCGAAAAAAATTTTCGAAAAAAATTTTTGAAAAAAATTTTGAAAAAAAATTTCGAAAAAAATTTTGAAAAAAATTTCGAAAAAAAAATTTTAAAAAAATATTGAAAAAAAATTTGGAAAAAAAATTTTGAAAAAAATTTTCGAAAAAAATTTCGAAAAAAAATTCGAAAAAAAATTTTTGAAAAAAAATTTTGAAAAAAATTTTTAAAAAAATTTTCGAAAAAAATTTCGAAAAAAAAAAAATCCAAAAAAAATTTGAAAAAAATTTTCAAAAAAAAATTTTCGAAAAAAATTTTCGAAAGAAATTTCGAAAAAAAATTTTCGAAAAAAATTTTGAAAAAAAAATTGGAAAAAAAATTTTCGAAAAAAATTTCCAAAAAAATTTTCGAAAAAATTTTGGAAAAAAATTTTCGAAAGAAATTTCGAAAAAAAATTTTCGAAAAAAATTTTGAAAAAAATTTTCGAAAAAAATTTTGAAAAAAAAATTGGAAAAAAAATTTTCGAAAAAAATTTCGAAAAAAAAATTTCGAAAAAAATTTTGAAAAAAAATTTCGAAAAAAAATTTTGAAAGAAAATTTCGAAAAAAATTTTTCCAAAAAAATTTTGAAAAAAAAATTGGAAAAAAAATTTTGAAAAAAATTTTCGAAAAAAATTTCGAAAAAAAATTTTAGAAAAAATTTCGAAAAAAAATTTTCGAAAAAAATTTTGAAAAAAAATTTCGAAAAAAATTTTCAAAAAAATTTTCGAAAAAATTTTTAAAAAATTTTCGAAAAAAATTTCAAAAAAAAATTTTCGTAAAAAATTTTCAAAAAAAATTTTCGAAAAAAATTTTGAAAAAAAATTTCGAAAAAAAATTTCAAAAACATTTTCGAAAAAATTTTCGAAAAAATTTTCAAAAAATTTTCAAAAAAAAAATTTTCGAAAAAAATTTTGAAAAAAATTTTCGAAAAAAATTTTGAAAAAAATTTTCGAAAAAAATTTTGAAAAAAAAATTGGAAAAAAAATTTTCGAAAAAAATTTCGAAAAAAAAATTTCGAAAAAAATTTTGAAAAAAAATTTCGAAAAAAAATTTTGAAAGAAAATTTCGAAAAAAAATTTTCCAAAAAAATTTTGAAAAAAAAATTGGAAAAAAAATTTTGAAAAAAATTTTCGAAAAAAATTTCGAAAAAAAATTTTAGAAAAAATTTCGAAAAAAAATTTTCGAAAAAAATTTTGAAAAAAAATTTCGAAAAAAATTTTGAAAAAAAATTTCGAAAAAAATTTTCAAAAAAATTTTCGAAAAAATTTTTAAAAAATTTTCGAAAAAAATTTCAAAAAAAAATTTTCGAAAAAAATTTTGAAAAAAATTTTCGAAAAAAATTTTCGAAAAAAATTTCGAAAAAAAATTTTCGAAAAAAATTTTGAAAAAAATTTTCGAAAAAAAATATTCGAAAAAAATTTGGAAAAAAAAAATTTTGAAAAAGATTTTCGAAAAAATTTTCGAAAAAAAATTTTCGAAAAAAATTTTCTAAAGAAATTTCGAAAAAAAATTTGAAAAAAATTTTCGAAAAAAAATTTTCGAAAAAAAATTTTCGAAAAAAATTTCGAAAAAAAATTTTCGAAAAAAATTTTGAAAAAAATTTTGAAAAAAAATTTCGAAAAAAAATTTTCGAAAAAGATTTTGAAAAAAAAATTGAAAAAAAAATTTTGAAAAAAATTTTCGAAAAAAAATTTTCGAAAAAAATTTTGAAAAAAATTTTCGAAAAAAATTATTCGAAAAAAAATTTGAAAAAAAAATTTTGAAAAAGATTTTCGAAAAAAATTTCGAAAAAAAATTTTCGAAAAAATTTCCAAAAAAAAATTTTCGAAAAAAATTTGAAGAAAATTTTCGAAAAAAAATTTTCGGAAAAAATTTTCGAAAAAAATTTCGAAAAAAAATTTTCGAAAAAAATTTTAAAAAAAATTTTCGAAAAAAATTTTGAAAAAAATTTTCGAAAAAAAAATTTCGAAAAAAATTTTGAAAAAAAAATTGGAAAAAAAATATTGAAAAGAATTTTCGAAAAAAATTTGGAAAAAAAATTTTCGAAAAAATTTCCAAAAAAAAATTTTCGAAAAAAATTTTGAAAAAAAATTTCGAAAAAAGTTTTCAAAAAAATTTTCGAAAAAATTTTGGAAAAAAATTTTCGAAAAAAAATTTTCAAAAAAAATTTACGAAAAAAATTTCGAAAGAAAATTTTTGAAAAAAATTTTGAAAAAAATTTTCGAAAAAAAATTTTGAAAAAAAATTTGAAAAAAAATTTTGAAAAAAATTTTCAAAAAAATTTTCGAAAAAATTTTCGAAAAAAATTTTCGAAAAAACTTTTCGAAAAAAATTTCATTCAAATTTTTTTTTCAAAAATTTTGTTCGAAAATTTTTTTCGAAAATTTTTTTCGAAAAATTTTTTCGAAATTTTTTTTCAAATTTTTTTTTCAAATTTTTTTTCGAAAAATTTTTTTCAAAATTTTTTCGAAAATTTTTTTTCAAAATATTTTCGAAAATTTTTTTCAAAATTTTTTTCGAAAATTTTTTTTTGAAATTTTTTTCGAAAATTTTTTTTCGAAATTTTTTTTGTAAAATTTTTTCAAAATTTTTTTTAATTTGTTTTCGAAAATTTTTTTGAAAATTTTTTTCGAAATTTTTTTTTTAAATTTTTTTCGAAATTTTTTTTTCGAAATTTTTTTGGAAATTTTTTTATCGGAATTTTTTTCGAAAATTTTTTTGAAAATTTTTTTTCGAAAATTTTTTTAAAATTTTTTTTCGAAAATTTTTTTAAAAATGTTTTTCGAAAATTTTTTTTCGTAATTTTCTTCGAAAATTTTTTTCAAAATTTTTTTTCAAAAATGTTTTTCAAAATTTTTTTCGAAAATTTTTTTTCGAAATTTTTTTCGAAAATTTTTTTTCGAAATTTTTTTCGAAAATTTTTTTCGAAAATATTTTTTGGAAAATTTTTTTCAAAATTTTTTTCGAAAATTTTTTTGCGAAATGTTTTTGGAAAATTTTTTTTTCGAAATTTTTTTCGAAAATTTTTTATCGAAATTTCTTTCTAAAATTTTTTTCGAAAATTTTTTTTCGAAAATATTTTCCAAAATTTTTTTCGAAATTTTTTTTTAAAATTTTATTCGAAATTTTTTTTGTTTTTTTCGAAAATTTTTTTTTGAAAATTTTTTTAAAAATGTTTTTCGAAAATTTTTTTTCGAAAATTTTTTTAAAAATTTTTTTCGAAAATTTTTTTTCCAAATTTTTTTCGAAAATTTTTTTGAAAATTTTTTTCAAAAAATTTTTTTTCCCAAATTTTTTCGAAAATTTTTCTGAAAATTTTTTTGGAAATTTTTTTTCTAAATTTTTTTCGAAAATTTTTCTGAAAATTTTCTTCGAAATTTTTTTCAAAATTTTTTTCGAAATTTTTTTCGAAAATGTTTTTCAAAATTTTTTTTCAAAATTTTTTTCGAAAATTTTTTTTCAAAATTTTTTTGGAAAATTTTTTTCAAAATTTTTTTCGAAAATTTTTTTTCAAAATTATTTTCGAAAATTTTTTTCGAAAATTTTTTTTCGAAAATTTTTTTCAAAATTTTTTTCGAAAAATTTTTCTCCAAAATTTTTTCGAAAATTTTTTTGAAAATTTTTTTCGAAATTTTTTTTCAAATTTTTTTTCGAAAGTTTTTTGAAAATTTTTTTTTAAATATTTTTCAAAATTTTTTTCGAAAATTTTTTTTCGAAATTTTTTTTTCGAAATTTTTTTTCAAATTTTTTTTCAAATTTTTTTTTGAAAAATTTTTTTTTAAATTTTTTCGAAAATTTTTTTCAAAATTCTTTCGAAAATTTTTTTCAAACTTTTTTTCAAAATTTTTTTCGAAAATTTTTTATCGAAATTTCTTTCGAAAATTTTTTTTGAAAATTTTTTTTTCGAAAATGTTTTTCAAAATTTTTTTTCAAAATGTTTTTCCAAAATTTTTTTTCAAAATTTTTTCGAAAATTTTTTTCAAAATTTTTTTCGAAAATTTTTTTTCAAAATTTTTTTCGAAAATTTTTTTCGAAAATTTTTTTTCGAAAATGTTTTTCAAATTTTTTTTTCAAAATTATTTTCGAAAATTTTTTTTCAAAATTTTTTCGAAATTTTTTTCAAAATTTTTTTCGAAAATTTTTTTTCAAAATTTTTTTCAAAAATTTTTTTCGAAATTTTTTTTTCTAAAATTTTTTTCAAAATTTTTTTCAAAATTTTTTTCGAAAATTTCTTTTCGAAATTTTTTTCGAAAATTTTTTTCAAAATTTTTTTCGAGAAATTTTATTCCAAAATTTTTTTGAAATTTTTTTTCGAAATTTTTTTTCAAATTTTTTTTCGAAAATTTTTTGAAAATTTTTCTTGAAATTTCTTTCAAAATTTTTTTCGAAAATTTTTTTTCGAAATTTTTTTCGAAATTTTTTTTCAAATTTTATTTTGAAAAATTTTTTTCCAAAATTTTTTCGAAAATTTTTTTGAAAATTTTTTTCGAAATTTTCATTCAAATTTTTTTTCGAAAATTTTTTTTGAAATTTTTTTTTCGAAATTTTTTTTCAAATTTTTTTTTCAAATTTTTTTTCTAAAATTTTTTTTCAAAATTTTTTCGAATATTTTTTTTCAAAATTTTTTCGAAAATTTTTTTTCAAAATTTTTTCGAAAATTTTTTTCAAAATTTTTTTTGAAAATTTTTTTTCGAAATTTTTTTTGTAAATTTTTTTCAAAATTTTTTTTCGAAAATTTTTTTTCGAAATTTTTTCGAAATTTTTTTCGAAATTTTTTTCGAAATTTTATTCGAAATTTTTTTTCAAATTTTTTTTCGAAAAATTTTTTTCCAAAATTTTTTCGAAATTTTTTTTGAAAATTTTTTTCGAAATTTTCATTCAAATTTTTTTTCGAAAATTTTTTTCTAAATTTTTTTTTCGAAATTTTTTTTGAAATTTTTTTTTCAAATTTTTTTTCGAAAATTTTTTTTCAACATTTTTTCGAAAATTTTTTTTCGAAATTTTTTTCAAAATTTTTTTTCGAAATTTTTTTTCAAAATTTTTTTCGAAAATTTTTTTTCAAAATTTTTTTCGAAAATTTTTTTCGAAAATTTTTTTTCGAAAATGTTTTTCAAATTTTTTTTTCAAAATTATTTTCGAAAATTTTTTTTCAAAATTTTTTCGAAAATTTTTTTTAAAATTTTTTTTGAAAATTTTTTTTCAAAATTTTTTTCAAAAATTTTTTTCGAAATTTTTTTTTCTAAAATTTTTTTTCAAATTTTTTTTCGAAGATTTTTTTTTAAAATTTTTTCGAATATTTTTTTTCAAAATTTTTTTCAAAAATTTTTTTCGAAATTTTTTTTTCTAAAATTTTTTTTCAAAATTTTTTTCAAAATTTTTTTCAAAATTTTTTTCGAGAAATTTTTTTCCAAAATTTTTTTGAAAATTTTTTTCGAAATTTTTTTTCAAATTTTTTTTTCGAAAATTTTTTGAAAATTTTTTTTGAAATTTTTTTCAATATTTTTCTCGAAAATTTTTTTTCGAAATTTTTTTCGAAATTTTTTTCGAAATTTTTTTTCAAATTTTTTTTCGAAAATTTTTTTTCCAAAATTTTTTCGAAAATTTTTTTGAAAATTTTTTTCGAAATTTTCATTCAAATTTTTTTTCGAAAATTTTTTTCGAATTTTTTTTTTCGAAATTTTTTTTCAAATTTTTTTTTCAAATTTTTTTTCGAAAATTTTTTCAAATTTTTTTCGAAAATATTTTTCAAAATTTTTTTCGAAAATTTTTTTTCGTAATTTTTTTTTTTCAATATTTTTCTCGAAAATTTTTTTTCGAAATTTTTTTCGAAATTTTTTTCGAAATTTTTTTTCAAATTTTTTTTCGAAAAATTTTTTTCCAAAATTTTTTCGAAAATTTTTTTGAAAATTTTTTTTTGAAAATGTTTTTCAAATTTTTTTTTCAAAATTATTTTCGAAAATTTTTTTTCAAAATTTTTTCGAAAATTTTTTTCAAAATTTTTTTCGAAAATTTTTTTTCAAAAATTTTTTCAAAAATTTTTTTCGAAATTTTTTTTTCTAAAATTTATTTTCAAATTTTTTTTCAAAATTTTTTTCGAAAATTTCTTTTCGAAATTTTTTTCGAAAATTTTTTTCAAAATTTTTTTCGAAAAATTTTTCTCCAAAATTTTTTCGAAAATTTTTTTGAAAATTTTTTTCGAAATTTTTTTTCAAATTTTTTTTCGAAAGTTTTTTGAAAATTTTTTTTGAAATATTTTTCAAAATTTTTTTCGAAAATTTTTTTTCGAAATTTTTTTTTCGAAATTTTTTTTCAAATTTTTTTTCAAATTTTTTTTTGAAAATTTTTTTTTTAAATTTTTTCGAAAATTTTTTTCAAAATTCTTTCGAAAATTTTTTTCAAAATTTTTTTCAAAATTTTTTTCGAAAATTTTTTATCGAAATTTCTTTCGAAAATTTTTTTTGAAAATTTTTTTTTTCGAAAATGTTTTTCAAAATTGTTTTTCAAAATGTTTTTCCAAAATTTTTTTTCAAAATTTTTTCGAAAATTTTTTTCAAAATTTTTTTCGAAAATTTTTTTTCAAAATTTTTTTCGAAAATTTTTTTCGAAAATTTTTTTTCGAAAATGTTTTTCAAATTTTTTTTTCAAAATTATTTTTCAAAATTTTTTCGAAAATTTTTTTCAAAATTCTTTTCGAAAATTTTTTTTCAAAATTTTTTTCAAAACTTTTTTTTGAAACTTTTTTTTCTAAAATTTTTTTTCAAAATTTTTTTCAAAATTTTTTTCGAAAATTTCTTTTCGAAATTTTTTTTCAAAATTTTTTTCGAAAAATTTTTTCATAATTTTTTTTCGAAATTTCTTTAGAATATTTTTTTCGAAATTTTTTTTTCAAAAATTTTTTTCAAAATTTTTTTGGAAATTTTTTTTTCGAAATTTTCATTCAAATTTTTTTTCGAAAATTTTTTTCCAAAATTTTTTTCGAAATTTTTTTTGTAAATTTTTTTCAAAATTTTTTTTCAAAATTTTTTCTAAAATTATTTTTCAAAATATTTCCGAAAATTTTTTTCAAAATTTTCTTCGAAAATTTTTTTCAAAATTTTTTTCGAAATTTTTTATCGAAATTTCTTTCGAGAATTTTTTTCGAAAATTTTTTTTCGAAATTTTTTTTCATATTTTTTTTCGAAAAATTTTTTTCCAATATTTTTTCGAAAATTTTTTTCGAAATTTTCATTCAAAATTTTTTTCGAAAATTTTTTTCGAAAATTTTTTTCGAAAATTTTTTTCGAAATTTTTTTTGTAAATTTTTTTCAAAATTTTTTTTGAAAATTTTTTTCGAAAATTTTTTTCGAAAAATTTTTTCGAAAAATTTTTTTCCAAAATTTTTTCGAAAATTTTTTGAAAAATTTTTTTGAAAACTTTTTTTGGAAATTTTTTTTCAAAATTTTTTTTCGAAATTTTTTTCGAAAATTTTTCTTGTAAATTTTTTTCAAAATTTTTTTTCCAAATTTTTTTCGCAATTTTTTTTCGAAATATTTTTCGAAAATATTTTCCAAATTTTTTTGAAAAATTTTATCAAAATTTTTTCGAAAATTTTTTTGAAAATTTTTTTCGAAATTTTCATTCAAATGTTTTTCGAAAATTTTTTTCGAATTTTTTTTTTCGAAATTTTTTTTCAAATTTTTTTTTCGAAATTTTTTTTCGAAAATTTTTTTTCAAAATATTTTCGAAAATTTTTTTGAAAATTTTTTTCAAAATTTTTTTCCAAAATTTTTTTTCGAAATTTTTTTTGTAAATTTTTTTCAAAATTTTTTTTCAAATTTTTTTTTGAAAATTTTTTTTCGAAATTTTTTTCGAAATTTTTTTTCAAATTTTTTTTCGAAAAATTTTTTTTCAAAATTTTTTCGGAAATGTTTTTGAAAACTTTTTTCGAAATTTTTTTTCAAAATTTTTTTTCGAAATTTTTTTTGTAAATTTTTTTCAAAATTTTTTTCCAAATTTTTTTCGAAAATTTTTTTTCGACATATTTTTCGAAAATTTTTTTCAAAATTTTTTTTCCAAATTTTTTTTCAAAATTTTTTTTTCGAAATTTTTTTCGTAAATTTTTTTCAAAATTTTTTTCGAAATTTTTTTTCAAATTTTTTTCGAGAATTTTTTTTCGAAATTTTTTTCGAAAATTTTTTTTTGGAATTTTTTTCGAAAATTTTTTTTTCGAAATTTTTTTCGAAAAATTTTTTCATAATTTTTTTTCGAAATTTCTTTAGAATATTTTTTTCGAAATTTTTTTTTCAAAACTTTTTTTCAAAATTTTTTTGGAAATTTTTTTTCGAAATTTTCATTCAAATTTTTTTTCGAAAATTTTTTTTTGAAATTTTTTTTCAAATTTTTTTTTTCAAATTTTTTTTCCTAAATTTTTTTTCAAAATTTTTTCTAAAATTATTTTTCAAAATATTTTCGAAAATTTTTTTCAAAATTTTTTTCGAAAATTTTTTTCTAAATTTTTTTCGAAAATTTTTTATCGAAATTTCTTTCGAGAATTTTTTTCGAAAATTTTTTTTCGAAATTTTTTTTCAAATTTTTTTTTTCAAATTTTTTTTCTAAAATTTTTTTTCAAAATTTTTTCTAAAATTATTTTTCCAAATTTTTTTCGAAAATTTTTTCGAAAATTTTTTTCGAATTTTTCATTCAAATTTTTTTTCAAATTTTTTTTAAAAAAAATTTTCGAAAAAATATTTTCGAAAAAAATTTTCGAAAAAAATTTCGAAAGAAAATTTTCGAAAAAAATTTTGAAAAAATTTTCGAAAAAAAATTTTCGAAAAAAATTTCGATAAAAAATTTTTGAAAAAAATTTTTCGAAAAAAATTTTCGAAAAAAATGTCGGAAAAAAATTTTCGAAAAAAATTGTGAAAAAAAAATTGGAAAAAAAATTTTGAAAAAAATTTCGAAAAAAGTTTTCAAAAAAATTTATGAAAAAAATTTCGAAAAAAAATTTTCGAAAAAAATTTTGAAAAAAATTTTCGAAAAAACATTTTGAAAAAAAATTTCGAAAAAAATTTTGAAAAAAAATTTTGAAAAACATTTTCAAAAAAATTTTCAAAAAAATTTTGGAAAAAAATTTTTCGAAAAAATTTTGAAAAAAATTTTCGAAAAAAATTTTCGGAAAAAATTTTGAAAAAACTTTTCGAAAAAAAAAATTTTGAAAATAATTTTCAAAAAAAATTTTGAAAAAAAATTTCGAAAAAAATTTTTAAAAAAATTTTCAAAAAAATTTGGAAAAAAATTTTCCAAAAAAATTTTCAGAAAAATTTTCCAAAAAAATTTTCAGAAAAATTTTTGAAAAAAATTTTCGAAAAAAATTTCGAAAAAAATTTCGAAAAAAAAATTTCGAAAAAAATTTCGAAAAAAAAATTTCGAAAAAAATTTTCTAAAGACATTTCGAAAAAAAAATTGAAAAAAAATTTCGAAAAAGTTTTGAAAAATATTTCGAAAAAAATTTCCAAAAAAAATTTTCGAAAAAAATTTTCTAAAGAAATTTCGAAAAAAAAATTTCGAAAAAAAATTTGAAAAAAAATTTCGAAAAAATTTTGAAAAATATTTAGGAAAAAAATTTCGAAAAAAAATATGGAAAAAAAATTTTGAAAAAAAATTTCGGAAAAAAATTTACGAAAAAAATTTTGAAAAAAAAATTTTCGAAAGAAATTTCGAAAAAAATTTTCAAAAAAATTTGGAAAAAAATTTTCCAAAAAAATTTTCAGAAAAATTTTCGAAAATAATTTCGAAAAAAAATTTCGAAAAAAAATTTTCGAAAAAAATTTTCGAAAAAAATTTCGAAACAAAAAATTGCGGAAAAAATTTTGAAAAAAATTTTCGAAAAAAATTTTCGGAAAAAATTTTGAAAAAAAATTTCGAAAAAAATTTTGAAAAAATTTACGAAAAAAATTTCGAAAAAAAATTTTTGAAAAATATTTTGAAAAAAAATTTGGAAAAAAGATATTGAAAAAAATTTTTGAAAAAAATTTCGAAAAAAAATTTCCGAAAAAAAATTGCAAAAAAAATTTTCGAAAAAAATTTTGAAAAAAAAGTTTCGGAATAAATTTTGAAAAAAATTTTCGAAAAAAATTTTGAAAAAAATTTTCGAAAAAAAATTTTCGAAAAAAATTTTGAAAAAAAAAATGGAAAAAAAATTTTGAAAAAAATTTTCGAAAAAAATTTCGAAAAAAAATTTTCGAAAAAATTTCGAAAAAAAATTTCGAAAAAAATTTTTAAAAAAAATTTTGAAAAAATTTTGAAAAATATATAGGAAAAGAATTTTCGAAAAAAATTTTGAAAAAAAATTTTGAAAAAAAATTTTATATAAATTTCCGAAAAAAATTTTGAAAAAAAATTTTCGGAAAAAATTTTGAAAAAAATTTCGAAAAAAAATTTTGAAAAAAATTTTTAAAAAAATTTTTGAAAAAAATTTCGAAAAAAAAATTTTTGAAAAAAATTTCGAAAAAAAAATTTTCCAAAAAAATTTTGAAAAAAATTTTCAAAAAAAAATTTTCGAAAAAATTTTCGAAAGAAATTTCGAAAAAAAATTTTCGAAAAAAATTTTGAAAAAAAAATTGGAAAAAAACTTCGAAAAAAATTTTCAAAAAAATTTTCGAAAAAATTATGGAAAAAAATTTTTCGAAAAAAATTTACAAAAAAATTTTCGAAAAAAATTTCGAAAAAAAATTTCCCAAAAAAATATTGAAAAAAAATTTCGAAAAAAATTTCCAAAAAAATTTTCGAAAAAAGTTTGGAAAAAAATTTTTGAAAATAATTTAGAAAAAAATTTCGAAAAAAAATTTCGAAAAAAATTTCGAAAAAAATTTTCGAAAAAAATTTCTAAAAAAAATTTTCGAAAAAAATTTTGAAAAAAATTTTCGAAAAAAATTTTCGAAAAAAATTTCGAAAAAAAATTTTCGAAAAAAATTTTGAAAAAATTTTCGAAAAAAATTTTCGAAAAAAAATTTTCGAAAAAAATTTTCCAAAGAAATTTCGAAAAAAAATTTTGAAAAAAATTTTCAAAAAAATTTTCAAAAAAATTTACAAAAAAATTTTCGAAAAAATTTTGGAAAAATATTTTCGAAAATAATTTAGAAAAAAATTTCGAAAAAAAATTTTTGGAAAAAACTTTTAAAAAAATTTCGAAAAAAAATTTACGAAAAAAATTTCGAAAAAAAATTTTTGAAAAAAAATTTGAAAAAAAATTTTTCGGAAAAAATTTTGAAAAAAATTTTCAAAAAAAAAAATTTTGAAAATAATTTTAAAAAAAAATTTTGAAAAAAAATTTCGAAAAAAAATTTCGAAAAAAATTTTTTAAAAAATTTTCAAAAAAATTTGGAAAAAAATTTTCTAAAAAAATATTCAGAAAAAAATTTTCCAAAAAAATTTTAAAAAAAATTTTCGAAAAAAATTTCGAAAAAAAATTTTCGAAAAAAATTTCGAAAAAAATTTTCGAAAAAAAATTTTCGAAAAAAATTTTCGAAAAAATTATGGAAAAAAATTTTTCGAAAAAAATTTACAAAAAAATTTTCGAAAAAAATTTCGAAAAAAAATTTCCCAAAAAAATATTGAAAAAAAATTTCGAAAAAAATTTCCAAAAAAATTTTCGAAAAAATTTTGGAAAAAAATTTTTGAAAATAATTTAGAAAAAAATTTCGAAAAAAAATTTCGAAAAAAATTTCGAAAAAAATTTTCGAAAAAAATTTCTAAAAAAAATTTTCGAAAAAAATTTTGAAAAAAATTTTCGAAAAAAATTTTCGAAAAAAATTTCGAAAAAAAATTTTCGAAAAAAATTTTGAAAAAATTTTCGAAAAAAATTTTCGAAAAAAAATTTTCGAAAAAAATTTTCCAAAGAAATTTCGAAAAAAAATTTTGAAAAAAATTTTCAAAAAAATTTTCAAAAAAATTTCCAAAAAAATTTTCGAAAAAATTTTGGAAAAATATTTTCGAAAATAATTTAGAAAAAAATTTCGAAAAAAAATTTTTGGAAAAAACTTTTAAAAAAATTTCGAAAAAAAATTTACGAAAAAAATTTCGAAAAAAAATTTTTGAAAAAAAATTTGAAAAAAAAATTTTCGGAAAAAATTTTGAAAAAAATTTTCGAAAAAAAAAATTTTGAAAATAATTAAAAAAAAAAATTTTGAAAAAAAATTTCGAAAAAAAATTTCGAAAAAAATTTTTTAAAAAATTTTCAAAAAAATTTGGAAAAAAATTTTCTAAAAAAATATTCAGAAAAAAATTTTCCAAAAAAATTTTAAAAAAAATTTTCGAAAAAAATTTCGAAAAAAAATTTTCGAAAAAAATTTCGAAAAAAATTTTCGAAAAAAAATTTTCGAAAAAAATTTTCGAAAAGAATTTTCGAAAGAAATTTCGAAAAAAAATTTTCGAAAAAAATTTTGAAAAAAATTTTCGAAAAAAATTTTGAAAAAAATTTTCGAAAAAAATTTTGAAAAAAATTTTCGAAAAAAATTTTGAAAAAAAAATTGGAAAAAAAATTTTCGAAAAAAATTTCAACAAAAAAATTTCGAAAAAAATTTTGAAAAAAAATTTCGAAAAAAGTTTTGAAAGAAAATTTCGAAAAAAATTTTGAAAAAAAAATTGGAAAAAAAATTTTGAAAAAAATTTTGAAAAGAATTTTCGAAAAAAATTTCGAAAAAAAATTTTCAAAAAAATTTCAAAAAAAAAATTTCGAAGAAAATTTTGAAAAAAAATTTGGAAAAAAAATTTTGAAAAAAAATTTCGAAAAAAATTTTCAAAAAAATTTTCGAAGAAATTTTGGAAAGAAATTTTGGAAAAAAATTTTCGAAAAAAATTTTTGAAAAAAATTTTGAAAAAAATTTTTAAAAAAATTTTCAAAAAAAATTTGAAAAAAAAATTTTCGGAAAAAATTTTGAAAAAAATTTCGAAAAAAAATTTCGAAAAAAATTTTCGAAAAAAATTTTTGAAAAAAATTTTGAAAAAAAATTTCGAAAAAAATTTGAAAAAAATTTCGAAAAAAAAATTTTGAAAAAATTTTGAAAAAAAATTTGGAAAAAAAATTTTGAAAAATATTTTCGAAAAAAATTTCGAAAAAAAATTTCCGAAAAAAAATTGGAAAAAAAATTTTGAAAAAAATTTTGAAAAAAAATTTTGAAAAAAATTTTGAAAAAAAATTTTGAAAAAAAATTTCGAAAAAAATTTTCAAAGAAATTTTCGAAGAAATTTTGGAAAAAAATTTTCGAAAAAAATTTTTGAAAAAAATTTTGAAAAAAATTTTTAAAAAAATTTTCAAAAAAAATTTGAAAAAAAAATTTTCGGAAAAAATTTTGAAAAAAATTTCGAAAAAAAATTTCGAAAAAAATTTTCGAAAAAAATTTTTGAAAAAAATTTTGAAAAAAAATTTCGAAAAAAATTTTGAAAAAAATTTCGAAAAAAAAATTTTGAAAAAATTTTGAAAAAAAATTTGGAAAAAAAATTTTGAAAAATATTTTCGAAAAAAATTTCGAAAAAAAATTTCCGAAAAAAAATTGGAAAAAAAATTTTGAAAAAAATTTTGAAAAAAAATTTTGAAAAAAAATTTGAAAAAAAATTTTGAAAAAAAATTTCGAAAAAAATTTTCAAAGAAATTTTCGAAGAAATTTTGGAAAAAAATTTTCAAAAAAAATTTTATATAAACTTCCGAAAAAAATTTTGAAAAAAATTTTGAAAAAAAATTTTCGGAAAAATTTTGAAAAAAATTTCGAAAAAAAATTTTCGAAAAAAAATTTTGAAAAAAATTTTTAAAAAAATTTTCGAAAAAAATTTCGAAAAAAAAATTTTCCAAAAAAAATTTGAAAAAAATTTTCAAAAAAAAATTTTCGAAAAAAATTTCGAAAAAAAAATTTTCCAAAAAAATTTTGAAAAAAATTTAAAAAAAAAAATTTTCGAAAAAAATTTTCGAAAGAAATTTCGAAAAAAAATTTTCGAAAAAAATTTTGAAAAAAAAATTGGAAAAAAAATTTTCGAAAAAAATTTCGAAAAAAAAATTTCGAAAAAAATTTGGAAAAAAAATTTTGAAAAAAATTTTTAAAAAAATTTTTGAAAAAAATTTCGAAAAAAAAATTTTTGAAAAAAATTTCGAAAAAAAAATTTTCCAAAAAAATTTTGAAAAAAATTTTCAAAAAAAAATTTTTGAAAAAAATTTCGAAAAAAAAATTTTCCAAAAAAATTTTGAAAAAAATTTTCAAAAAAAAATTTTCGAAAAAATTTTCGAAAGAAATTTCGAAAAAAAATTTTCGAAAAAAATTTTGAAAAAAAAATTGGAAAAAAAATTTTCGAAAAAAATTTTCAAAAAAATTTTCGAAAAAATTATGGAAAAAAATTTTTCCAAAAAAAATTTGCAAAAAAAATTTCGAAAAAAATTTCCAAAAAAATTTTCGAAAAAAGTTTGGAAAAAAATTTTTGAAAATAATTTAGAAAAAAATTTCGAAAAAAAATTTCGAAAAAAATTTCGAAAAAAATTTTCGAAAAAAATTTCTAAAAAAAATTTTCGAAAAAAATTTTGAAAAAAATTTTCGAAAAAAATTTTCGAAAAAAATTTCGAAAAAAAATTTTCGAAAAAAATTTTGAAAAAATTTTCGAAAAAAATTTTCGAAAAAAAATTTTCGAAAAAAATTTTCCAAAGAAATTTCGAAAAAAAATTTTGAAAAAAATTTTCAAAAAAATTTTCAAAAAAATTTACAAAAAAATTTTCGAAAAAATTTTGGAAAAATATTTTCGAAAATAATTTAGAAAAAAATTTCGAAAAAAAATTTTTGGAAAAAACTTTTAAAAAAATTTCGAAAAAAAATTTACGAAAAAAATTTCGAAAAAAAATTTTTGAAAAAAAATTTGAAAAAAAAATTTTCGGAAAAAATTTTGAAAAAAATTTTCAAAAAAAAAAATTTTGAAAATAATTTAAAAAAAAAATTTTGAAAAAAAATTTCGAAAAAAAATTTCGAAAAAAATTTTTTAAAAAATTTTCAAAAAAATTTGGAAAAAAATTTTCTAAAAAAATATTCAGAAAAAAATTTTCCAAAAAAATTTTAAAAAAAATTTTCGAAAAAAATTTCGAAAAAAAATTTTCGAAAAAAATTTCGAAAAAAATTTTCGAAAAAAAATTTTCGAAAAAAATTTTCGAAAAAATTATGGAAAAAAATTTTTCGAAAAAAATTTACAAAAAAATTTTCGAAAAAAATTTCGAAAAAAAATTTCCCAAAAAAATATTGAAAAAAAATTTCGAAAAAAATTTCCAAAAAAATTTTCGAAAAAATTTTGGAAAAAAATTTTTGAAAATAATTTAGAAAAAAATTTCGAAAAAAAATTTCGAAAAAAATTTCGAAAAAAATTTTCGAAAAAAATTTCTAAAAAAAATTTTCGAAAAAAATTTTGAAAAAAATTTTCGAAAAAAATTTTCGAAAAAAATTTCGAAAAAAAATTTTCGAAAAAAATTTTGAAAAAATTTTCGAAAAAAATTTTCGAAAAAAAATTTTCGAAAAAAATTTTCCAAAGAAATTTCGAAAAAAAATTTTGAAAAAAATTTTCAAAAAAATTTTCAAAAAAATTTCCAAAAAAATTTTCGAAAAAATTTTGGAAAAATATTTTCGAAAATAATTTAGAAAAAAATTTCGAAAAAAAATTTTTGGAAAAAACTTTTAAAAAAATTTCGAAAAAAAATTTACGAAAAAAATTTCGAAAAAAAATTTTTGAAAAAAAATTTGAAAAAAAAATTTTCGGAAAAAATTTTGAAAAAAATTTTCGAAAAAAAAAATTTTGAAAATAATTAAAAAAAAAAATTTTGAAAAAAAATTTCGAAAAAAAATTTCGAAAAAAATTTTTTAAAAAATTTTCAAAAAAATTTGGAAAAAAATTTTCTAAAAAAATATTCAGAAAAAAATTTTCCAAAAAAATTTTAAAAAAAATTTTCGAAAAAAATTTCGAAAAAAAATTTTCGAAAAAAATTTCGAAAAAAATTTTCGAAAAAAAATTTTCGAAAAAAATTTTCGAAAAGAATTTTCGAAAGAAATTTCGAAAAAAAATTTTCGAAAAAAATTTTGAAAAAAATTTTCGAAAAAAATTTTGAAAAAAATTTTCGAAAAAAATTTTGAAAAAAATTTTCGAAAAAAATTTTGAAAAAAAAATTGGAAAAAAAATTTTCGAAAAAAATTTCAACAAAAAAATTTCGAAAAAAATTTTGAAAAAAAATTTCGAAAAAAGTTTTGAAAGAAAATTTCGAAAAAAATTTTGAAAAAAAAATTGGAAAAAAAATTTTGAAAAAAATTTTGAAAAGAATTTTCGAAAAAAATTTCGAAAAAAAATTTTCAAAAAAATTTCAAAAAAAAAATTTCGAAGAAAATTTTGAAAAAAAATTTGGAAAAAAAATTTTGAAAAAAAATTTCGAAAAAAATTTTCAAAAAAATTTTCGAAGAAATTTTGGAAAGAAATTTTGGAAAAAAATTTTCGAAAAAAATTTTTGAAAAAAATTTTGAAAAAAATTTTTAAAAAAATTTTCAAAAAAAATTTGAAAAAAAAATTTTCGGAAAAAATTTTGAAAAAAATTTCGAAAAAAAATTTCGAAAAAAATTTTCGAAAAAAATTTTTGAAAAAAATTTTGAAAAAAAATTTCGAAAAAAATTTGAAAAAAATTTCGAAAAAAAAATTTTGAAAAAATTTTGAAAAAAAATTTGGAAAAAAAATTTTGAAAAATATTTTCGAAAAAAATTTCGAAAAAAAATTTCCGAAAAAAAATTGGAAAAAAAATTTTGAAAAAAATTTTGAAAAAAAATTTTGAAAAAAATTTTGAAAAAAAATTTTGAAAAAAAATTTCGAAAAAAATTTTCAAAGAAATTTTCGAAGAAATTTTGGAAAAAAATTTTCGAAAAAAATTTTTGAAAAAAATTTTGAAAAAAATTTTTAAAAAAATTTTCAAAAAAAATTTGAAAAAAAAATTTTCGGAAAAAATTTTGAAAAAAATTTCGAAAAAAAATTTCGAAAAAAATTTTCGAAAAAAATTTTTGAAAAAAATTTTGAAAAAAAATTTCGAAAAAAATTTTGAAAAAAATTTCGAAAAAAAAATTTTGAAAAAATTTTGAAAAAAAATTTGGAAAAAAAATTTTGAAAAATATTTTCGAAAAAAATTTCGAAAAAAAATTTCCGAAAAAAAATTGGAAAAAAAATTTTGAAAAAAATTTTGAAAAAAAATTTTGAAAAAAAATTTGAAAAAAAATTTTGAAAAAAAATTTCGAAAAAAATTTTCAAAGAAATTTTCGAAGAAATTTTGGAAAAAAATTTTCAAAAAAAATTTTATATAAACTTCCGAAAAAAATTTTGAAAAAAATTTTGAAAAAAAATTTTCGGAAAAATTTTGAAAAAAATTTCGAAAAAAAATTTTCGAAAAAAAATTTTGAAAAAAATTTTTAAAAAAATTTTCGAAAAAAATTTCGAAAAAAAAATTTTCCAAAAAAAATTTGAAAAAAATTTTCAAAAAAAAATTTTCGAAAAAAATTTCGAAAAAAAAATTTTCCAAAAAAATTTTGAAAAAAATTTAAAAAAAAAAATTTTCGAAAAAAATTTTCGAAAGAAATTTCGAAAAAAAATTTTCGAAAAAAATTTTGAAAAAAAAATTGGAAAAAAAATTTTCGAAAAAAATTTCGAAAAAAAAATTTCGAAAAAAATTTGGAAAAAAAATTTTGAAAAAAATTTTTAAAAAAATTTTTGAAAAAAATTTCGAAAAAAAAATTTTTGAAAAAAATTTCGAAAAAAAAATTTTCCAAAAAAATTTTGAAAAAAATTTTCAAAAAAAAATTTTTGAAAAAAATTTCGAAAAAAAAATTTTCCAAAAAAATTTTGAAAAAAATTTTCAAAAAAAAATTTTCGAAAAAATTTTCGAAAGAAATTTCGAAAAAAAATTTTCGAAAAAAATTTTGAAAAAAAAATTGGAAAAAAAATTTTCGAAAAAAATTTTCAAAAAAATTTTCGAAAAAATTATGGAAAAAAATTTTTCCAAAAAAAATTTGCAAAAAAATTTTCGAAAAAAATTTCGAAAAAAAATTTTTGAAAAAAATTTTGAAAAAATTTTCGAAAAAAATTTTCGAAAAAAAATTTTCGAAAAAAATTTTCCAAAGAAATTTCGAAAAAAAATTTTGAAAAAAATTTTCAAAAAAATTTTCAAAAAAATTTCCAAAAAAATTTTCGAAAAAATTTTGGAAAAATATTTTCGAAAATAATTTAGAAAAAAATTTCGAAAAAAAATTTTTGGAAAAAACTTTGAAAATAATTTCGAAAAAAAATTTACGAAAAAAATTTCGAAAAAAAATTTTTGAAAAAAAATTTGAAAAAAAAATTTTCGGAAAAAATTTTGAAAAAAATTTTCGAAAAAAAAAATTTTGAAAATAATTTAAAAAAAAATTTTGAAAAAAAATTTCGAAAAAAATTTTTAAAAAAATTTTCAAAAAAATTTGGAAAAAAATTTTCTAAAAAAATATTCAGAAAAAAATTTTCCAAAAAAATTTTCAGAAAAAATTTCCAAAAAAAATTTCGAAAAAAAATTTTCGAAAAAAATTTCGAAAAAAATTTTCGAAAAAAAATTTTCGAAAAAAATTTTCGAAAAGAATTTTCGAAAGAAATTTCGAAAAAAAATTTTCGAAAAAAATTTTGAAAAAAATTTTCGAAAAAAATTTTGAAAAAAAATTTCGAAAAAAAATTTGAAAAAAAAATTGGAAAAAAAATTTTCGAAAAAAATTTCAACAAAAAAATTTCGAAAAAAATTTTGAAAAAAAATTTCGAAAAAAGTTTTGAAAGAAAATTTCGAAAAAAATTTTGAAAAAAAAATTGGAAAAAAAATTTTGAAAAAAATTTTCGAAAAAAATTTCGAAAAAAAATTTTCGAAAAAATTTCGAAAAAAAATTTTCGAAAAAAATTTTGAAAAAAAATTTCGAAAAAAAATTTCAAAAAAATTTTCGAAATAATTTTGGAAAAAAATTTTCGAAAAAAAATTTTCAAAAAAAATTTACGAAAAAAATTTCAAAAAAAAAATTTCGAAAAAAATTTTGAAAAAAAATTTCGAAAAAAAATTTTGAAAAAAAATTTCGAAAAAAATTTTCAAAAAAATTTTCGAAGAAATTTTGGAAAATAATTTTCGAAAAAAATTTTTGAAAAAAATTTTGAAAAAAATTTTTAAAAAAATTTTCAAAAAAAATTTTCGGAAAAAATTTTAAAAAAAATTTCGAAAAAAAAATTTCGAAAAAAATTTTCGAAAAAAATTTTTGAAAAAAATTTTGAAAAAAAATTTCGAAAAAAATTTTGAAAAAAATTTCGAAAAAAAAATTTTGAAAAAATTTTGAAAAAAAATTTGGAAAAAAAATTTTGAAAAAAATTTTCGAAAAAAATTTCGAAAAAAAATTTCCGAAAAAAATTTGGAAAAAAAATTTTGAAAAAAATTTTGAAAAAAAATTTTGAAAAAAATTTTGAAAAAAAATTTTGAAAAAATTTTGAAAAAAAATTTTGAAAAAAAATTTCGAAAAAAATTTTCAAAGAAATTTTCGAAGAAATTTTGGAAAAAAATTTTCAAAAAAAATTTTATATAAATTTCCGAAAAAAATTTTGAAAAAAAATTTTGAAAAAAAATTTTCGGAAAAAATTTTGAAAAAAATTTCGAAAAAAAATTTTCGAAAAAAAATTTTGAAAAAAAATTTTAAAAAAATTTTCGAAAAAAATTTCGAAAAAAAAAATTTCCAAAAAAAATTTGAAAAAAATTTTCAAAAAAAAATTTTCGAAAAAAATTTCGAAAAAAGTATTTTTCCAAAAAAATTTTGAAAAAAATTTTTAAAAAAAAATTTTCGAAAAATATTTTCGAAAGAAATTTCGAAAAAAAATTTTCGAAAAAAATTTTGAAAAAAAAATTGGAAAAAAAATTTTCGAAAAAAATTTCCAAAAAAATTTTCGAAAAAATTTTGGAAAAAAATTTTCGAAAGAAATTTCGAAAAAAAATTTTCGAAAAAAATTTTGAAAAAAATTTTCGAAAAAAATTTTGAAAAAAATTTTTGAAAAAAAATTTTCGAAAAAAATTTTCGAAAAGAATTTTCGAAAGAAATTTCGAAAAAAAATTTTCGAAAAAAATTTTGAAAAAAATTTTCGAAAAAAATTTTGAAAAAAATTTTCGAAAAAAATTTTGAAAAAAAAATTGGAAAAAAAATTTTCGAAAAAAATTTCAACAAAAAAATTTCGAAAAAAATTTTGAAAAAAAATTTCGAAAAAAGTTTTGAAAGAAAATTTCGAAAAAAATTTTGAAAAAAAAATTGGAAAAAAAATTTTGAAAAAAATTTTCGAAAAAAATTTCGAAAAAAAATTTTCGAAAAAATTTCGAAAAAAATTTTCGAAAAAAATTTTGAAAAAAAATTTTCAAAAAAAATTTACGAAAAAAATTTCAAAAAAAAAATTTCGAAAAAAATTTTGAAAAAAAATTTCGAAAAAAAATTTTGAAAAAAAATTTCGAAAAAAATTTTCAAAAAAATTTTCGAAGAAATTTTGGAAAAAAATTTTCGAAAAAAATTTTTGAAAAAAATTTTGAAAAAAATTTTTAAAAAAATTTTCAAAAAAAATTTGAAAAAAAAATTTTCGGAAAAAATTTTAAAAAAATTTCGAAAAAAAAATTTCGAAAAAAATTTTCGAAAAAAATTTTTGAAAAAAATTTTGAAAAAAAATTTTCGAAAAAAATTTTGAAAAAAATTTCGAAAAAAAAATTTTGAAAAAATTTTGAAAAAAATTTTTAAAAAAATTTTTGAAAAAAATTTCGAAAAAAAAATTTTTGAAAAAAATTTCGAAAAAAAAATTTTCCAAAAAAATTTTGAAAAAAATTTTCAAAAAAAAATTTTCGAAAAAAATTTCTAAAAAAAAATTTTCCAAAAAAATTTTGAAAAAAATTTTCGAAAAAAAATTTTCGAAAAAATTTTCGAAAGAAATTTCGAAAAAAAATTTTCGAAAAAAATTTTGAAAAAAAAATTAGAAAAAAAATTTTCGAAAAAAAATTTCAAAAAAATTTTCGAAAAAATTATGGAAAAAAATTTTTCCAAAAAAAATTTGCAAAAAAATTTTCGAAAAAAATTTCGAAAAAAAATTTTTGAAAAAAATTTTGAAAAAATTTTCGAAAAAAATTTTCGAAAAAAAATTTTCGAAAAAAATTTTCCAAAGAAATTTCGAAAAAAAATTTTGAAAAAAATTTTCAAAAAAATTTTCAAAAAAATTTCCAAAAAAATTTTCGAAAAAATTTTGGAAAAATATTTTCGAAAATAATTTAGAAAAAAATTTCGAAAAAAAATTTTTGGAAAAAACTTTTAAAAAAATTTCGAAAAAAAATTTACGAAAAAAATTTCGAAAAAAAATTTTTGAAAAAAAATTTGAAAAAAAAATTTTCGGAAAAAATTTTGAAAAAAATTTTCGAAAAAAAAAATTTTGAAAATAATTAAAAAAAAAATTTTGAAAAAAAATTTCGAAAAAAAATTTCGAAAAAAATTTTTAAAAAAATTTTCAAAAAAATTTGGAAAAAAATTTTCTAAAAAAATATTCAGAAAAAAATTTTCCAAAAAAATTTTAAAAAAAATTTTCGAAAAAAATTTCGAAAAAAAATTTTCGAAAAAAATTTCGAAAAAAATTTTCGAAAAAAAATTTTCGAAAAAAATTTTCGAATAGAATTTTCGAAAGAAATTTCGAAAAAAAATTTTCGAAAAAAATTTTGAAAAAAATTTTCGAAAAAAATTTTGAAAAAAATTTTCGAAAAAAATTTTGAAAAAAAAATTGGAAAAAAAATTTTCGAAAAAAATTTCAACAAAAAAATTTCGAAAAAAATTTTGAAAAAAAATTTCGAAAAAAGTTTTGAAAGAAAATTTCGAAAAAAATTTTGAAAAAAAAATTGGAAAAAAAATTTTGAAAAAAATTTTGAAAAAAATTTTCGAAAAAAATTTCGAAAAAAAATTTTCAAAAAAATTTCAAAAAAAAAATTTCGAAGAAAATTTTGAAAAAAAATTTGGAAAAAAAATTTTGAAAAAAAATTTCGAAAAAAATTTTCAAAAAAATTTTCGAAGAAATTTTGGAAAGAAATTTTGGAAAAAAATTTTCGAAAAAAATTTTTGAAAAAAATTTTGAAAAAAATTTTTAAAAAAATTTTCAAAAAAAATTTGAAAAAAAAATTTTCGGAAAAAATTTTGAAAAAAATTTCGAAAAAAAATTTCGAAAAAAATTTTCGAAAAAAATTTCGAAAAAAAATTTCCGAAAAAAAATTGGAAAAAAAATTTTGAAAAAAATTTTGAAAAAAAATTTTGAAAAAAATTTTGAAAAAAAATTTTGAAAAAAAATTTCGAAAAACATTTTCAAAGAAATTTTCGAAGAAATTTTGGAAAAAAATTTTCAAAAAAAATTTTATATAAACTTCCGAAAAAAATTTTGAAAAAAATTTTGAAAAAAAATTTTCGGAAAAAATTTCGAAAAAAATTTCGAAAAAAAATTTTCGAAAAAAAATTTTTAAAAAAATTTTCGAAAAAAATTTCGAAAAAAAAATTTTCCAAAAAAAATTTGAAAAAAATTTTCAAAAAAAAATTTTCGAAAAAAATTTCGAAAAAAAAATTTTCCAAAAAAATTTTGAAAAAAATTTTAAAAAAAAAATTTTCGAAAAAAATTTTCGAAAGAAATTTCGAAAAAAAATTTTCGAAAAAAATTTTGAAAAAAAAATTGGAAAAAAAATTTTCGAAAAAAATTTCGAAAAAAAAATTTCGAAAAAAATTTGGAAAAAAAATTTTGAAAAAAATTTTTAAAAAAATTTTTGAAAAAAATTTCGAAAAAAAAATTTTTGAAAAAAATTTCGAAAAAAAAATTTTCCAAAAAAATTTTGAAAAAAATTTTCAAAAAAAAATTTTTGAAAAAAATTTCGAAAAAAAAATTTTCCAAAAAAATTTTGAAAAAAATTTTCAAAAAAAAATTTTCGAAAAAATTTTCGAAAGAAATTTCGAAAAAAAATTTTCGAAAAAAATTTTGAAAAAAAAATTGGAAAAAAAATTTTCGAAAAAAATTTTCAAAAAAATTTTCGAAAAAATTATGGAAAAAAATTTTTCCAAAAAAAATTTGCAAAAAAACTTTCGAAAAAAATTTCGAAAAAAAATTTTTGAAAAAAATTTTGAAAAAATTTTCGAAAAAAATTTTCGAAAAAAAATTTTCGAAAAAAATTTTCCAAAGAAATTTCGAAAAAAAATTTTGAAAAAAATTTTCAAAAAAATTTTCAAAAAAATTTCCAAAAAAATTTTCGAAAAAATTTTGGAAAAATATTTTCGAAAATAATTTAGAAAAAAATTTCGAAAAAAAATTTTTGGAAAAAACTTTGAAAATAATTTCGAAAAAAAATTTACGAAAAAAATTTCGAAAAAAAATTTTTGAAAAAAAATTTGAAAAAAAAATTTTCGGAAAAAATTTTGAAAAAAATTTTCGAAAAAAAAAATTTTGAAAATAATTTTAAAAAAAATTTTGAAAAAAAATTTCGAAAAAAATTTTTAAAAAAATTTTCAAAAAAATTTGGAAAAAAATTTTCTAAAAAAATATTCAGAAAAAAATTTTCCAAAAAAATTTTCAGAAAAAATTTCCAAAAAAAATTTCGAAAAAAAATTTTCGAAAAAAATTTCGAAAAAAATTTTCGAAAAAAAATTTTCGAAAAAAATTTTCGAAAAGAATTTTCGAAAGAAATTTCGAAAAAAAATTTTCGAAAAAAATTTTGAAAAAAATTTTCGAAAAAAATTTTGAAAAAAAATTTCGAAAAAAAATTTGAAAAAAAAATTGGAAAAAAAATTTTCGAAAAAAATTTCAACAAAAAAATTTCGAAAAAAATTTTGAAAAAAAATTTCGAAAAAAGTTTTGAAAGAAAATTTCGAAAAAAATTTTGAAAAAAAAATTGGAAAAAAAATTTTGAAAAAAATTTTCGAAAAAAATTTCGAAAAAAAATTTTCGAAAAAATTTCGAAAAAAAATTTTCGAAAAAAATTTTGAAAAAAAATTTCGAAAAAAAATTTCAAAAAAATTTTCGAAATAATTTTGGAAAAAAATTTTCGAAAAAAAATTTTCAAAAAAAATTTACGAAAAAAATTTCAAAAAAAAAATTTCGAAAAAAATTTTGAAAAAAAATTTCGAAAAAAAATTTTGAAAAAAAATTTCGAAAAAAATTTTCAAAAAAATTTTCGAAGAAATTTTGGAAAAAAATTTTCGAAAAAAATTTTTGAAAAAAATTTTGAAAAAAATTTTTAAAAAAATTTTCAAAAAAAATTTTCGGAAAAAATTTTAAAAAAAATTTCGAAAAAAAAATTTCGAAAAAAATTTTCGAAAAAAATTTTTGAAAAAAATTTTGAAAAAAAATTTCGAAAAAAATTTTGAAAAAAAATTTCGAAAAAAAAATTTTGAAAAAATTTTGAAAAAAAATTTGGAAAAAAAATTTTGAAAAAAATTTTCGAAAAAAATTTCGAAAAAAAATTTCCGAAAAAAATTTGGAAAAAAAATTTTGAAAAAAATTTTGAAAAAAAATTTTGAAAAAAATTTTGAAAAAAAATTTTGAAAAAATTTTGAAAAAAAATTTTGAAAAAAAATTTCGAAAAAAATTTTCAAAGAAATTTTCGAAGAAATTTTGGAAAAAAATTTTCAAAAAAAATTTTATATAAATTTCCGAAAAAAATTTTGAAAAAAAATTTTGAAAAAAAATTTTCGGAAAAAATTTTGAAAAAAATTTCGAAAAAAAATTTTCGAAAAAAAATTTTGAAAAAAAATTTTAAAAAAATTTTCGAAAAAAATTTCGAAAAAAAAAATTTCCAAAAAAAATTTGAAAAAAATTTTCAAAAAAAAATTTTCGAAAAAAATTTCGAAAAAAGTATTTTTCCAAAAAAATTTTGAAAAAAATTTTTAAAAAAAAATTTTCGAAAAATATTTTCGAAAGAAATTTCGAAAAAAAATTTTCGAAAAAAATTTTGAAAAAAAAATTGGAAAAAAAATTTTCGAAAAAAATTTCCAAAAAAATTTTCGAAAAAATTTTGGAAAAAAATTTTCGAAAGAAATTTCGAAAAAAAATTTTCGAAAAAAATTTTGAAAAAAATTTTCGAAAAAAATTTTGAAAAAAATTTTTGAAAAAAAATTTTCGAAAAAAATTTTCGAAAAGAATTTTCGAAAGAAATTTCGAAAAAAAATTTTCGAAAAAAATTTTGAAAAAAATTTTCGAAAAAAATTTTGAAAAAAATTTTCGAAAAAAATTTTGAAAAAAAAATTGGAAAAAAAATTTTCGAAAAAAATTTCAACAAAAAAATTTCGAAAAAAATTTTGAAAAAAAATTTCGAAAAAAGTTTTGAAAGAAAATTTCGAAAAAAATTTTGAAAAAAAAATTGGAAAAAAAATTTTGAAAAAAATTTTCGAAAAAAATTTCGAAAAAAAATTTTCGAAAAAATTTCGAAAAAAATTTTCGAAAAAAATTTTGAAAAAAAATTTTCAAAAAAAATTTACGAAAAAAATTTCAAAAAAAAAATTTCGAAAAAAATTTTGAAAAAAAATTTCGAAAAAAAATTTTGAAAAAAAATTTCGAAAAAAATTTTCAAAAAAATTTTCGAAGAAATTTTGGAAAAAAATTTTCGAAAAAAATTTTTGAAAAAAATTTTGAAAAAAATTTTTAAAAAAATTTTCAAAAAAAATTTGAAAAAAAAATTTTCGGAAAAAATTTTAAAAAAATTTCGAAAAAAAAATTTCGAAAAAAATTTTCGAAAAAAATTTTTGAAAAAAATTTTGAAAAAAAATTTTCGAAAAAAATTTTGAAAAAAATTTCGAAAAAAAAATTTTGAAAAAATTTTGAAAAAAATTTTTAAAAAAATTTTTGAAAAAAATTTCGAAAAAAAAATTTTTGAAAAAAATTTCGAAAAAAAAATTTTCCAAAAAAATTTTGAAAAAAATTTTCAAAAAAAAATTTTCGAAAAAAATTTCTAAAAAAAAATTTTCCAAAAAAATTTTGAAAAAAATTTTCGAAAAAAAATTTTCGAAAAAATTTTCGAAAGAAATTTCGAAAAAAAATTTTCGAAAAAAATTTTGAAAAAAAAATTAGAAAAAAAATTTTCGAAAAAAAATTTCAAAAAAATTTTCGAAAAAATTATGGAAAAAAATTTTTCCAAAAAAAATTTGCAAAAAAATTTTCGAAAAAAATTTCGAAAAAAAATTTTTGAAAAAAATTTTGAAAAAATTTTCGAAAAAAATTTTCGAAAAAAAATTTTCGAAAAAAATTTTCCAAAGAAATTTCGAAAAAAAATTTTGAAAAAAATTTTCAAAAAAATTTTCAAAAAAATTTCCAAAAAAATTTTCGAAAAAATTTTGGAAAAATATTTTCGAAAATAATTTAGAAAAAAATTTCGAAAAAAAATTTTTGGAAAAAACTTTTAAAAAAATTTCGAAAAAAAATTTACGAAAAAAATTTCGAAAAAAAATTTTTGAAAAAAAATTTGAAAAAAAAATTTTCGGAAAAAATTTTGAAAAAAATTTTCGAAAAAAAAAATTTTGAAAATAATTAAAAAAAAAAATTTTGAAAAAAAATTTCGAAAAAAAATTTCGAAAAAAATTTTTTAAAAAATTTTCAAAAAAATTTGGAAAAAAATTTTCTAAAAAAATATTCAGAAAAAAATTTTCCAAAAAAATTTTCAGAAAAAATTTCCAAAAAAAATTTCGAAAAAAAATTTTCGAAAAAAATTTCGAAAAAAATTTTCGAAAAAAAATTTTCGAAAAAAATTTTCGAAAAGAATTTTCGAAAGAAATTTCGAAAAAAAATTTTCGAAAAAAATTTTGAAAAAAATTTTCGAAAAAAATTTTGAAAAAAATTTTCGAAAAAAATTTTGAAAAAAAAATTGGAAAAAAAATTTTCGAAAAAAATTTCAACAAAAAAATTTCGAAAAAAATTTTGAAAAAAAATTTCGAAAAAAGTTTTGAAAGAAAATTTCGAAAAAAATTTTGAAAAAAAAATTGGAAAAAAAATTTTGAAAAAAATTTTCGAAAAAAATTTCGAAAAAAAATTTTCGAAAAAATTTCGAAAAAAAATTTTCGAAAAAAATTTTGAAAAAAAATTTCGAAAAAAAATTTCAAAAAAATTTTCGAAATAATTTTGGAAAAAAATTTTCGAAAAAAAATTTTCAAAAAAAATTTACGAAAAAAATTTCAAAAAAAAAATTTCGAAAAAAATTTTGAAAAAAAATTTCGAAAAAAAATTTTGAAAAAAAATTTCGAAAAAAATTTTCTAAAAAATTTTCGAAGAAATTTTGGAAAAAAATTTTCGAAAAAAATTTTTGAAAAAAATTTTGAAAAAAATTTTTAAAAAAATTTTCAAAAAAAATTTTCGGAAAAAATTTTAAAAAAAATTTCGAAAAAAAAATTTCGAAAAAAATTTTCGAAAAAAATTTTTGAAAAAAATTTTGAAAAAAAATTTCGAAAAAAATTTTGAAAAAAATTTCGAAAAAAAAATTTTGAAAAAATTTTGAAAAAAAATTTGGAAAAAAAATTTTGAAAAAAATTTTCGAAAAAAATTTCGAAAAAAAATTTCCGAAAAAAATTTGGAAAAAAAATTTTGAAAAAAATTTTGAAAAAAAATTTTGAAAAAAATTTTGAAAAAAAATTTTGAAAAAATTTTGAAAAAAAATTTTGAAAAAAAATTTCGAAAAAAATTTTCAAAGAAATTTTCGAAGAAATTTTGGAAAAAAATTTTCAAAAAAAATTTTATATAAATTTCCGAAAAAAATTTTGAAAAAAAATTTTGAAAAAAAATTTTCGGAAAAAATTTTGAAAAAAATTTCGAAAAAAAATTTTCGAAAAAAAATTTTGAAAAAAAATTTTAAAAAAATTTTCGAAAAAAATTTCGAAAAAAAAAATTTCCAAAAAAAATTTGAAAAAAATTTTCAAAAAAAAATTTTCGAAAAAAGTATTTTTCCAAAAAAATTTTGAAAAAAATTTTAAAAAAAAAATTTTCGAAAAATATTTTCGAAAAAAATTTCGAAAAAAAATTTTCGAAAAAAATTTTGAAAAAAAAATTGGAAAAAAAATTTTCGAAAAAAATTTCCAAAAAAATTTTCGAAAAAATTTTGGAAAAAAATTTTCGAAAGAAATTTCGAAAAAAAATTTTCGAAAAAAATTTTGAAAAAAATTTTCGAAAAAAATTTTGAAAAAAATTTTTGAAAAAAAATTTTCGAAAAAAATTTTCGAAAAGAATTTTCGAAAGAAATTTCGAAAAAAAATTTTCGAAAAAAATTTTGAAAAAAATTTTCGAAAAAAATTTTGAAAAAAATTTTCGAAAAAAATTTTGAAAAAAAAATTGGAAAAAAAATTTTCGAAAAAAATTTCAACAAAAAAATTTCGAAAAAAATTTTGAAAAAAAATTTCGAAAAAAGTTTTGAAAGAAAATTTCGAAAAAAATTTTGAAAAAAAAATTGGAAAAAAAATTTCGAAAAAAATTTCGAAAAAAGTATTTTTCCAAAAAAATTTTGAAAAAAATTTTTAAAAAAAAATTTTCGAAAAATATTTTCGAAAAAAATTTTGAAAAAAAATTTCGAAAAAAAATTTTGAAAAAAAATTTCGAAAAAAATTTTCAAAAAAATTTTCGAAGAAATTTTGGAAAAAAATTTTCGAAAAAAATTTTTGAAAAAAATTTTGAAAAAAATTTTTAAAAAAATTTTCAAAAAAAATTTGAAAAAAAAATTTTCGGAAAAAATTTTAAAAAAATTTCGAAAAAAAAATTTCGAAAAAAATTTTCGAAAAAAATTTTTGAAAAAAATTTTGAAAAAAAATTCGAAAAAAATTTTGAAAAAAATTTCGAAAAAAAAATTTTGAAAAAATTTTGAAAAAAAATTTGGAAAAAAAATTTTGAAAAAAATTTTCGAAAAAAATTTCGAAAAAAAATTTCCGAAAAAAATTTGGAAAAAAAATTTTGAAAAAAATTTTGAAAAAAAATTTTGAAAAAAATTTTGAAAAAAAATTTTGAAAAAAATTTTGAAAAAAAATTTTGAAAAAATTTTGAAAAAAAATTTTGAAAAAAAATTTCGAAAAAAATTTTCAAAGAAATTTTCGAAGAAATTTTGGAAAAAAATTTTCAAAAAAAATTTTATATAAATTTCCGAAAAAAATTTTGAAAAAAATTTTGAAAAAAAATTTTCGGAAAAAATTTTGAAAAAAATTTCGAAAAAAAATTTTCGAAAAAAAATTTTGAAAAAAAATTTTAAAAAAATTTTCGAAAAAAATTTCGAAAAAAAAAATTTCCAAAAAAAATTTGAAAAAAATTTTCAAAAAAAAATTTTCGAAAAAAATTTCGAAAAAAGTATTTTTCCAAAAAAATTTTGAAAAAAATTTTTAAAAAAAAATTTTCGAAAAAAATTTTCGAAAGAAATTTCGAAAAAAAATTTTCGAAAAAAATTTTGAAAAAAAAATTGGAAAAAAAATTTTCGAAAAAAATTTCCAAAAAAATTTTCGAAAAAATTTTGGAAAAAAATTTTCGAAAGAAATTTCGAAAAAAAATTTTCGAAAAAAATTTTGAAAAAAATTTTCGAAAAAAATTTTGAAAAAAAAAATTGGAAAAAAAATTTTCGAAAAAAATTTCGAAAAAAAAATTTCGAAAAAAATTTTGAAAAAAAATTTCGAAAAAAAATTTTGAAAGAAAATTTCGAAAAAAAATTTTCCAAAAAAATTTTGAAAAAAAAATTGGAAAAAAAATTTTGAAAAAAATTTTCAAAAAAATTTTCGAAAAAATTTTTAAAAAATTTTCGAAAAAAATTTCAAAAAAAAATTTTCGAAAAAAATTTTGAAAAAAATTTTCGAAAAAAATTTTGAAAAAAATTTTCGAAAAAAATTTTCGAAAAAAATTTCGAAAAAAAATTTTCGAAAAATATTTTGAAAAAATTTTCGAAAAAATTTTTCGAAAAAAATTTTCGAAAAAAAATTTCGAAAGAAATTTCGAAAAAAAATTTCCAAAAAAATTTTCGAAAAAATTTTGGAAAAAAATTTTCGAAAATAATTTAGAAAAAAAATTTTCGAAAAAAATTTTGAAAAAAAATTTCGAAAAAAAATTTCAAAAAAATTTTCGAAAAAATTATGGAAAAAAATTTTTCGAAAAAAAATTTCCGAAAAAAATTTGGAAAAAAAATTTTGAAAAAAAAATTTGGAAAAAAATTTTGAAAAAAATTTTCAAAAAAAATTTACGAAAAAAATTTCGAAAAAAAATATTCGAAAAAAATTTTGAAAAAAAATTTTGAAAAAAAATTTCGAAAAAAATTTTCAAAGAAATTTTTTAAATTTTTTTCGAAATTTTTTTGGAAATTTTTTTTTCGAAAAAAATTTGGAAAAAAAATTTTGAAAAAAATTTACAAAAAAAATTTTCGAAAAAAATTTTGAAAAAAAATTTCGAAAAAAGTTTTCAAAAAAATTTTTCGAAAGAAATTTCGAAAAAAAATTTCGAAAAAAATTTTCAAAAAAATTTGAAAAAAAATTTTCCAAAAAAATTTTCAGAAAAATTTTCGAAAGAAATTTCGAAAAAAAATTTTCGAAAAAAATTTTGAAAAAAATTTTCGAAAAAAAATTTTCGAAAAAAATTTTTGAAAAAAATTTTGAAAAAAAATTTGGAAAAAAAATTTTGAAAAAAATTTTCGAAAATAATTTCGAAACAAAAAATTCCGGAAAAAATTTTGAAAAAAATTTTCCAAAAAAATTTTCGGAAAAAATTTTGAAAAAAAATTTCGAAAAAAATTTTGAAAAAATTTACGAAAAAAATTTCGAAAAAAAATTTTTGAAAAATATTTTGAAAAAAAATTTGGAAAAAAAATATTGAAAAAAATTTTCGAAAAAAATTTCGAAAAAAAATTTCCGAAAAAAAATTGCAAAAAAAATTTTCGAAAAAAATTTTGAAAAAAAATTTTCGGAAAAAATTTTGAAAAAAATTTTCGAAAAAAATTTTAAAAAAAATTTTCGAAAAAAAATTTTCGAAAAAAATTTTGAAAAGAAAATTGGAAAAAAAATTTTAAAAAAAATTTTCGAAAAAAATTTCGAAAAAAAATTTTCGAAAAAATTTCGAAAAAAAATTTTCGAAAAAAATTTTGAAAAAAAATTTCGAAAAAAATTTTCAAAAAAATTTTCGAAAAAATTTTGAAAAAAAATTTTCGAAAAAAAATTTTCGAAAAAAATTTTTAAAAAAAATTTTGAAAAAATTTTGAAAAATATTTAGGAAAAAAATTTTCGAAAAAAATTTTGAAAAAAAATTTTGAAAAAAATTTTTATATAAATTTCCGAAAAAAAATTTGAAAAAAATTTTGAAAAAAAATTTTTAAAAAAATTATTGAAAAAAATTTCAAAAAAAAAATTTTTGAAAAAAATTTCGAAAAAAAAATTTTCCAAAAAAATTTTGAAAAAAATTTTCAAAAAAATTTTCGAAAAAAATTTAAAAAAAAAATTTTGAAAAAATTTTGAAAAATATTTAGGAAAAAAATTTTCGAAAAAAATTTTGAAAAAAAATTTTGAAAAAAATTTTTATATAAATTTCCGAAAAAAAATTTGAAAAAAATTTTGAAAAAAAAATTTTAAAAAAATTATTGAAAAAAATTTCAAAAAAAAAATTTTCGAAAAAAATTTCGAAAAAAAAATTTTCGAAAGAAATTTCGAAAAAAAATTTTCGAAAAAAATTGGAAAAAAAATTTTCGAAAAAAATTTTCAAAAAAATTTTCGAAAAAATTTTGGAAAAAAATTTTTGAAAATAATTTATAAAAAAATTTCGAAAAAAAATTTCGAAAAAAATTTCGAAAAAAATTTTCGAAAAAAATTTCAAAAAAAAATTTTCGAAAAAAATTTTGAAAAAAATTTCGAAAAAAAATTTTGAAAAAAATTTTCAAAAAAATTTTCAAAAAAATTTCCAAAAAAATTTCCAAAAAAATTTCCAAAAAAATTTTCGAAAAAATTTTGGAAAAAAATTTTCGAAAAAAATTTTCAAAAAAATTTTCAAAATAATTTTGGAAAAAAATTTTCGAAAAAAAATTTTCAAAAAAAATTTACGAAAAAAATTTCAAAAAAAAATTTTCGAAAAAAACTGAAAAAAATTTCGAAAAAATATTTTTGAAAAAAAATTTGAAAAAAAAATTTTCGAAAAAAATTTCGAAAAAAAATTTTCGAAAAAAATTTCGAAAAAAATTTTCGAAAAAAAATTTTCGAAAAAAATTTTCGAAAAAAATTTTCGAAAAAAAATTCGAAAAAAAATTTTCGAAAAAAATTTTGAAAAAAATTTTCGAAAAAAATTTTGAAAAAAATTTTCGAAAAAAATTTTGAAAAAAAAATTGGAAAAAAAATTTTCGAAAAAAATTTAGAAAAAAAAATTTCGAAAAAAATTTTGAAAAAAAATTTCGAAAAAAAATTTTGAAAGAAAATTTCGAAAAAAATTTTGAAAAAAAAATTGGAAAAAAAATTTTGAAAAAAATTTTCGAAAAAAATTTCGAAAAAAAATTTTCGAAAAAATTTCGAAAAAAAATTTTCGAAAAAAATTTTGAAAAAAATTTCGAAAAAAAATTTCAAAAAAATTATCAAAATAATTTTGGAAAAAAATTTTCGAAAAAAAATTTTCAAAAAAAATTTACGAAAAAAATTTCAAAAAAAAATTTTCGAAAAAAATTTTGAAAAAAAATTTCGAAAAAAATTTTGAAAAAAAATTTCGAAAAAAATTTTCAAAAAAATTTTCGAAGAAATTTTGGAAAAAAATTTTTGAAAAAAATTTTTAAAAAAATTTTCGAAAAAAATTTCGAAAAAAAAAAAATCCAAAAAAAATTTGAAAAAAATTTTCAAAAAAAAATTTTCGAAAAAAATTTCGAAAAAAAAATTTTCCAAAAAAATTTTGGAAAAAATTTTCAAAAAAAAATTTTCGAAAAAAATTTTCGAAAGAAATTTCGAAAAAAAATTTTCGAAAAAAATTTTGAAAAAAAAATTGGAAAAAAAATTTTCGAAAAAAATTTCCAAAAAAATTTTCGAAAAAATTTTGGAAAAAAATTTTCGAAAGAAATTTCGAAAAAAAATTTTCGAAAAAAATTTTGAAAAAAATTTTCGAAAAAAATTTTGAAAAAAATATTGGAAAAAAAATTTTCGAAAAAAATTTCGAAAAAAAAATTTCGAAAAAAATTTTGAAAAAAAATTTCGAAAAAAAATTTCGAAAAAAAATTTTGAAAGAAAATTTCGAAAAAAAATTTTCCAAAATATTTTGAAAAAAAAATTGGAAAAAAAATTTTGAAAAAAATTTTCGAAAAAAATTTCGAAAAAAAATTTTAGAAAAAATTTCGAAAAAAAATTTTCGAAAAAAATTTTGAAAAAAAATTTCGAAAAAAATTTTCAAAAAAATTTTCCAAAAAATTTCCAAAAAAATTTTCGAAAAAATTTTGGAAAAAAATTTTCGAAAATAATTCAGAAAAAAAATTTTTGAAAAAAATTTTGAAAAAAAATTTCGAAAAAAAATTTCAAAAACATTTTCGAAAAAATTTTCGAAAAAATTTTCAAAAAATTTTCAAAAAAAAAAATTTTGAAAATAATTAAAAAAAAAAATTTTGAAAAAAAATTTCGAAAAAAATTTTTAAAAAAATTTTCAAAAAATTTGGAAAAAAATTTTCTAAAAAGATTTTCAGAAAAAAGTTTTCCAAAAAAATTTTCAGAAAAATTTTCGAAAAAAATTTCGAAAAAAAATTTTCGAAAAAAATTTCGAAAAAAATTTTCGAAAAAAAATTTTCGAAAAAAATTTTCGAAAAAAATTTTTGAAAGAAATTTCGAAAAAAAATTTTCGAAAAAAATTTTGAAAAAAATTTTCGAAAAAATTTTCGAAAAAAAAATTTCAAAAAAAATTTACGAAAAAAATTTCGAAAAAAAATTTTCGAAAAAAATATTTGGAAAAAAAATTTTGAAAAAAGTTTGCAAAAAAAATTTCGAAAAAAAATTTTCGAAAAAAAAATTTTGAAAAAAAATTTGGAAAAAAAAATTTTGAAAAAAATATCGAAAAAAAAATTTCGAAAAAAAAATTTTCGAAAAAAATTTCGAAAAAAAATTTTCGAAAAAAATTTTCGAAAAAAAAATTCGAACAAATATTTCCCAAAAAAAGATTGAAAAAAAAGATTGAAAAAAAATTTCGAAAAAAATTTCCAAAAAAATTTTCGAAAAAATTTTGGAAAAAATTTCGAAAAAAAAATTTCGAAAAAAAATTTTCGAAAAAAATTTTTGAAAAAAATTTCGAAAAAAATTTTGAAAAAAATTTTGAAAAAATTTTGAAAAAAAATTTTGAAAAAAAATTTCGAAAAAAATTTTCAAAAAAATTTTCGAAGAAATTTTGGAAAAAAATTTTTGAAAAAAATTTTGAAAAAAATTTTTAAAAAAATTTTTGAAAAAAATTTTGAAAAAAAATTTCGAAAAAAATTTTGAAAAAAATTTTGAAAAAATTTTGAAAAAAAATTTGGAAAAAAAATTTTGAAAAAAATTTTCGAAAAAAATTTCGAAAAAAAATTTCCGAAAAAAATTTGGAAAAAAAATTTTGAAAAAAATTTTTAAAAAAAATTTTGAAAAAAAATTTCGAAAAAAATTTTCAAAAAAATTTTCGAAGAAATTTTGGAAAAAAATTTTGAAAAAAATTTTTATATAAATTTCCGAAAAAAATTTTGAAAAAAATTTCGAAAAAAAATTTTCGAAAAAAAATTTTGAAAAAAATTTTTAAAAAAATTTTCGAAAAAAATTTCGAAAAAAAAATTTTCCAAAAAAAATTTTGAAAAAAATTTTCAAAAAAAAATTTTCGAAAAAAATTTTCGAAAGAAATTTCGAAAAAAAATTTTCGAAAAAAATTTTGAAAAAATTTTCGAAAAAAATTTCCAAAAAAATTTTCGAAAAAATTTTGGAAAAAAATTTTCGAAAGAAATTTTGAAAAAAAATTTCGAAAAAAAATTTCGAAAAAAAATTTTCCAAAAAAATTTTGAAAAAAAAATTGGAAAAAAAATTTTGAAAAAAATTTTCGAAAAAAATTTCGAAAAAAAATTTTAGAAAAAATTTCGAAAAAAAATTTTCGAAAAAAATTTTGAAAAAAAATTTCGAAAAAAATTTTCAAAAAAATTTTCGAAAAAAATTTTGAAAAAATTTTCGAAAAAAATTTTCGAAAAAAAATTTTTGAAAAAAATTTTCGAAAGAAATTTCGAAAAAAAATTTTGAAAAAAATTTACAAAAAAAATTTTCGAAAAAAATTTTGAAAAAAAATTTCGAAAAAAGTTTTCAAAAAAATTTTTCGAAAGAAATTTCGAAAAAAAATTTCGAAAAAAATTTTCAAAAAAATTTGAAAAAAAATTTTCCAAAAAAATTTTCAGAAAAATTTTCGAAAGAAATTTCGAAAAAAAATTTTCGAAAAAAATTTTGAAAAAAATTTTCGAAAAAAAATTTTCGAAAAAAATTTTTGAAAAAAATTTTGAAAAAAAATTTGGAAAAAAAATTTTGAAAAAAATTTTCGAAAATAATTTCGAAACAAAAAATTCCGGAAAAAATTTTGAAAAAAATTTTCGGAAAAAATTTTGAAAAAAAATTTCGAAAAAAATTTTGAAAAAATTTACGAAAAAAATTTCGAAAAAAAATTTTTGAAAAATATTTTGAAAAAAAATTTGGAAAAAAAATATTGAAAAAAATTTTCGAAAAAAATTTCGAAAAAAAATTTCCGAAAAAAAATTGCAAAAAAAATTTTCGAAAAAAATTTTGAAAAAAAATTTTCGGAAAAAATTTTGAAAAAAATTTTCGAAAAAAATTTTAAAAAAAATTTTCGAAAAAAAATTTTCGAAAAAAATTTTGAAAAGAAAATTGGAAAAAAAATTTTAAAAAAAATTTTCGAAAAAAATTTCGAAAAAAAATTTTCGAAAAAATTTCGAAAAAAAATTTTCGAAAAAAATTTTGAAAAAAAATTTCGAAAAAAATTTTCGAAAAAAATTTTTAAAAAAAATTTTGAAAAAATTTTGAAAAATATTTAGGAAAAAAATTTTCGAAAAAAATTTTGAAAAAAAATTTTGAAAAAAATTTTTATATAAATTTCCGAAAAAAAATTTGAAAAAAATTTTGAAAAAAAATTTTTAAAAAAATTATTGAAAAAAATTTCAAAAAAAAAATTTTTGAAAAAAATTTCGAAAAAAAAATTTTCCAAAAAAATTTTGAAAAAAATTTTCAAAAAAATTTTCGAAAAAAATTTAAAAAAAAAATTTTGAAAAAATTTTGAAAAATATTTAGGAAAAAAATTTTCGAAAAAAATTTTGAAAAAAAATTTTGAAAAAAATTTTTATATAAATTTCCGAAAAAAAATTTGAAAAAAATTTTGAAAAAAAAATTTTAAAAAAATTATTGAAAAAAATTTCAAAAAAAAAATTTTCGAAAAAAATTTCGAAAAAAAAATTTTCGAAAGAAATTTCGAAAAAAAATTTTCGAAAAAAATTGGAAAAAAAATTTTCGAAAAAAATTTTCAAAAAAATTTTCGAAAAAATTTTGGAAAAAAATTTTTGAAAATAATTTATAAAAAAATTTCGAAAAAAAATTTCGAAAAAAATTTCGAAAAAAATTTTCGAAAAAAATTTCAAAAAAAAATTTTCGAAAAAAATTTTGAAAAAAATTTCGAAAAAAAATTTTGAAAAAAATTTTCAAAAAAATTTTCAAAAAAATTTCCAAAAAAATTTCCAAAAAAATTTCCAAAAAAATTTTCGAAAAAATTTTGGAAAAAAATTTTCGAAAAAAATTTTCAAAAAAATTTTCAAAATAATTTTGGAAAAAAATTTTCGAAAAAAAATTTTCAAAAAAAATTTACGAAAAAAATTTCAAAAAAAAATTTTCGAAAAAAACTGAAAAAAATTTCGAAAAAATATTTTTGAAAAAAAATTTGAAAAAAAAATTTTCGAAAAAAATTTCGAAAAAAAATTTTCGAAAAAAATTTCGAAAAAAATTTTCGAAAAAAAATTTTCGAAAAAAATTTTCGAAAAAAATTTTCGAAAAAAAATTCGAAAAAAAATTTTCGAAAAAAATTTTGAAAAAAATTTTCGAAAAAAATTTTGAAAAAAATTTTCGAAAAAAATTTTGAAAAAAAAATTGGAAAAAAAATTTTCGAAAAAAATTTAGAAAAAAAAATTTCGAAAAAAATTTTGAAAAAAAATTTCGAAAAAAAATTTTGAAAGAAAATTTCGAAAAAAATTTTGAAAAAAAAATTGGAAAAAAAATTTTGAAAAAAATTTTCGAAAAAAATTTCGAAAAAAAATTTTCGAAAAAATTTCGAAAAAAAATTTTCGAAAAAAATTTTGAAAAAAATTTCGAAAAAAAATTTCAAAAAAATTATCAAAATAATTTTGGAAAAAAATTTTCGACAAAAAATTTTCAAAAAAAATTTACGAAAAAAATTTCAAAAAAAAATTTTCGAAAAAAATTTTGAAAAAAAATTTCGAAAAAAATTTTGAAAAAAAATTTCGAAAAAAATTTTCAAAAAAATTTTCGAAGAAATTTTGGAAAAAAATTTTTGAAAAAAATTTTGAAAAAAATTTTTAAAAAAATTTTCAAAAAAAATTTGAAAAAAAAATTTTCGGAAAAAAATTTGAAAAAAATTTCGAAAAAAAAATTTCGAAAAAAATTTTCGAAAAAAATTTTTGAAAAAAATTTTGAAAAAAAATTTCAAAAAAAATTTTGAAAAAAATTTCGAAAAAAAAATTTTAAAAAAATATTGAAAAAAAATTTGGAAAAAAAATTTTGAAAAAAATTTTCGAAAAAAATTTCGAAAAAAAATTCGAAAAAAAATTTTTGAAAAAAAATTTTGAAAAAAATTTTTAAAAAAATTTTCGAAAAAAATTTCGAAAAAAAAAAAATCCAAAAAAAATTTGAAAAAAATTTTCAAAAAAAAATTTTCGAAAAAAATTTCGAAAAAAAAATTTTCCAAAAAAATTTTGAAAAAAATTTTCAAAAAAAAATTTTCGAAAAAAATTTTCGAAAGAAATTTCGAAAAAAAATTTTCGAAAAAAATTTTGAAAAAAAAATTGGAAAAAAAATTTTCGAAAAAAATTTCCAAAAAAATTTTCGAAAAAATTTTGGAAAAAAATTTTCGAAAGAAATTTCGAAAAAAAATTTTCGAAAAAAATTTTGAAAAAAATTTTCGAAAAAAATTTTGAAAAAAATATTGGAAAAAAAATTTTCGAAAAAAATTTCGAAAAAAAAATTTCGAAAAAAATTTTGAAAAAAAATTTCGAAAAAAAATTTCGAAAAAAAATTTTGAAAGAAAATTTCGAAAAAAAATTTTCCAAAAAAATTTTGAAAAAAAAATTGGAAAAAAAATTTTGAAAAAAATTTTCGAAAAAAATTTCGAAAAAAAATTTTAGAAAAAATTTCGAAAAAAAATTTTCGAAAAAAATTTTGAAAAAAAATTTCGAAAAAAATTTTCAAAAAAATTTTCCAAAAAATTTCCAAAAAAATTTTCGAAAAAATTTTGGAAAAAAATTTTCGAAAATAATTCAGAAAAAAAATTTTTGAAAAAAATTTTGAAAAAAAATTTCGAAAAAAAATTTCAAAAACATTTTCGAAAAAATTTTCGAAAAAATTTTCAAAAAATTTTCAAAAAAAAAAATTTTGAAAATAATTAAAAAAAAAAATTTTGAAAAAAAATTTCGAAAAAAATTTTTAAAAAAATTTTCAAAAAATTTGGAAAAAAATTTTCTAAAAAGATTTTCAGAAAAAAGTTTTCCAAAAAAATTTTCAGAAAAATTTTCGAAAAAAATTTCGAAAAAAAATTTTCGAAAAAAATTTCGAAAAAAATTTTCGAAAAAAAATTTTCGAAAAAAATTTTCGAAAAAAATTTTTGAAAGAAATTTCGAAAAAAAATTTTCGAAAAAAATTTTGAAAAAAATTTTCGAAAAAATTTTCGAAAAAAAAATTTCAAAAAAAATTTACGAAAAAAATTTCGAAAAAAAATTTTCGAAAAAAATATTTGGAAAAAAAATTTTGAAAAAAGTTTGCAAAAAAAATTTCGAAAAAAAATTTTCGAAAAAAAAATTTTGAAAAAAAATTTGGAAAAAAAAATTTTGAAAAAAATTTCGAAAAAAAAATTTCGAAAAAAAAATTTTCGAAAAAAATTTCGAAAAAAAATTTTCGAAAAAAATTTTCGAAAAAAAAATTCGAACAAATATTTCCCAAAAAAAGATTGAAAAAAAAGATTGAAAAAAAATTTCGAAAAAAATTTCCAAAAAAATTTTCGAAAAAATTTTGGAAAAAATTTCGAAAAAAAAATTTCGAAAAAAAATTTTCGAAAAAAATTTTTGAAAAAAATTTCGAAAAAAATTTTGAAAAAAATTTTGAAAAAATTTTGAAAAAAAATTTTGAAAAAAAATTTCGAAAAAAATTTTCAAAAAAATTTTCGAAGAAATTTTGGAAAAAAATTTTTGAAAAAAATTTTGAAAAAAATTTTTAAAAAAATTTTTGAAAAAAATTTTGAAAAAAAATTTCGAAAAAAATTTTGAAAAAAATTTTGAAAAAATTTTGAAAAAAAATTTGGAAAAAAAATTTTGAAAAAAATTTTCGAAAAAAATTTCGAAAAAAAATTTCCGAAAAAAATTTGGAAAAAAAATTTTGAAAAAAATTTTTAAAAAAAATTTTGAAAAAAAATTTCGAAAAAAATTTTCAAAAAAATTTTCGAAGAAATTTTGGAAAAAAATTTTGAAAAAAATTTTTATATAAATTTCCGAAAAAAATTTTGAAAAAAATTTCGAAAAAAAATTTTCGAAAAAAAATTTTGAAAAAAATTTTTAAAAAAATTTTCGAAAAAAATTTCGAAAAAAAAATTTTCCAAAAAAAATTTTGAAAAAAATTTTCAAAAAAAAATTTTCGAAAAAAATTTTCGAAAGAAATTTCGAAAAAAAATTTTCGAAAAAAATTTTGAAAAAATTTTCGAAAAAAATTTCCAAAAAAATTTTCGAAAAAATTTTGGAAAAAAATTTTCGAAAGAAATTTCGAAAAAAAATTTTCGAAAAAAATTTTGAAAAAAATTTTCGAAAAAAATTTTGAAAAAAAAAAATGGAAAAAAAATTTTCGAAAAAAATTTCGAAAAAAAATTTCGAAAAAAATTTTGAAAAAAAATTTCGAAAAAAAATTTTCCAAAAAAATTTTGAAAAAAAAATTGGAAAAAAAATTTTGAAAAAAATTTTCGAAAAAAATTTCGAAAAAAAATTTTAGAAAAAATTTCGAAAAAAAATTTTCGAAAAAAATTTTGAAAAAAAATTTCGAAAAAAATTTTCAAAAAAATTTTCGAAAAAAATTTTGAAAAAATTTTCGAAAAAAATTTTCGAAAAAAAATTTTTGAAAAAAATTTTCGAAAGAAATTTCGAAAAAAAATTTTGAAAAAAATTTTGAAAAAAATTTTCAAAAAAATTTCCAAAAAAATTTTCGAAAAAATTTTGGAAAAAAATTTTCGAAAATAATTTAGAAAAAAAATTTTTGAAAAAAATTTTGAAAAAAAATTTCGAAAAAAAATTTCAAAAACATTTTCGAAAAAATTTTCGAAAAAATTTTCAAAAAATTTTCAAAAAAAAAAATTTTGAAAATAATTAAAAAAAAAAATTTTGAAAAAAAATTTCGAAAAACATTTTTAAAAAAATTTTCAAAAAAATTTGGAAAAAAATTTTCTAAAAAGATTTTCAGAAAAAAGTTTTCCAAAAAAATTTTCAGAAAAATTTTCGAAAAAAATTTCGAAAAAAAATTTTCGAAAAAAATTTCGAAAAAAATTTTCGAAAAAAAATTTTCGAAAAAAATTTTCGAAAAAAATTTTTGAAAGAAATTTCGAAAAAAAATTTTCGAAAAAAATTTTGAAAAAAATTTTCGAAAAAATTTTCGAAAAAAAAATTTCAAAAAAAATTTACGAAAAAAATTTCGAAAAAAAATTTTCGAAAAAAAAATTTGGAAAAAAAATTTTGAAAAAAGTTTGCAAAAAAAATTTCGAAAAAAAATTTTCGAAAAAAAAATTTTGAAAAAAAATTTGGAAAAAAAAATTTTGAAAAAAATTTCGAAAAAAAAATTTCGAAAAAAAAATTTTCGAAAAAAATTTCGAAAAAAAATTTTCGAAAAAAAATTTCGAAAAAAATTTTGAAAAAAATTTTGGAAAAAAATTTTCGAAAATAATTTAGAAAAAAATTTCGAAAAAAATTCGAAAAAAATTTCGAAAAAAAAATTTCAAAAAAAATATTGAAAAAAAATTTCGAAAAAAATTTTCAAAAAAATTTTTCGAAAAAAATTTGCAAAAAAATTTTCGAAAAAAAATTTCGAAAAAACATTTCCCAAAAAAAGATTGAAAAAAAAGATTGAAAAAAAATTTCGAAAAAAATTTCCAAAAAAATTTTCGAAAAAATTTTGGAAAAAATTTCGAAAAAAAAATTTCGAAAAAAAATTTTCGAAAAAAATTTTTGAAAAAAATTTCGAAAAAAAATTTTGAAAAAAAATTTCGAAAAAAATTTTCAAAAAAATTTTCGAAGAAATTTTGGAAAAAAATTTTTGAAAAAAATTTTGAAAAAAATTTTTAAAAAAATTTTCAAAAAAAATTTGAAAAAAAAATTTTCGGAAAAAATTTTGAAAAAAATTTCGAAAAAAAAATTTCGAAAAAAATTTTCGAAAAAAATTTTTGAAAAAAATTTTGAAAAAAAATTTCGAAAAAAATTTTGAAAAAAATTTTGAAAAAATTTTGAAAAAAAATTTGGAAAAAAAATTTTGAAAAAAATTTTCGAAAAAAATTTCGAAAAAAAATTTCCGAAAAAAATTTGGAAAAAAAATTTTGAAAAAAATTTTGAAAAAAATTTTCGAAAAAAATTTTGAAAAAAAAAATGGAAAAAAAATTTTCGAAAAAAATGTCGAAAAAAAAATTTCGAAAAAAATTTTGAAAAAAAATTTCAAAAAAAAATTTTGAAAGAAAATTTCGAAAAAAAATTTTCCAAAAAAATTTTGAAAAAAAAATTGGAAAAAAAATTTTGAAAAAAATTTTCGAAAAAAATTTCGAAAAAAAATTTTAGAAAAATTTTCGAAAAAAAATTTTCGAAAAAAATTTTGAAAAAAAATTTCGAAAAAAATTTTCAAAAAAATTTTCGAAAAAATTTTTAAAAAATTTTCGAAAAAAATTTCAAAAAAAAATTTTCGAAAAAATTTTCGAAAGAAATTTCGAAAAAAAATTTTCGAAAAAAATTTTGAAAAAAAAATTGGAAAAAAAATTTTCGAAAAAAATTTTCAAAAAAATTTTCGAAAAAATTATGGAAAAAAATTTTTCGAAAAAAATTTGCAAAAAAATTTTCGAAAAAAATTTCGAAAAAAAATTTCCCAAAAAAATATTGAAAAAAAATTTCGAAAAAAATTTCCAAAAAAATTTTCGAAAAAATTTTGGAAAAAAATTTTTGAAAATAATATAGAAAAAAATTTCGAAAAAAAATTTCGAAAAAAATTTCGAAAAAAATTTTCGAAAAAAATTTCAAAAAAAAATTTCGAAAAAAATTTTGAAAAAAATTTTCGAAAAAAATTTTGAAAAAAATTTTCGAAAAAAATTTTCGAAAAAAATTTCGAAAAAAAATTTTCGAAAAAAATTTTCGAAAAAAAATTTTCGAAGAAAATTTTTGAAAAAAAATTTTCGAAAAAAATTTTTGAAAGAAATTTCGAAAAAAAATTTTGAAAAAAATTTTCAAAAAAATTTTCAAAAAAATTTCCAAAAAAATTTTCGAAAAAATTTTGGAAAAAAATTTTCGAAAATAATTTAGAAAAAAATTTCGAAAAAAAATTTTTGGAAAAAACTTTGAAAAAAATTTCGAAAAAAAATTTACGAAAAAAATTTCGAAAAAAAATTTTTGAAAAAAAATTTGAAAAAAAAATTTTCGGAAAAAATTTTGAAAAAAATTTTCGAAAAAAAAAATTTTGAAAATAATTAAAAAAAAAATTTTGAAAAAAAATTTCGAAAAAAAATTTCGAAAAAAATTTTTAAAAAATTTTCAAAAAAATTTGGAAAAAAATTTTCTAAAAAAATATTCAGAAAAAAATTTTCCAAAAAAATTTTCAGAAAAATTTTCGAAAAAAATTTCGAAAAAAAATTTTCGAAAAAAATTTCGAAAAAAAATTTTCAAAAAAAATTTCGAAAAAAAATTTTCGAAAAAAATTTCGAAAAAAATTTTCGAAAAAAAATTTTCGAAAAAAATTTTCGAAAAGAATTTTCGAAAGAAATTTCGAAAAAAAATTTTCGAAAAAAATTTTGAAAAAAATTTTCGAAAAAAATTTTGAAAAAAATTTTCGAAAAAAATTTTGAAAAAAAAATTGGAAAAAAAATTTTCGAAAAAAATTTCAAAAAAAAAATTTCGAAAAAAATTTTGAAAAAAAATTTCGAAAAAAAATTTTGAAAGAAAAATTCGAAAAAAATTTTGAAAAAAAAATTGGAAAAAAAATTTTGAAAAAAATTTTCGAAAAAAATTTCGAAAAAAAATTTTCGAAAAAATTTCGAAAAAAAATTTTCGAAAAAAATTTTGAAAAAAATTTCGAAAAAAAATTTCAAAAAAATTTTCGAAATAATTTTGGAAAAAAATTTTCGAAAAAAAATTTTCAAAAAAAATTTACGAAAAAAATTTCAAAAAAAAATTTTCGAAAAAAATTTTGAAAAAAAATTTCGAAAAAAAATTTAGAAAAAAAATTTCGAAAAAAATTTTCAAAAAAATTTTCGAAGAAATTTTGGAAAAAAATTTTTGAAAAAAATTTTGAAAAAAATTTTTAAAAAAATTTTCAAAAAAAATTTGAAAAAAAATTTCGGAAAAAATTTTGAAAAAAATTTCGAAAAAAAAATTTCGAAAAAAATTTTCGAAAAAAATTTTTGGAAAAATTTTGAAAAAAAATTTCGAAAAAAATTTTGAAAAAAATTTCGAAAAAAAAATTTTGAAAAAATTTTGAAAAAAAATTTGGAAAAAAAATTTTGAAAAAAATTTTCGAAAAAAATTTCGAAAAAAAATTTCCGAAAAAAATTTGGAAAAAAAATTTTGAAAAAAATTTTGAAAAAAAATTTTGAAAAAAAATTTCGAAAAAAATTTTCAAAGAAATTTTCGAAGAAATTTTGGAAAAAAATTTTGAAAAAAATTTTTATATAAATTTCCGAAAAAAATTTTGAAAAAAATTTATAAAAAAAATTTTCGAAAAAAAATTTTGAAAAAAATTTTTAAAAAAATTTTCGAAAAAAATTTCGAAAAAAAAATTTTCCAAAAAAAATTTGAAAAAAATTTTCAAAAAAAAATTTTCGAAAAAAATTTCGAAAAAAAAATTTTCCAAAAAAATTTTGAAAAAAATTTTCAAAAAAAAATTTTCGAAAAAAATTTTCGAAAGAAATTTCGAAAAAAAATTTTAGAAAAAATTTCGAAAAAAAATTTTCGAAAAAAATTTTGAAAAAAAATTTCGAAAAAAATTTTGAAAAAAATTTTCGAAAAAAATTTTGAAAAAAAAATTGGAAAAAAAATTTTCGAAAAAAATTTCGAAAAAAATTTCGAAAAAAAATTTTCGAAAAAAATTTCGAAAAAAATTTTCGAAAAAAAATTTTCGAAAAAAATTTTCGAAAAAAATTTTTGAAAGAAATTTCGAAAAAAAATTTTCGAAAAAAATTTTGAAAAAAATTTTCGAAAAAATTTTCGAAAAAAAAATTTCAAAAAAAATTTACGAAAAAAATTTCGAAAAAAAATTTTCGAAAAAAATATTTGGAAAAAAAATTTTGAAAAAAGTTTGCAAAAAAAATTTTGAAAAAAAATTTTGAAAAAAAATTTCGAAAAAAATTTTCAAAAAAATTTTCGAAGAAATTTTGGAAAAAAATTTTTGAAAAAAATTTTGAAAAAAATTTTTAAAAAAATTTTTGAAAAAAATTTTGAAAAAAAATTTCGAAAAAAATTTTGAAAAAAATTTTGAAAAAATTTTGAAAAAAAATTTGGAAAAAAAATTTTGAAAAAAATTTTCGAAAAAAATTTCGAAAAAAAATTTCCGAAAAAAATTTGGAAAAAAAATTTTGAAAAAAATTTTTAAAAAAAATTTTGAAAAAAAATTTCGAAAAAAATTTGGAAAAAAAATTTTGAAAAAAATTTTTAAAAAAAATTTTGAAAAAAAATTTCGAAAAAAATTTTCAAAAAAATTTTCGAAGAAATTTTGGAAAAAAATTTTGAAAAAAATTTTTATATAAATTTCCGAAAAAAATTTTGAAAAAAATTTCGAAAAAAAATTTTCGAAAAAAAATTTTGAAAAAAATTTTTAAAAAAATTTTCGAAAAAAATTTCGAAAAAAAAATTTTCCAAAAAAAATTTGAAAAAAATTTTCAAAAAAAAATTTTCGAAAAAAATTTCGAAAAAAAAATTTTCCAAAAAAAATTTTGAAAAAAATTTTCAAAAAAAAATTTTCGAAAAAAATTTTCGAAAGAAATTTCGAAAAAAAATTTTCGAAAAAAATTTTGAAAAAATTTTCGAAAAAAATTTCCAAAAAAATTTTGAAAAAAAATTTCGAAAAAAAATTTTCCAAAAAAATTTTGAAAAAAAAATTGGAAAAAAAATTTTCGAAAAAAATTTTTGAAAAAAATTTCGAAAAAAAATTTTGAAAAAAAATTTCGAAAAAAATTTTCAAAAAAATTTTCGAAGAAATTTTGGAAAAAAATTTTTGAAAAAAATTTTTAAAAAAATTTTCAAAAAAAATTTGAAAAAAAAATTTTCGGAAAAAATTTTGAAAAAAATTTCGAAAAAAAAATTTCGAAAAAAATTTTTGAAAAAAATTTTGAAAAAAAATTTCGAAAAAAATTTTGAAAAAAATTTTGAAAAAATTTTGAAAAAAAATTTGGAAAAAAAATTTTGAAAAAAATTTTCGAAAAAAATTTCGAAAAAAAATTTCCGAAAAAAATTTGGAAAAAAAATTTTGAAAAAAATTTTGAAAAAAATTTTCGAAAAAAATTTTGAAAAAAAAAATGGAAAAAAAATTTTCGAAAAAAATTTCGAAAAAAAAATTTCGAAAAAAATTTTGAAAAAAAATTTCAAAAAAAAATTTTGAAAGAAAATTTCGAAAAAAAATTTTCCAAAAAAATTTTGAAAAAAAAATTGGAAAAAAAATTTTGAAAAAAATTTTCGAAAAAAATTTCGAAAAAAAATTTTAGAAAAAATTTCGAAAAAAAATTTTCGAAAAAAATTTTGAAAAAAAATTTCGAAAAAAATTTTCAAAAAAATTTTCGAAAAAATTTTTAAAAAATTTTCGAAAAAAATTTCAAAAAAAAATTTTCGAAAAAATTTTCGAAAGAAATTTCGAAAAAAAATTTTCGAAAAAAATTTTGAAAAAAAAATTGGAAAAAAAATTTTCGAAAAAAATTTTCAAAAAGATTTTCGAAAAAATTATGGAAAAAAATTTTTCGAAAAAAATTTGCAAAAAAATTTTCGAAAAAAATTTCGAAAAAAAATTTCCCAAAAAAATATTGAAAAAAAATTTCGAAAAAAATTTCCAAAAAAATTTTCGAAAAAATTTTGGAAAAAAATTTTTGAAAATAATATAGAAAAAAATTTCGAAAAAAAATTTCGAAAAAAATTTCGAAAAAAATTTTCGAAAAAAATTTCAAAAAAAAATTTTCGAAAAAAATTTTGAAAAAAATTTTCGAAAAAAATTTTGAAAAAAATTTTCGAAAAAAATTTTCGAAAAAAATTTCGAAAAAAAATTTTCGAAAAAAATTTTCGAAAAAAAATTTTCGAAAAAAATTTTTGAAAAAAAATTTTCGAAAAAAATTTTCGAAAGAAATTTCGAAAAAAAATTTTGAAAAAAATTTTCAAAAAAATTTTCAAAAAAATTTCCAAAAAAATTTTCGAAAATAATTTAGAAAAAAATTTCGAAAAAAAATTTTTGGAAAAAACTGAAAAAAATTTCGAAAAAAAATTTACGAAAAAAATTTCGAAAAAAAATTTTTGAAAAAAAATTTGAAAAAAAAAATTTCGGAAAAAATTTTGAAAAAAATTTTCGAAAAAAAAAATTTTGAAAATAATTTTAAAAAAAATTTTGAAAAAAAATTTCGAAAAAAAATTTCGAAAAAAATTTTTAAAAAATTTTCAAAAAAATTTGGAAAAAAATTTTCTAAAAAAATATTCAGAAAAAAATTTTCCAAAAAAATTTTCAGAAAAATTTTCGAAAAAAATTTCGAAAAAAAATTTTCGAAAAAAATTTCGAAAAAAAATTTTCAAAAAAAATTTCGAAAAAAAATTTTCGAAAAAAATTTTGAAAAAAATTTTCGAAAAAAATTTTGAAAAAAATTTTCGAAAAAAATTTTGAAAAAAAAATTGGAAAAAAAATTTTCGAAAAAAATTTCAAAAAAAAAATTTCGAAAAAAATTTTGAAAAAAAATTTCGAAAAAAAATTTTGAAAGAAAAATTCGAAAAAAATTTTGAAAAAAAAATTGGAAAAAAAATTTTGAAAAAAATTTTCGAAAAAAATTTCGAAAAAAAATTTTCGAAAAAATTTCGAAAAAAAATTTTCGAAAAAAATTTTGAAAAAAATTTCGAAAAAAAATTTCAAAAAAATTTTCGAAATAATTTTGGAAAAAAATTTTCGAAAAAAAATTTTCAAAAAAAATTTACGAAAAAAATTTCAAAAAAAAATTTTCGAAAAAAATTTTGAAAAAAAATTTCGAAAAAAAATTTAGAAAAAAAATTTCGAAAAAAATTTTCAAAAAAATTTTCGAAGAAATTTTGGAAAAAAATTTTTGAAAAAAATTTTGAAAAAAATTTTTAAAAAAATTTTCAAAAAAAATTTGAAAAAAAATTTCGGAAAAAATTTTGAAAAAAATTTCGAAAAAAAAATTTCGAAAAAAATTTTTGAAAAAAATTTTTGGAAAAATTTTGAAAAAAAATTTCGAAAAAAATTTTGAAAAAAATTTCGAAAAAAAAATTTTGAAAAAATTTTGAAAAAAAATTTGGAAAAAAAATTTTGAAAAAAATTTTCGAAAAAAATTTCGAAAAAAAATTTCCGAAAAAAATTTGGAAAAAAAATTTTGAAAAAAATTTTGAAAAAAAATTTTGAAAAAAAATTTCGAAAAAAATTTTCAAAGAAATTTTCGAAGAAATTTTGGAAAAAAATTTTGAAAAAAATTTTTATATAAATTTCCGAAAAAAATTTTGAAAAAAATTTCGAAAAAAAATTTTCGAAAAAAAATTTTGAAAAAAATTTTTAAAAAAATTTTCGAAAAAAATTTCGAAAAAAAAATTTTCCAAAAAAAATTTGAAAAAAATTTTCAAAAAAAAATTTTCGAAAAAAATTTCGAAAAAAAAATTTTCCAAAAAAATTTTGAAAAAAATTTTCAAAAAAAAATTTTCGAAAAAAATTTTCGAAAGAAATTTCGAAAAAAAATTTTAGAAAAAATTTCGAAAAAAAATTTTCGAAAAAAATTTTGAAAAAAAATTTCGAAAAAAATTTTGAAAAAAATTTTCGAAAAAAATTTTGAAAAAAAAATTGGAAAAAAAATTTTCGAAAAAAATTTCGAAAAAAAAATTTCGAAAAAAATTTTGAAAAAAAATTTCGAAAAAAAATTTTGAAAGAAAATTTAGAAAAAAAATTTTCCAAAAAAATTTTGAAAAAAAAATTGGAAAAAAAATTTTGAAAAAAATTTTCGAAAAAAATTTCGAAAAAAAATTTCGAAAAAAAATTTTCGAAAAAAATTTTGAAAAAAAATTTCGAAAAAAATTTCGAAAAAAATTTTCAAAAAAATTTTCGAAAAAATTTTTAAAAAATTTTCGAAAAAAATTTCAAAAAAAAATTTTCGAAAAAAATTTTCAAAAAAAATTTTCGAAAAAAATTTTCGAAAAAAATTTCGAAAAAAAATTTTCGAAAAAAATTTTGAAAAAATTTTCGAAAAAAATTTTGAAAAAATTTTCGAAAAAAATTTTCGAAAAAAAATTTTCGAAAAAAATTATCGAATGAAATTTCGAAAAAAAATTTTGAAAAAAATTTTGAAAAAAATTTTCAAAAAAATTTCCAAAAAAATTTTCGAAAAAATTTTGGAAAAAAATTTTCGAAAATAATTTAAAAAAAAAATTTTCGAAAAAAATTTTGAAAAAAAATTTCGAAAAAAAATTTCAAAAACATTTTCGAAAAAATTTTCGAAAAAATTTTCAAAAAATTTTCAAAAAAAAAAATTTTGAAAATAATTAAAAAAAAAAATTTTGAAAAAAACTTTCGAAAAAAATTTTTAAAAACATTTTCAAAAAAATTTGGAAAAAAATTTTCTAAAAAGATTTTCAGAAAAAAGTTTTCCAAAAAAATTTTCAGAAAAATTTTCGAAAAAAATTTCGAAAAAAAATTTTCGAAAAAAATTTCGAAAAAAATTTTCGAAAAAAAATTTTCGAAAAAAATTTTCGAAAAAAATTTTTGAAAGAAATTTCGAAAAAAAATTTTCGAAAAAAATTTTGAAAAAAATTTTCGAAAAAATTTTCGAAAAAAAAATTTCAAAAAAAATTTACGAAAAAAATTTCGAAAAAAAATTTTCGAAAAAAAAATTAAGAAAAAAAAATTTTGAAAAAAGTTTGCAAAAAAAATTTCGAAAAAAAATTTTCGAAAAAAAAATTTTGAAAAAAAATTTGGAAAAAAAAATTTTGAAAAAAATTTCGAAAAAAAAATTTCGAAAAAAAAATTTTCGAAAAAAATTTCGAAAAAAAATTTTCGAAAAAAATTTTCGAAAAAAATTTTCGAAAAGAATTTTGAAAAAAATTTTGGAAAAAAATTTTCGAAAAAAATTTTCGAAAATAATTTAGAAAAAAATTTCGAAAAAAATTCGAAAAAAAATTCGAAAAAAATTTCGAAAAAAAAATTTCAAAAAAAAATATTGAAAAAAAATTTCGAAAAAAATTTTCAAAAAAATTTTTCGAAAAAAATTTGCAAAAAAATTTTCGAAAAAAAATTTCGAAAAAACATTTCCCAAAAAAAGATTGAAAAAAAAGATTGAAAAAAAATTTCGAAAAAAATTTCCAAAAAAATTTTCGAAAAAATTTTGGAAAAAATTTCGAAAAAAAAATTTCGAAAAAAAATTTTCGAAAAAAATTTTTGAAAAAAATTTCGAAAAAAAATTTTGAAAAAAAATTTCGAAAAAAATTTTCAAAAAAATTTTCGAAGAAATTTTGGAAAAAAATTTTTGAAAAAAAGTTTGAAAAAAATTTTTAAAAAAATTTTCAAAAAAAATTTGAAAAAAAAATTTTCGGAAAAAATTTTGAAAAAAATTTCGAAAAAAAAATTTCGAAAAAAATTTTCGAAAAAAATTTTTGAAAAAAATTTTGAAAAAAAATTTCGAAAAAAATTTTGAAAAAAATTTCGAAAAAAAAATTTTGAAAAAATTTTGAAAAAAAATTTGGAAAAAAAATTTTGAAAAAAATTTTCGAAAAAAATTTCGAAAAAAAATTTCCGAAAAAAATTTGGAAAAAAAATTTTGAAAAAAATTTTGAAAAAAAATTTTGAAAAAAAATTTCGAAAAAAATTTTCAAAGAAATTTTCGAAGAAATTTTGGAAAAAAATTTTGAAAAAAATTTTTATATAAATTTCCGAAAAAAATTTTGAAAAAAATTTCGAAAAAAAATTTTCGAAAAAAAATTTTTAAAAAAATTTTCGAAAAAAATTTCGAAAAAAAAATTTTCCAAAAAAAATTTGAAAAAAATTTTCAAAAAAAAATTTTCGAAAAAAATTTCGAAAAAAAAATTTTCCAAAAAAATTTTGAAAAAAATTTTCAAAAAAAAATTTTCGAAAAAAATTTTCGAAAGAAATTTTCGAAAGAAATTTCGAAAAAAAATTTTCGAAAAAAATTTTGAAAAAATTTTCGAAAAAAATTTCCAAAAAAATTTTCGAAAAAATTTTGGAAAAAAATTTTCGAAAGAAATTTCGAAAAAAAATTTTCGAAAAAAATTTTGAAAAAAATTTTCGAAAAAAATTTTGAAAAAAAAATTGGAAAAAAAATTTTCGAAAAAAATTTCGAAAAAAAAATTTCGAAAAAAATTTTGAAAAAAAATTTCGAAAAAAAATTTTGAAAGAAAATTTCGAAAAAAAATTTTCCAAAAAAATTTTGAAAAAAAAATTGGAAAAAAAATTGGAAAAAAAATTTTGAAAAAAATTTTCGAAAAAAATTTCGAAAAAAAATTTTCGAAAAAATTTCGAAAAAAAATTTTCGAAAAAAATTTTGAAAAAAAATTTCGAAAAAAATTTTCAAAAAAATTTTCGAAAAAATTTTTAAAAAATTTTCGAAAAAAATTTCAAAAAAAAATTTTCGAAAAAAATTTTCAAAAAAAATTTTCGAAAAAAATTTTCGAAAAAAAATTTTCGAAAAAAATTTTCGAAAGAAATTTCGAAAAAAAATTTTGAAAAAAATTTTGAAAAAAATTTTCAAAAAAATTTCCAAAAAAATTTTCGAAAAAATTTTGGAAAAAAATTTTCGAAAATAATTTAGAAAAAAATTTTCGAAAAAAATTTTGAAAAAAAATTTCGAAAAAAAATTTCAAAAACATTTTCGAAAAAATTTTCGAAACAATTTTCGAAAAAATTTTCAAAAAATTTTCAAAAAAAAAAATTTTGAAAATAATTAAAAAAAAATTTTGAAAAAAAATTTCGAAAAAAATTTTTAAAAAAATTTTCAAAAAAATTTGGAAAAAAATTTTCTAAAAAGATTTTCAGAAAAAAGTTTTCCAAAAAAATTTTCAGAAAAATTTTCGAAAAAAATTTCGAAAAAAAATTTTCGAAAAAAATTTCGAAAAAAATTTTCGAAAAAAAATTTTCGAAAAAAATTTTCGAAAAAAATTTCTGAAAGAAATTTCGAAAAAAAATTTTCGAAAAAAATTTTGAAAAAAATTTTCGAAAAAATTTTCGAAAAAAAAATTTCAAAAAAAATTTCAAAAAAAATTTACGAAAAAAATTTCGAAAAAAAATTTTCGAAAAAAAAATTTGGAAAAAAAATTTTAAAAAAAGTTTGCAAAAAAAATTTCGAAAAAAATTTTCGAAAAAAAAATTTTGAAAAAAAATTTGGAAAAAAAAATTTTGAAAAAAATTTCGAAAAAAAAATTTCGAAAAAAAAATTTTCGAAAAAAATTTCGAAAAAAAATTTTCGAAAAAAATTTTCGAAAAAAATTTTCGAAAAAAATTTTGAAAAAAATTTTGGAAAAAAATTTTCGAAAATAATTTAGAAAAAAATTTCGAAAAAAATTCGAAAAAAATTTCGAAAAAAAAATTTCAAAAAAAATATTGAAAAAAAATTTCGAAAAAAATTTTCAAAAAAATTTTTCGAAAAAAATTTCCAAAAAAATTTCCAAAAAAATTTGGAAAAAAAAAATTTGAAAAAAATTTCCAAAAAAATTTCGAAAAAAAAATTTTTGAAAAAAATTTCGAAAAAAAATTTTCGAAAAAAATTTTCGAAAAAAATTTTGAAAAAAAATTTTCAAAATAAATTTACGAAAAAAATTTCGAAAAAAAATATTCGAAAAAAATTTTGAAAAAAAATTTTGAAAAAAAATTTTGAAAAAAAATTTCGAAAAAAATTTTCAAAGAAATTTTCAAAATTTTTTTCGAAATTTTTTTCGTAAACTTTTTTTGGAAATTTTTTTTTGGAAATTTTTTTCCAAAATTTTTTCGAAAATTTTTTTGAAAATTTTTTTCGAAATTTTTTTTCAAAATTTTTTTCGAAAATTTTTTTTTGGAAATTTTTTTCCAAAATTTTTTCGAAAATTTTTTTGAAAATTTTTTTTCCAATTTTTTTTTCAAAATTTTTTTGGAAATTTTTTTCAAATTTTTTTTTTCCAAATTTTTTTTCAAAATTTTTTTTTCGAAAATTTTTTTTCGAAATTTTTTTTGCAAACTTTTTCAAAATTTTATTTCCAAATTTTTTTTCAAAATTTTTTTTTCGTAAATTTTTTTTCGAAATTTTTTTCGAAAATTTTTTTCGAAATTTTTTTCGAATTTTTTTTGAAAATTTTTTTTCGAAAATTTTTTTCCAAAATTTATTCGACAATTTTTTCGAAAATTTTCTTCAAAATTTTTTTCGAAAATTTTTTTTGGAAATTTTTTTCAAAATTTTTTTTTCCAAATTTTTTTTCAAAATTTTTTTTTCGAAAATTTCTTTTCGAAATTTTTTTTGCAAATTTTTTTCAAATTTTTTTTCCAAATTTTTTTTCAAAATTTTTTTTTCGTAAATTTTTTTTCGAAATTTTTTTCGAAAATTTTTTTCGAAATTTTTTTCGAATTTTTAGCGAAATTTTTTTCTAAATTATTTTCGAAAATTTTTTTCCAAAATTTTTTCGTAAATTTTTTTTGAAAATTTTTTAAAATTTTTTTCCGAAAATTTTTTTTCAAAATTTTTTTCGAAAATTTTTTTTCAAAATTTTTTTTCAAAATTTTTTTCAAAAATTTTTTTCAAAATTTTTTCAAAATTTTTTTTCGAAAATTTTTTTCCAAAATTTCTTCGAAAATTTTTTTGAAAATTTTTTTCGAAATTTTTTTCGAAATTTTTTTTCAAAATTTTATTTCGAATTTTTTTTTCAAAATTTTTTTCGAAAATTTTTTTTCGAAATTTTTTTCGTAAATTTTTTTTGAAAATTTTTTTTCGAAAATTTTTTTCCAAAATTTTTTTGAAAATTTTTTTCGAAATTTTTTTTCAAAATTTTTTTCGAAAATTTTTTTTCGAAAATTTTTCGAAAATTTTTTTTCGAAATTTTTTTCGAAAATTTTTTTCAAAATTTTTTTTTCAATTTTTTTTTCAAAATTTTTTTCGAAATTTTTTTTTCGAAATTTTCTTTCAAAATTTTTTTTCGAAATTTTTTTTCAAAATTTTTTTCGAAATTTTTTTTTCGAAATTTTTTTCAAAAATTTTTTTTCCAATTTTTTTTTCAAAATTTTTTTCGAAAATTTTTTTCAAAATTTTTTTCGAAAATTTTTTTTCGAAATTTCTTTCGAAAATTTTTTTCGAAAATTTTTTTCGAAAATTTTTTTTCGAAAATTTTTTTCGAAATTTTTCTCGAAATTTTTTTTTCGAAATTTTTTTCGAAAATTTTTCTGAAAATTTTTTTGGAAAATTTTGAAAATTTGCAAAAAAATTTTCGAAAAAAATTTCGAAAAAAATTTCCCAAAAAAATATATTGAAAAAAAATTTCGAAAAAAATTTCCAAAAAAATTTTCGAAAAAATTTTGGAAAAAAATTTTTGAAAATAATTTAGAAAAAAATTTCGAAAAAAAATTTAGAAAAAAATTTCGAAAAAAATTTTCGAAAAAAATTTCAAAAAAAAATTTTCGAAAAAAATTTTGAAAAAAATTTTCGAAAAAAATTTTTGAAAAAATTTCGAAAAAAAATTTTCGAAAAAAATTTTGAAAAAATTTTCGAAATAAATTTGGAAAAAATTTTCGAAAAAAATTTTGAAAAAAATTTCGAAAAAAATTTTCAAAAAAATTTTCGAAATAATTTTGGAAAAAAATTTTCGAAAAAAAATTTTCAAAAAAAATTTACGAAAAAATTTCGAAAAAAAATTTTCGAAAAAAATTTTGAAAAAAAATTTCGAAAAAAAATTTTGAAAAAAAAATTCGAAAAAAATTTTCAAAAAAATTTTCGAAGAAATTTTGGAAAAAAATTTTGAAAAAAAATTTGGAAAAAAAATTTTGAAAAAAATTTTCGAAAAAAATTTCGAAAAAAAATTTCCGAAAAAAATTTGGAAAAAAAATTTTCGAAAAAAATTTTGAAAAAAATTTTCGGAAAAAATTTTTAAAAAATTTTCGAAAAAAAAAATTTTGAAAATAATTTTCAAAAAAAATTTTGAAAAAAAATTTCGAAAAAAATTTTTAAAAAAATTTTCAAAAAAATTTGGAAAAAAATTTTCCAAAAAAATTTTCTGAAAAATTTCGAAAAAAAATTCGAAAAAAAATTTTCGAAAAAAAAAATTTCGAAAAAAATTTTCGAAAAAAATTTTCGAAAGAAATTTCGAAAAAAAATTTTCGAAAAAAATTTTGAAAAAAAAATTGGAAAAAAAATTTTCAAAAAAATTTTCGAAAAAATTATGGAAAAAAATTTTTCGAAAAAAATTTGCAAAAAAATTTTCGAAAAAAAATTTCGAAAAAACATTTCCCAAAAAAAGATTGAAAAAAAATTTCGAAAAAAATTTCCAAAAAAATTTTCGAAAACATTTTGGAAAAAAATTTTCGAAAATATTTTAGAAAAAAATTTCGAAAAATATTCGAAAGAAATTTCGCAAAAAAAAATTTCGAAAAAAATATTGAAAAAAAATATCGAAAAAAATTTTCAAAAAAATTTTCGAAAAAATTATGGAAAAAAATTTCGAAAAAAAATTTACGAAAAAAATTTCGAAAAAAAATTTTTGAAAAAAAATTTGAAAAAAAAATTTTCGGAAAAAATTTTGAAAAAAATTTTCGAAAAAAAAAATTTTGAAAATAATTTTCAAAAAAGTTTTCGAAAAAATTATGGAAAAAAATTTTTCTAAAAAAATTGGCAAAAAAATTTTCGAAAAAAATTTCGAAAAAAAATTTCCCAAAAAAATATTGAAAAAAAATTTCGAAAAACATTTGCAAAAAAATTTTCGAAAAAATTTTGGAAAAAAATTTTTGAAAATAATTTAGAAAAAAATTTCGAAAAAAAATTTCGAAAAACATTTCGAAAAAAATTTTCGAGAAAAATTTCAAAAAAAAATTTTCGAAAAAAATTTTGAAAAAAATTTTCGAAAAAAATTTTCGAAAAAAATTTTCGAAAAAAATTTCGAAAAAAAATTTTCGAAAAAAATTTTGAAAAAATTTTCGAAAAAAATTTTCGAAAAAATATTTTCGAAAAAAATTTTCGAAAGAAATTTCGAAAAAAAATATTGAAAAAAATTTTGAAAAAAATTTTCAAAAAAATTTCCAAAAAAATTTTCGAAAAAATTTTGGAAAAAAATTTTTCGAAAAAAATTTTCAAAAAAATTTTCGAAAAAAATTTCGAAAAAAAATTTTCCAAAAAAATTTTGGAAAAAATTTTCCAAAATAAAATTTTCGAAAAAGATTTTCTAAAGAAATTTCGAAAAAAAATTTTCGAAAAAAAATTTGAAAAAAATTTTCGAAAAAAATTTCAAAAAAAAAATTCCAAAAAAAATTTTGAAAAAAATTTTCGAAAAAAAATTTTCCATAATTTTTTCGAAAATTTTTTTGAAAATTTTTTTCGAAAATTTTTTTTCCAATTTTTTTTTCAAAATTTTTTTCGAAAATTTTTTTCAAAATTTTTTTTCAAAATTTTTTTCGAAAATTTTTTTTCGAAATTTTTTTCGTAAATTTTTTTTGAAATTTTTTTTTCGAAAATGTTTTTCCAAAATTTTTTCGAAAATTTTTTCGAAAATTTTTTTGAAAATTTTTTTCGAAATTTTTTTTCAAAATTTTTTTCGAAAATTTTTTTTTGGAAATTTTTTTCCAAAATTTTTTCGAAAATTTTTTTGAAAATTTTTTTTCCAATTTTTTTTTCATAATTTTTTTCGAAATTTTTTTTCGAAAATTTTTTTCAAAATTTTTTTTCCAATTTTTTTTTCAAAATTTTTTTCGAAATTTTTTTCGTAAATTTTTTTTGAAAATTTTTTTTCGAAAATTTTTTTCCAAAATTTTTTCGAAAACTTTTTCGAAAATTTTTTTCAAAATTTTTTTCGAAAATTTTTTTTCGAAATTTTTTTTGAAAATTTTTTTCGAAAATTTTTTTTCGAAATTTTTTTCGTAAATTTTCTTTGAAAATTTTTTTCCAAAATTTTTTCGAAAATTTTTTTGAAAACTTTTTTCGAAATTTTTTTTCAAAATTTTTTTCGAAATTTTTTTTTTGGAAATTTTTTCGAAATTTTTTTTTTGAAATTTTTTTCGAAAATTTTTTCAAAATTTTTTTTCCAATTTTTTTTTCAAAATTTTTTTCGAAAATTTTTTTTCGAAAATTTTTTTCAAAATTTTTTTTCGTAATTTTTTTCAAAATTTTTTTCGAAAATTTTTTTTCGAAAAAAATTTTGAAAAAAAAATTGGAAAAAAAATTTTCGAAAAACATTTTGAAAAAAAAATTTCGAAAAAAATTTTGAAAAAAAATTTCGAAAAAAAATTTTGAAAGAAAATTTCGAAAAAAATTTTCGAAAAAAATTTTCGAAAAAAATTTTGAAAAAAAAATTGGAAAAAAAATTTTGAAAAAAAATTTCGAAAAAAAATTTTCGAAAAAATTTCGAAAAAAAATTTTCGAAAAAAATTTTGAAAAAATTTTCGAAAAAAATTTTGAAAAAATTTTCGAAAAAAATTTTCAAAAAAATTTTCGAAATAATTTTGGAAAAAAATTTTCAAAAAAAAATTTTCAAAAAAAATTTACGAAAAAAATTTCGAAAAAAAATTTTCGAAAAAAATTTTGAAAAAAAATTTCGAAAAAAAATTTTGAAAAAAAATTTCAAAAAAAATTTTCAAAAAAATTTTCGAAGAAATTTTGGAAAAAAATTTTCAAAAAAAATTTTGAAAAAAAATTTTCGGAAAAAATTTTGAAAAAAATTTCGAAAAAAAAATTTCGAAAAAAATTTTCGAAAAAAATTTTTGAAAAAAAATTTTGAAAAGAAATTTCGAAAAAAATTTTGAAAAAAATTTCGAAAAAAAATTTTGAAAAAAAATTCGGAAAAAAAATTTTGAAAAAAATTTTCGAAAAAAAATTTCGAAAAAAAATTTCCGAAAAAAATTTGGAAAAAAAATTTTCGAAAAAAATTTTGAAAAAAAATTTTCGGAAAAAATTTTAAAAAAATTTTTGAAAAAAAAAAATTTGAAAATAATTTTCAAAAAAAATTTTGAAAAAAAATTTCGAAAAAAATTTTTTAAAATTTTTTCAAAAAAATTTTGAAAAAAATTTTCCAAAAAAATTTTCAGAAAAATTTCGAAAAAAAATTCGAAAACAAATTTTCGAAAAAAAATTTTCGAAAAAAATTTTCGAAAAAAATTTTCGAAAGAAATTTCGAAAAAAAATTTTCGAAAAAAATTTTGAAAAAAAAATTTTCGAAAAAAATTTCGAAAAAAAAATTTCGAAAAAAATATTGAAAAAAAATTTCGAAAAAAATTTTCAAAAAAATTTTCGAAAAGATTATGGAAAAAAATTTTTCGAAAAAAATTTGCAAAAATATTTTCGAAAAAAATTTCGAAAAAACATTTCCCAAAAAAAGATTGAAAAAAAATTTCGAAAAAAATTTCCAAAAAAATTTTCGAAAAAATTTTGGAAAAAAATTTCGAAAATAATTTAGAAAAAAATTTCGAAAAAAATTCGAAAAAAATTTCGAAAAAATTTTGGAAAAAAATTTTCGAAAATAATTTAGAAAAAAATTTCGAAAAAAATTTAAAAAAATTTTCAAAAAAAAATTCGAAAAAAAATTTACGAAAAAAAAATTTTGAAAAGAAATTTGGAAAAAAAATTTTGAAAAAAATTTGCAAAAAAATTTTCGAAAAAAAAATTTTGAAAAAAAATTTGGAAAAAAAAATTTGAAAAAGATTTTAGAAAAAAATTTCGAAAAAAAATTTTCGAAAAAATTTCCAAAAAAAAATTTTCGAAAAAAATTTGAAAAAAATTTTCGAAAAAAATTTTCGAAAAAAATTTCGAAAAAAAATTTTCGAAAAAAATTTTGAAAAAAATTTTCGAAAAAAAATTTTCGAAAAAAATTTTGAAAAAAATTTTCGAAACAAATTTTCGAAAAAATTTCCAAAAAAAAATTTTCGAAAAAAATTTGAAAAAAAATTTCGAAAAAAGTTTTCAAAAAAATTTTCGAAAAAATTTTGGAAAAAAATTTTGGAAAAAAATTTTCAAAAAAATTTTCGAAAAAATATTTTGAAAAAAAATTTCAAAAAAAATTTTGAAAAAAAATTTTGAAAAAAATTTTCAAAAAAATTTTCGAAAAAATTTTGGAAAAAAATTTTTCGAAAAAATTTTGAAAAAAATTTTCGAAATAAAATTTCGAAAAAAATTTTGAAAAAAAATTTCGAAAATAATTTTTAAAAAATTTTTCGAAAAAAATTTCGCAAAAAAATTTTCAAAAACAATTTTGAAAAAAAATTTCGAAAAAAATTTTCAAAAAAAAATTTTCGAAAAATAATTTTGAAAAAAATTTACGAAAAAAATTTCGAAAAAAAATTTTTGAAAAAAAATTTGGAAAAAAAATTTTAAAAAAAATTTTCGAAAAAAATTTCGAAAAAAAATTTCCGAAAAAAATTTGGAAAAAAAATTTTCGAAAAAAAATTTGAAAAAAAATTTTCGGAAAAAATTTTGAAAAAACTTTTCGAAAAAAAAAATTTTGAAAATAATTTTCAAAAAAAATTTTGAAAAAAAATTTCGAAAAAAAATTTTCGAAAAAAATTTCGAAAAAAATTTTCGAAAAAAAATTTCCAAAAAAAATTTTCGAAAAAAATTTTCGAAAGAAATTTCGAAAAAAAATTTTCGAAAAAAATTTTGAAAAAAATTTTCGAAAAAAAATTTTCGAAAAAAATTTTGAAAAAAAAATTGGAAAAAAAAATTTTCGAAAAAAATTTCGAAAAAAATATTAAAAAAAAAATTCGAAAAAAATTTTCAAAAAAAATTTACGATAAAAATTTCGAAAAAAAATATTCGAAAAAAATTTTGAAAAAAAATTTTGAAAAAAATTTTTATATAAATTTCCGAAAAAAATTTTGAAAAAAATTTTGAAAAAAAATTTTCGGAAAAAATTTTGAAAAAAATTTCGAAAAAAAATTTTCAAAAAAAAATTTCGAAAAAAATTTTAAAAAAAATTTTCAAAAAAATTTGGAAAAAATTTTCCAAAAAAATTTTCAGAAAAATTTTCGAAAAAAATTTCGAAAAAAAAATTTTCGAATAAAATTTCGAAAAAAATTTTCAAAAAAAAATTTTCGAACAAAATTTTCGAAAGAAATTTCAAAAAAAAATTTTCGAAAAAAATTTTGAAAAAAAAATTGGAAAAAAAAATTTTGAAAAAAATTTTCAAAAAAGTTTTCGAAAAAATTATGGAAAAAAATTTTTCGAAAAAAATTTGCAAAAAAATTTTCGAAAAAAATTTCGAAAAAAAATTTCCCAAAAAAATATTGAAAAAAAATTTCGAAAACAATTTGCAAAAAAATTTTCGAAAAAATTTTGGAAAAAAATTTTTGAAAATAATTTAGAAAAAAATTTCGAAAAAAAATTTCGAAAAACATTTCGAAAAAAATTTCAAAAAAAAATTTTCGAAAAAAATTTTGAAAAAAATTTTCGAAACAAATTTTCGAAAAAAATTTCGAAAAAAAATTTTCGAAAAAATTTTGAAAAAATTTTCGAAAAAAATTTTGAAAAAATTTTCGAAAAAAATTTTCGAAAGAAATTTCGAAAAAAAATTTTGAAAAAAATTTTGAAAAAAATTTTCAAAAAAATTTCCAAAAAAATTTTCGAAAAAATTTTTCGAAAAAAATTTTCAAAAAAAATTTTCGAAAAAATTTTGGAAAAAAATTTTTCGAAAAAAATTTTCAAAAAAATTTTGAAAAAAAATTTCGAAAAAAATTTTTAAAAAAAATTTTGGAAAAAATTTTCCAAAATAAAATTTTCGAAAAAAATTTTCTAAAGAAATTTCGAAAAAAAAATGTCGAAAAAAAATTTGAAAAAAATTTTCGAAAAAAATTTCGAAAAAAAATTTCCAAAAAAAATTTTGAAAAAAATTTTCGAAAAAAAATTTTCCATAATTTTTTCGAAAATTTTTTTGAAAATTTTTTTCGAAATTTTTTTTTCCAATTTTTTTTTCAAAATTTTTTTCGAAAATTTTTTTCAAAATTTTTTTCGAAAATTTTTTTTCGAAATTTTTTTCGTAAATTTTTTTTGAAATTTTTTTTTCGAAAATGTTTTTCCAAATTTTTTTCGAAAATTTTTTTGAAAATTTTTTTCGAAATTTTTTTTCAAAATTTTTTTCGAAAATTTTTTTTTGGAAATTTTTTCGAAAATTTTTTTTCGAAATTTTTTTCGAAAATTTTTTTCAAATTTTTTTTCCAATTTTTTTTTTCAAAATTTTTTTCGAAATTTTTTTCGTAAATTTTTTTTGAAAATTTTTTTTCGAAAACTTTTTTCCAAAATTTTTTCGAAAATTTTTTCGAAAATTTTTTTGAAAATGTTTTTCGAATTTTTTTTTCAAAATTTTTTTCGAAAATTTTTTTCGAAAATTTTTTTTTGGAAATTTGTTTCCAAAATTTTTTCGAAAATTTTTTTGAAAATTTTTTTTCCAATTTTTTTTTCAAAATTTTTTTCGAAATTTTTTTTCGAAATTTTTTTTCAAAATTTTTTTTCCAATTTTTTTTTCAAAATTTTTTTCGAAATTTTTTTCGTAAATTTTTTTTGAAAATTTTTTTTCGAAATTTTTTTTCCAAAATTTTTTCGAAAATTTTTTCGAAAATTTTTTTCAAAATTTTTTTCGAAAATTTTTTTTCGAAATTTTTTTCGAAAATTTTTTTCGAAAATTTTTTTTCGAAATCTTTTTCGTAAATTTTCTTTGAATATTTTTTTCCATAATTTTTTCGAAAATTTTTTTGAAAACTTTTTCGAAATTTTTTTTCAAAATTTTTTTCGAAAATTTTTTTTTGGAAATTTTTTCGAAAATTTTTTTTTGAAATTTTTTTCGAAAATTTTTTTCAAAATTTTTTTTCCAATTTTTTTTTCAAAATTTTTTTCGAAAATTTTTTTTCGAAAATTTTTTTCAAAATTTTTTTCGAAAATTTTTTTTCGAAATTTTTTTCGAAAATTTTTTTCCAGAATTTTTTTTCGAAAATTTTTTTCCAGAATTTTTTTTCGAAAATTTTTTTCAAATTTTTTTTCGAAAAAAATTTTGAAAAAAAAATTGGAAAAAAAATTTCCGAAAAAAATTTCGAAAAAAAAATTTCGAAAAAAATTTTGAAAAAAAATTTCGAAAAAATATTTTGAAAGAAAATTTCGAAAAAAATTTTCGAAAAAAATTTTGAAAAAAAAATTGGAAAAAAAAATTTTGAAAAAAAATTTCGAAAAAATATTTTCGAAAAAATTTCGAAAAAAAATTTTCGAAAAAAAATTTGAAAAAAAATTTCGAAAAAAATTTTCAAAAAAATTTTCGAAATAATTTTGGAAAAAAATTTTCGAAAAAAAATTTTCAAAAAAAATTTACGAAAAAAATTTCGAAAAAAAATTTTCGAAAAAAATTTTGAAAAAAAATTTCGAAAAAAAATTTTGAAAAAAAATTTCGAAAAAAATTTTCAAAAAAATTTTCGAAGAAATTTTGGAAAAAAATTTTCGAAAAAAATTTTTGAAAAAAATTTTGAAAAAAATTTTGAAAAAAATTTCCGAAAAAAATTTTGAAAAAAATTTTCAAAAAAAATTTTGAAAAAAAATTTTCGGAAAAAATTTTGAAAAAAATTTCGAAAAAAAAATTTCGAAAAAAATTTTCGAAAAAAATTTTCGAAAAAAATTTTGAAAAAAATTTTCAAAAAAAATTTTGGAAAAAAATTTTCGAAAATAATTTAGAAAAAAATTTCGAAAAAAATTTAAAAAAATTTTCAAAAAAAAATTCGAAAAAAAATTTACGAAAAAAAAATTTTGAAAAGAAATTTGGAAAAAAAATTTTGAAAAAAATTTGCAAAAAAATTTTCGAAAAAAAAATTTTGAAAAAAAATTTGGAAAAAAAAATTTGAAAAAGATTTTAGAAAAAAATTTCGAAAAAAAATTTTCGAAAAAATTTCCAAAAAAAAATTTTCGAAAAAAATTTGAAAAAAATTTTCGAAAAAAATTTTCGAAAAAAATTTCGAAAAAAAATTTTCGAAAAAAATTTTGAAAAAAATTTTCGAAAAAAAATTTTCGAAAAAAATTTTGAAAAAAATTTTCGAAACAAATTTTCGAAAAAATTTCCAAAAAAAAATTTTCGAAAAAAATTTGAAAAAAAATTTCGAAAAAAGTTTTCAAAAAAATTTTCGAAAAAATTTTGGAAAAAAATTTTGGAAAAAAATTTTCAAAAAAATTTTCGAAAAAATATTTTGAAAAAAAATTTCAAAAAAAATTTTGAAAAAAAATTTTGAAAAAAATTTTCAAAAAAATTTTCGAAAAAATTTTGGAAAAAAATTTTTCGAAAAAATTTTGAAAAAAATTTTCGAAATAAAATTTCGAAAAAAATTTTGAAAAAAAATTTCGAAAATAATTTTTAAAAAATTTTTCGAAAAAAATTTCGCAAAAAAATTTTCAAAAACAATTTTGAAAAAAAATTTCGAAAAAAATTTTCAAAAAAAAATTTTCGAAAAATAATTTTGAAAAAAATTTACGAAAAAAATTTCGAAAAAAAATTTTTGAAAAAAAATTTGGAAAAAAAATTTTAAAAAAAATTTTCGAAAAAAATTTCGAAAAAAAATTTCCGAAAAAAATTTGGAAAAAAAATTTTCGAAAAAAAATTTGAAAAAAAATTTTCGGAAAAAATTTTGAAAAAACTTTTCGAAAAAAAAAATTTTGAAAATAATTTTCAAAAAAAATTTTGAAAAAAAATTTCGAAAAAAAATTTTCGAAAAAAATTTCGAAAAAAATTTTCGAAAAAAAATTTCCAAAAAAAATTTTCGAAAAAAATTTTCGAAAGAAATTTCGAAAAAAAATTTTCGAAAAAAATTTTGAAAAAAATTTTCGAAAAAAAATTTTCGAAAAAAATTCTGAAAAAAAAAATTGGAAAAAAAAATTTTCGAAAAAAATTTCGAAAAAAATATTTAAAAAAAAATTCGAAAAAAATTTTCAAAAAAAATTTACGATAAAAATTTCGAAAAAAAATATTCGAAAAAAATTTTGAAAAAAAATTTTGAAAAAAATTTTTATATAAATTTCCGAAAAAAATTTTGAAAAAAATTTTGAAAAAAAATTTTCGGAAAAAATTTTGAAAAAAATTTCGAAAAAAAATTTTCAAAAAAAAATTTCGAAAAAAATTTTAAAAAAAATTTTCAAAAAAATTTGGAAAAAATTTTCCAAAAAAATTTTCAGAAAAATTTTCGAAAAAAATTTCGAAAAAAAAATTTTCGAATAAAATTTCGAAAAAAATTTTCAAAAAAAAATTTTCGAACAAAATTTTCGAAAGAAATTTCAAAAAAAAATTTTCGAAAAAAATTTTGAAAAAAAAATTGGAAAAAAAAATTTTGAAAAAAATTTTCAAAAAAGTTTTCGAAAAAATTATGGAAAAAAATTTTTCGAAAAAAATTTGCAAAAAAATTTTCGAAAAAAATTTCGAAAAAAAATTTCCCAAAAAAATATTGAAAAAAAATTTCGAAAACAATTTGCAAAAAAATTTTCGAAAAAATTTTGGAAAAAAATTTTTGAAAATAATTTAGAAAAAAATTTCGAAAAAAAATTTCGAAAAACATTTCGAAAAAAATTTCAAAAAAAAATTTTCGAAAAAAATTTTGAAAAAAATTTTCGAAACAAATTTTCGAAAAAAATTTCGAAAAAAAATTTTCGAAAAAATTTTGAAAACATTTTCGAAAAAAATTTTGAAAAAATTTTCGAAAAAAATTTTCGAAAGAAATTTCGAAAAAAAATTTTGAAAAAAATTTTGAAAAAAATTTTCAAAAAAATTTCCAAAAAAATTTTCGAAAAAATTTTTCGAAAAAAATTTTCAAAAAAAATTTTCGAAAAAATTTTGGAAAAAAATTTTTCGAAAAAAATTTTCAAAAAAATTTTGAAAAAAAATTTCGAAAAAAATTTTTAAAAAAAATTTTGGAAAAAATTTTCCAAAATAAAATTTTCGAAAAAAATTTTCTAAAGAAATTTCGAAAAAAAAATGTCGAAAAAAAATTTGAAAAAAATTTTCGAAAAAAATTTCGAAAAAAAATTTCCAAAAAAAATTTTGAAAAAAATTTTCGAAAAAAAATTTTCCATAATTTTTTCGAAAATTTTTTTGAAAATTTTTTTCGAAATTTTTTTTTCCAATTTTTTTTTCAAAATTTTTTTCGAAAATTTTTTTCAAAATTTTTTTCGAAAATTTTTTTTCGAAATTTTTTTCGTAAATTTTTTTTGAAATTTTTTTTTCGAAAATGTTTTTCCAAATTTTTTTCGAAAATTTTTTTGAAAATTTTTTTCGAAATTTTTTTTCAAAATTTTTTTCGAAAATTTTTTTTTGGAAATTTTTTCGAAAATTTTTTTTCGAAATTTTTTTCGAAAATTTTTTTCAAATTTTTTTTCCAATTTTTTTTTTCAAAATTTTTTTCGAAATTTTTTTCGTAAATTTTTTTTGAAAATTTTTTTTCGAAAACTTTTTTCCAAAATTTTTTCGAAAATTTTTTCGAAAATTTTTTTGAAAATGTTTTTCGAATTTTTTTTTCAAAATTTTTTTCGAAAATTTTTTTCGAAAATTTTTTTTTGGAAATTTGTTTCCAAAATTTTTTCGAAAATTTTTTTGAAAATTTTTTTTCCAATTTTTTTTTCAAAATTTTTTTCGAAATTTTTTTTCGAAATTTTTTTTCAAAATTTTTTTTCCAATTTTTTTTTCAAAATTTTTTTCGAAATTTTTTTCGTAAATTTTTTTTGAAAATTTTTTTTCGAAATTTTTTTTCCAAAATTTTTTCGAAAATTTTTTCGAAAATTTTTTTCAAAATTTTTTTCGAAAATTTTTTTTCGAAATTTTTTTCGAAAATTTTTTTCGAAAATTTTTTTTCGAAATCTTTTTCGTAAATTTTCTTTGAATATTTTTTTCCATAATTTTTTCGAAAATTTTTTTGAAAACTTTTTCGAAATTTTTTTTCAAAATTTTTTTCGAAAATTTTTTTTTGGAAATTTTTTCGAAAATTTTTTTTTGAAATTTTTTTCGAAAATTTTTTTCAAAATTTTTTTTCCAATTTTTTTTTCAAAATTTTTTTCGAAAATTTTTTTTCGAAAATTTTTTTCAAAATTTTTTTCGAAAATTTTTTTTCGAAATTTTTTTCGAAAATTTTTTTCCAGAATTTTTTTTCGAAAATTTTTTTCCAGAATTTTTTTTCGAAAATTTTTTTCAAATTTTTTTTCGAAAAAAATTTTGAAAAAAAAATTGGAAAAAAAATTTCCGAAAAAAATTTCGAAAAAAAAATTTCGAAAAAAATTTTGAAAAAAAATTTCGAAAAAATATTTTGAAAGAAAATTTCGAAAAAAATTTTCGAAAAAAATTTTGAAAAAAAAATTGGAAAAAAAAATTTTGAAAAAAAATTTCGAAAAAATATTTTCGAAAAAATTTCGAAAAAAAATTTTCGAAAAAAAATTTGAAAAAAAATTTCGAAAAAAATTTTCAAAAAAATTTTCGAAATAATTTTGGAAAAAAATTTTCGAAAAAAAATTTTCAAAAAAAATTTACGAAAAAAATTTCGAAAAAAAATTTTCGAAAAAAATTTTGAAAAAAAATTTCGAAAAAAAATTTTGAAAAAAAATTTCGAAAAAAATTTTCAAAAAAATTTTCGAAGAAATTTTGGAAAAAAATTTTCGAAAAAAATTTTTGAAAAAAATTTTGAAAAAAATTTTGAAAAAAATTTCCGAAAAAAATTTTGAAAAAAATTTTCAAAAAAAATTTTGAAAAAAAAATTTTCGGAAAAAATTTTGAAAAAAATTTCGAAAAAAAAATTTCGAAAAAAATTTTCGAAAAAAATTTTTGAAAAAAATTTTGAAAAAAAATTTCGAAAAAAATTTTGAAAAAAATTTCGAAAAAAAATTTTGAAAAAAAATTCGGAAAAAAAATGTTGAAAAAAATTTTCGAAAAAAATTTCGAAAAAAAATTTCCAAAAAAAATTTGGAAAAAAAATTTTCAAAAATATTTTGAAAAAAAATTTTCGGAAAAAATTTTAAAAAAATTTTCGAAAAAAAAAATTTTGAAAATAATTTTCAAAAAAAATTTTGAAAAAAAATTTCGAAAAAAATTTTTTAAAATTTTTTCAAAAAAATTTGGAAAAAAATTTTCCAAAAAAATTTTCAGAAAAATTTCGAAAAAAAATTCGAAAAAAAATTTTCGAAAAAAAATTTTCGAAAAAAATTTCGAAAAAAATTTTCGAAAGAAATTTCGAAAAAAAATTTTCGAAAAAAATTTTGAAAAAAAAATTTTCAAAAAAAATTTACGAAAAAAATTTCGAAAAAAAATATTCGAAAAAAATTTTGAAAAAAAATTTTGAAAAAAAATTTCGAAAAAAATTTTCAAAGAAATTTTCGAAGAAATTTTGGAAAAAAATTTTGAAAAAAATTTTTATATAAATTTCCGAAAAAAATTTTGAAAAAATTTTGAAAAAAATTTTCAAAAACAATTTTGAAAAACAATTTTGAAAAACAATTTTGAAAAAAAATTTCGAAAAAAATTTTCAAAAAAAATTTTCGAAAAAACTTTTCGAAAAAGATTTCGAAAAAAAATTTTCGAAAAAAATTTTTTTAAAAATTTCCGAAAAATATTTTCAAAAAAAATTTTGAAAAAAAATTTTCGGAAAAAATTTTGAAAAATATTTTCGAATAAAATTTAGAAAAAAAAATTTCAAAAAAAATTTCGAAAAAAAATTTTCGAAAAAATTTTCAAAAAAATTTTGTAAATAAATTTTTCAAAAAAATATTCGAAAAAATTTCGAAAAAAATTTTTTAAAAAAGAAGTTAATTTATACCGAAGCACCCATAAAGTTAAAAATTAATGTATGGGAAACCCTCTGCAAAGGTCGTCATATTCCTAAAATTCCTAATTGCAATTTAAGTTAGACAGAAATCACTTGATTTCATTAAACTTAGAACATCATTGAAAACTCCCATAATTACGGGCTCAAATAATTCTGCAAACAAAAAGGCTCTGCGTTAAAAATTTGCACAAGATCATATAAAACGATCAAGTCATTTCCGACTTCGTATAAAAGCCACCTTAACCAGCGATTTTGACGAACGACTTCGGGGCTCATTCGTGAATATATTAAAATATATTATTTAGAAACTTAAGGTGTCAGTGTATTTTATGGCTGCCAATTATTTTTTTCTATTATAAAATCAGTTTTTATTTAACGGTATTCCAACAAATCGCATAAAAACATTAAACCATCAACACAAGCGAGAATATCAAACCATAGTGAAAACAGCGCAATAAGATTTGGACTTCCTGTTTTCCTTTTTTTATAATCCGAAATTTTAAATATATCACTTAGAAATATCAATCAATATTAATTTATTGCATGCTTACTTCTTCATTGTTGCTAATATAAACAATCTTAAAAAATACGTTTAATTTCCTTACGTGTGCATGCAATATTTTTAAATAGGAAGAAAATGGATTAATTATGATGAAGAAGAGAACTTTAAAACACTATTACCCTTTACGTACACTCAAAAATTTTTACGAGTGAAAAGAGATGAATAATTTAAAAGGCATGATCATATTAACGTTTTTGAACCTTTTCAAGTTAAAAACCGTTAATACAATAGTTTATTTCAAATACTCCATTGCACGAAACGCCCCCATTTGTGATACGCTGTAGACTTGTTTATTTCGTATTTGATACTCGCAATATATTTTAAGCTGCGTCATATTTTATAGGAATTAACACAAATTTCTCTCCTTTGCTTACCAATGTTTCTCAATATAACTTAAATTGCTTCCCGGCAGTTAAAAATGCCACGTGATATGTGTTAATGTGTGTGCAATTGAACATATTTTTATTTAGATTTTCGGGCCCTTCTGTATCTGGGGCTCTTGTGGCGCGCCTTCTTTGCCTATCGCTAAATCCGCCCCCGCTTGGAAGATTCCACTTGAGGGATTTATTGGACCACATTCGAATTACTGAACCCGCATCGTCATATCTCGATTCCCGCATTATCGGAAGAAAGGTTTATCTGCATTCGAGTATTTCTGTATCTCTGTATTTCAGAGAGCGCTTCGAATTTTTTTTAAACCCCACGTTCCGTAGTCTCTGGCAAGAAAAAAACGATGCCTGTGTTTTGTAAAACCAATAGTATGTCTACCGCAGTTTATCGATATTCAATTTCGATTTCGGAACGAAACAGTGACCAATGAGGTAACTATTTTCACCTTCGATAAAGCTTTGGTTCGCTCCATCGCACGGCAACGAAGTAACTCAGTGATTAAATTTTGACGGAAAGATATTTAAGAAATATTAAATGCTGCACCGTAAAATACGCTGAAACTAAAATTTTTGGCTTTCATTTGGGTCATAAAATCCCACGAGTCGTTCATTTTGAGTGCACGAGTGGTATGTGATCAAAGTTTATTTTCGAGAAAGCGTCGACGATCCCGATGCGCGTCTTCACGAACAAAAAATAAATCTCGAAATATATTCTCCTAGGCCATACCCTATCACGCACGATGACCCCGAATTTCGAGGGTCTAACACACGCACTCACGCGCGAGAACGAACGCGCACACACGCACAATAAGGGCTCAAATCCTCGCCGTTCCTTCCATCTCATCCCGGAGAGCATTCTTTCCACGCCCTCTGCCATGCCTCGATCGGATTATATCGAAATCTGCTTCGACCATTCCGGCCGTAGTCCCCGCAGCTATAGCGCCCCAGCGCTCTTCAGCCATACCCTGCCCCTGCACCCTATTACACCCCCGTTCCCTTCATATTCCCTCGGGCGGGCTAGAAGGACGGGGAATGTGTTGTTTGTGAGGTCGAAGCTTAAGGGCTGGAAGGTCCTGCTTTCTTGATCGTTCCGACCCTTGACCCCTCTAGCGACGGTACGAATAAGGTATTCCCTGCTTTCGATCTTTCCACATCCCATTCCAACCCTTATCTCCACTTTCGTGGGAAGATCCGTATCTCGAGCGCCCTTACTTCATACACTTGCATTGCCCCCTTCCTCATTTTTCCAAAGGGTGAGATTGGGCGTGGGGGAAAGAAGGAACTTTCCTTATCATTGAGTTGGAATGCGCCTTCTATATATTGGTAGTTTGCCAGAAGAAAAAATTATTGAATTCATCCTACCGTTTCTACTTGAGAAGAGATTGAAGAATCTGGTGCATTATCAAATATCGAACGAAAATATATCGGTCATTAGCAGCGAAAATTAAGATAATTATTACAATCCCACCAGCGCCTGAAATTATTGACATATGTGTAATTCTATTCACTAAATTAATGGTATTATTTATAAAGATAAATTTAATACAAATACAAAATTTTGTATTTGTCTAATATACGTAATATACCACTGACCACGAAATTCATCCGCCTATATTTCTTAGTTTACATATCGCTTAAAGTAAACAGTTCACACGAAATACACGAAGAAAAAAGTTTTCGGTTCTAAGAAAATAAATCCATGCAAATTCTTCCGCTAACACGAAATGGCTATTGAGACAAAATTTTCTCATTCACTATTTGACTCTCAACGGTCATTCTTTCTTCCAATGCATAAATTATTAGAGTATGCATCGTTTTTTGGGGACTCAATTGAATAGAGTAACTATGTATGAAATGTAGGACAATTTGGAACAATTTGTGGAATAGAAATATTATACTGCTAACGCCGTTACGAAAAAGTTACGGAATTTTTTTACCGAAAAGTAGAAATTAGAACTGGCATAATGACCTCAGCGCCAAATTAATTATTATTTTATGTAATTATGGAATGATAATGGCGTTAAAATTATATGGTTAATATATCAATTGAGTGCATTTAACTGATTATTGTGTCGAATAAATCTCCTTAATGAGATGTTCCATGGATTGGCCTGCTAGCTCGCTTCCATGCATTAAACATGATAATTTCGCCATCAAAACTGTTAATATGATATTCAGTTGACAATAAATTTCGAGCTAACCGGTTTCCACTGTATTACGTATTTTAGCTGTTATCCTATGACATAACATTCTGCAAGAACGTCGACGCGGAAGCCTTCACGACCAAAATAAAGTGATATCATTATTGAAATTTGAATTATGTAACCCGAATGAAAGCAACAAAATGATTTTTTAAGTTAAGGAATTTCATTCAAAAGGAATGTATTTTTAAAATTCTTTGATTACAAAATTCTTAATTTTATTGAAGTACATAATGTTCTAGCACTCATAGTTAGAACATAAAATACTCATTGTTAACATGAAGTGTGCTGAATGTGCCGTAGTTTTCTGCTGATTGGTTAGAAGTTAGAAATTGCTAATTCCTGTTTGTATCTTTGGAGAACTCTCACACATATTATACAGGTCATAATAATAAAATATTTATTTCTGAAGGTTATCTATTTTAGCATCTTATGCGATTTATGATAAGACAAATTCGAGGTATGGAAGAAGTTCTCTGTTTTAAGGTAGAATAGCGACAAGTAAATTATTAGTATATGCACAACATGGCTATAAAACAAGTCCACGGTTATTAGATAGAGCTGAACTTATTCGTGGTTCTCTTTCTAACCTTGACGACGGGGCCAAATTCCACAAAACGATTTCTCCTTCGATGCAGTGACCTCGCGTGACCAAGGACTAGGGAAATTACTTCCGCGGAATAATAGAGTGACAATGACACCAAGTGCGAATAACTCTTCAGCTCTGTCAAAGATAGAACCATGGATACGATGTCATTCGATTCGATAAGCACCCATTTTCGTTCGGCAGGAAGCGAAGCATTTCCGTTGAGGGAGCATTAAATCATATCCGAGCGCTTTTGCATGGCGAGAGGTGCTAATGGCTCGCCCAAATAAATGTAATTTTCTCCTTGGGCCATCACACGGCTTTCCTACGCAGCGAAACTCATAATCACGCGATGGGCGTGGCGTTTGACGGCGATTTCTCGCAAATGGTGTCAGTGATTTAGGTCACGCCGTGACTCATGGCTACCGCGAAACTAATTGCGCCCTTACAAAATGGACCTCGCCATCCATTATCCTAATTTTCTCGAGCGTTTTGACTGGAAAATGCTATAAAACTTTTTTCTGCTAAATTTTAAAAAGTTTTACTATACTTTTAAAAAATCGAAGGGTACTAACTACTCTTTCACATTATACTGCACGGAGTATGAAGGAATATGTAAAATAAATGCCTGGATCTTAAGGAAAATGTTCAATATATATTTTCATGCATCTCTTTTAAAAAGATTAATGGCATATATTAATTAAATTATTCACCATATTATAAATAGACTTGAAAATTCTTGTTGTTGTACACAAATGACTACAGTGTTACAAAAAATACGCTTTCAGATATATTTTCAAACGTTTACCTAAATATCTACATTGATATAATCGTAAAACTGATTACTTCACTACAGTACGTCAGCAAACACGACCTCTAAAAGAAAATTGATTTTTTTAAGGTAGGTGTTATTTACAAGAAAATAGAAAAAATAAATTCTTAAAAAGAAATTAGTTGATGAAAAACTCGGATATCGTGATGAATTGCAATACAGATGAGAAGCATGAGTACTAAGAGAATGAGCGAAGCTGATATAATTCCCCGTTTTCATTATTTTTTTTCTTTTAAAATTGTATTTCTTATGTTAAATATAAGTATATTAAAATTAGAAAATGCTTTATTCCAACCTTCAACCAAACATAAAATTAGACTTATCTCCTATAATATATTTTAAAGGGTGTGTTTGTTGGTTTGTGTGTTGATCATGGAACTCCTCCTAAACGATAAAACTAGAATAACCGAATTTGGTACGATTCTTCCTTACATCCTAAATTATTGAATGGTCAAGGTTTGGTCAACCGGGATTAATCGGTGCTGCCAATATAGGGGATTAACATTTTTCCGTAAGATAACACGTATGAATCCATTTCTTGACTTGCAAGGTATTCTTCCTTCAAGCATCAAAATACGTAATTACGGAACGATTTTTTCATTTTTGATTTATTCGACGAATAAAACTCTATACTATCTTATTCCTGCGAAGTTTACATGTTACACGGTCGAAGTTTTCAGAAATACACTATTTGTTTCGAAATTTTGTGGATTTTTCGTACTCTTTCCGGGCATTGCCAAGGCGGCCGTCATTCTTACCTCCGATTCAATTAGCTTCAATGAAGCTTATAAATAGAAGAAAGTTTAGCGTTATTCGCTTCGCACTTTTGTTTAAGCAACGAACGATCGATGTATATGGATAGCAACGTAAATAGATACTGATTATTATTCAGGAAGCATTTATTGATGAAAGTAATTGAACCTTCTTTCGTCTATTGAATACTGGAATCATATTTTTTCTAAGTAAAATCATTATATTTTACATTATAATGTTTATTAACGTAAATAAGCTCACGTATCCCTTGTAGATTTACCGGAGTCAGTGTTCAATCATGGACAACTGTACGTTGCTTTTTCACGGATTTATTGCTTACAATACATAAAAGTAAATATTTCAGCGAGGCATAATTACACAAGAAATGAAGCTGGATTTGACGAAAGTAATATGATAGGGAATAAAATTATCGTTACTACCTGAGCCCGCGCAAAATTTGCGCGTTTAATTTTAAATTGATTAATAAAAAAATAATAAGTTTGTAAAATAAGTTGATGTTAATAATTCATATTTTACTCTAGCAATGAATTTACACAGTATAGGATACTTAGATATTTGACTCCCAATGTAAGGTTTGCGTGTTAGAATCTCACTGAGGGAAAGGCAGTGAGCGCATATTTAAAAAAAATATTATCCGTAGGTAATCAGAAATCTGTATTTTATAAATTATGGTATAGAGTAAATTGATGCGGCACAGAAATTAAATTGAAATGATTAGTGATCGGAAGATTCTTACGCGACAGGCATAAACTGTAGTGATGTGAAATGAGGAAACAGAAGAATAGAACTGCTAAGACCGGGAGTCAAACTGGGTCTTAACACCTCAAAGAAAGCAAATATTGGGAAAAGAAAGATGTGAGCATTCTGTAATTTACAGGAAATGTCATTCACTTAATCAATCACAAAACATAACTCTTGTAAAAGCGACGCCACAAAAAATAATTATTTATCCACTTAAGCCAGGCGAAGGTATTAAAAAAGTAAGGGCCGAAACAAATGACAGGGTGATTCTTGGTCGCTTCAGTCATGAAAACAAAAACATTTGGTATTTCCAAAAGGTTGAATACTCAGATACAGTATTTAAAAAAATAAATATGCTTTTCTACCACAATCTACGATAAACGCGTCCTAGTCACAGAAAATAATCTTACTGAATGTTCTCGAGTTAAATCATTATCTTAATGAATTCATCCATTGTTATATTTATAACAATAAAACTTTAATTAAAGCAAAAATGTAGAGTATAATGATCTTACTAACTTAAGGATTCCATTTTTACGTCAATATGAACGTTTAATCGATGGTAATTGAAACAGAGGCAACAATTAAGGTCGACTTGGCAACGTCCCGAAGGAGAACAAAAAATCGGCAAAATTTCGAAAACAATTGTGTATTTCTGAAACTTTCGACCGCGTAGGGTATAAACATTGAAAGAATAAGATAATTTAGAGTTTTAGCCGTCGAATAAATCAAAAACGGGGAAAATCGGTATATATTTCCGTATTTTAGCGAATGAAGGAAAAAAACCTTGCACTCTGAAAACTCGAAAATCCCGTGTAAACTTATGGGAACATATAATTATCTCCTGGAATCGAACCCGGGACTTTAGAAAATCGAGAATAGTTTTCTAGGGACCTCCTGGCCTGTAGAAACAAAACGCAGTTTACTGCAAATCTCTACGGCAAACGGTTTTCGAAATGAAGGGGGGAAGGAAGGACGGACGGACAGACGGACACATCAGAAATTATATATAGGATACATATTTCAATGCAATAGGCTCGGAAACGGTTTGTTACAAGCAAATGTGATTAATTGTTAAGAAAAGCTAATTGTAATTTAAGCATTATCTACTATATATTTTAAAGAGTTTTTGTGTTGTGCTGTAGTAGCTTCACTAAATCCATTAAAATTCAATGGAATATTCTACTAGTAACCTATGAATTAAAAAAAATCCACGGAAGAAGCCTTTACTTGGTGGAACTCCATTATAAATAGAATGAGAAAATTACTTGGTATAAGTTCCACTTTATTAAAATAGATACGACCGGTTTCGACTAATATATAGTCATCATAATCTGATGATGACTAGATATTAGTCGGTCGTATCTATTTTAATAAATTGGAAGTTATACCAAGTAGTTTTTCTCATTTTATTTACTATAAATTATAATTCAAGGATTGCGAATGAGGAAAAATTCTGTTAGTATAGCGAAGAATGCTCGCGAACCTCCCGAAATGGGTCGCCACCGTACATTTGAGAACAACTGATCTAGACAAGAGTCATTCCGAGATTACGGTTTTTTATGATATTTGATATCGGGTGCATTACCAAATTTTATCGGCTTAATCCAACTTTGGTCATTTCATTGGCACTTTACATTACTAGCCATATTGGAGACGTACAAATAAATATTCATCGGATCAATAACTGTTTAAAAAAATGCGTTTGACCTCTCTGCTAATGTGGAGCATTATTTAAGTACTGAAGATCAACGCATAATTTTCATATACATCACTTTCAGGCATAAAGCTATTTTAAATATGCATATCTAACTAAAATGGCTACTATTTCAAAGTCGTTAATAACCTTCCGCGAAACTGGGCAAACCGTTTCAATAATGTTAATTTATAGTATGTGAGAGTTATTGTTAAAATTGATTCCTATTTCAATCACGAACCGTGTTATTTTAATGCATCAATATTTATTAACTACAGTTTAAGTAAAGCATAATGGAATGAAAGGAATCGAAAGACTTGTAAGAATAAGTGAGATTCATATTTAAACGCCTAATGGTATAATAATTTATTTTGATTTAGTGGCACCATGCTACCTGAGTAATGATAATTATGCCGTAGCACAGAATAACCTATAATTAAATCGGATATTTCGAATTAATGGTTGCCAAATACTAGAATTCTTGAAATGTAATAAGATAAGGAAAAAATGTTAATCATATTAAAACGTGCCATAATTAGTTCATTTTCCTTGTTTCCCAATCTTCACAAAGAATGCATGAAGTATGCTCCATTTAATTTCACAAGACTAGATTAATGGAAATTAAGCAATTGAAAGCACCATAGAGAAGACAAAATTTCGAAAATCATTTTATAATAATATGGAGTTTTAGACAGGAAAGTAAAATCAATTATCGTTTAATAGCCCGGATCTGAAATTTTCGCTCCCTCTGCCTATTACCCTCAAGTATATACATATTCGCTTCCCAATCCGGTTACAAGCACCCTCGTATCGCGGGTGCCATTCAAGGGGATGAGCGCGGTCCTAACAAAAGTCCAGCTCCGCATTCCACTGTACACCAAGCAGTGGTACATATCAGCGTTCCATTTTTGAGACATGAATTTTCGGAATAGTGAAATTCTTCCTCTCCAATCCTCTAAAGCTGCTTAAGCTAACAAATGTTTGGCAAATTATTTTCCTTTAACCAATTATTTGATAAGAAATAAGTCATTGTTCCGTACCACGGACGATTCAAATACATTCTAAATTGATTGAGTGTCCACAATTTACGTATTGATTTCCATAAAGACGTTGTGAGTGAACGGAATTTCCTCTTTCCGACAACAATATTTAGAGAATTTGTGGGTAGAAAACGATTGATACGAGCTTACGTCTTGGTTCTGTATGCGTATCGGAACCATGCCGATGTTGCTCTATCGTTAAAGATACGAATTCATATTATGATAACGAAAATGAATTTCGAATCTCAAATGGAATATATTGTTAAATCACATCAAAGCAATCTAACAATGTGTCTGCCACTTTCTGTATTCGATGATAAATTTCGTAGATTTGTGATTAAACAGCAATAAAAGCAGAAATAATCCATTCGTTCGCTCGTCTGTTGCTCGTTTGTCATCTAATTACCAGCGACATGTGTAATTGAACACTTAAGAGGGCGAGTGATATGTCAACTACGAAAATCGGTTCGGTAAAAGCTTCGTCGGTTTGCCTTTAGAAAAGAAATCCTGAGGCAGTGGGAAGACACACACGCACACATTGGCCAGACGCAGCCTCTGGACTCTTGAAATCCGTTGTATTGACGAAAATAACTACTAAATCTTTAGCTCTGAAGCGTTGAGGTAGAAAGAGCTCAACGAATAGCTAATGACGTCCCCATTCACGATAGTAATGTAATCCTACGTGTATACCGGCATTTACAGTTTCTGTAGGTATTTATTTCAGCGCAGTGCAGTTTATTTTGAAGAACTTTTTATTTATTAAGGGGCGATTTTTATAGTTTGATACCAGACGAATTTTTAAGTGATCTTTGATAATATCTGAATATTACCTTTGTCGTGGAATTTTCTCATATTATAGTAATGGAAACCCGTCTCTAAAATAGTTTGCGGTATTCAATTCGTCTCAACTGTATCCTCCTCTCTTTACCGCCTACATCTCTGTTTTCTGTTCCATTATAACTTCTATATCTCTTTGCCTCCTCCTCCATAGCATCTTCCGAATCGCACGAAATTTTCGACAGTAAAAATCCAACCAACTAATTGTCATGCCTCAGAATATTTGCTCTAATTAAACATCTCTCTTTCTTAAATATTCCAACACTCTCAGTTTTTTCTGTTTTAAGTCGTCTCGTTATATTGTGCTGTGGTAGATAATGAATTCATATATTCCTGGTGTTCATTTACTGGAGTCAGTGTTCAATCATGGATAACTGTACGTTGCTTTTTCACCGGTTTCTTGCTTACAAGACATAAAGGTAAATATTTCAGCGAGGCATAATCACAAAATCTGATGTGTCCAAAACATGATTTTCTCCATATTTGGGGTATAGATATTTAAATTATTATGAATAGCATTATGAGGCAAAATTATTATTTCGTATAGTAAAAGCATACAGTCGTCCTTATTGTCGTAAATTACGTATACTTTGAATATGTTTACAGAATTCATCGTTACATGGTGCTGGCGCTGTATACTGGAATTAAGATAAAGCAAAATATCTCCGAAATGGATGGTTCTACGAAAATTTGTTTCAAACAAAACTTGGAGTAAATATTATTCTCTACAACTTTGGTCCTTACGAATATTACCAATAACGATGTTTTTAAGGAGATATTTCACGGAAACCGAAAAACCGGTTATCTATAAATAATTCCTAAACAATAACTGCTATGGAAAAATATTTCAAATGAAAGTTGTAGAAAATTACATTCTCTATAACCGTTGCATAGAACTGTATATAAAATAATGATGTTTTAACGGAGAAATATCGCAAAAACCGAACCGGGTTCCGAATAAACCTCGACTTTCGTTTAACCGTTATTGTCCAAAAACTAGAAAGTTGTTTGTGCTCATACTAAAGTGTTATATATGAAATATAGTAACGATATGACAAGTACTTTTTGAGTTACAGCGCCCAAAATCACATACACACACGCGCACACACACACACGCACACACACACCCACACACAGACATCATTCTGAAAATAATCTGAACGTGTTCTAGGGTCCTCAAAACGTGTATTTCCGTTGAAATCTCGTAGTCGATTTTTTTCATGATCACAATACTTGCCCATTTCTTCGTATGGAGAAAGTAACAAGAAATGAAGCTGGATTTGGCGAAAGTAATATGATAGGAAATAAAATTATCGTTATACATATTTGAATGCAATAGGCTCGGAAACGGTTTGTTACAAGCAAATGTGATTAATTGTTAAGAAAAACTAATTGTAATTTAAGAAGTATCTACTATATATTTTAAGGAGTTTGTATGGTGTGCTGTAGTAGCTTCACTAAATCCGTTGAAATTCAACGGGAAATGCTGATAATACTTTAATAAAAGTTATACACCAATTGGGGGGACCTTGTGACTTCAAACGACTCCAGCGCTAGAAGGCTTCTCAGTCTAAATCACAAAGCAAGGGAGGAGTGAAACCCGGTGCCGGCATTAGCCTACTCTTAACGAGAAACACCAAGGGGACCAACGGCTTTACGTCCCTTCCGAAGGACGGGGCGCTGATTTGCGTGTTCTCCACATAACCACGCAAATGGGGGAGCCGGGCAACCCGGTTCGCACCGAGTTTGCTAAGCGTAGCAGGCCAGCGCCCGCACCACTACGCCACGACTCCCCGATTATTAAAAGTTATACAAATTAGTCATAAGTCATATTTGTCCATATAATATTGTAGGCCAGCATGGGCACATCTATGTCATTGGCCATTTCCTCGTTTCATGACGCTTGTATACATCTGATAATGTGTGGTTGTGGCTTTTTATTGTGCGCAAGGGTGAATAGATTATCTCCATCTAGTGTACTATATTGCTATAATGTCTACTTCTGTACAGCTGCATGTTGTTCGGTTGCCGAAAAGCAGCGCCCCTGCCTCTGGCGGCAAGGAATTTAACTTATAAGACTGGAGAGCCTGTTTTAAAATTGTCAGGTTATCGGAATTTTTAGATCAATTATTTTTTAGCGCTTTTTCCGTTTTAATGCAAAAGTAGAATTGCGAACACTCAATTCATCGTAAATTTCATTCGCTTGAAATTTACGTAATACATATTCATTTTAAACAGCTGTTCATATTGAATAACAATGCCAGGAAAATGTTTACTTCATTATTAAAATAAACATATCTAAGCAAACAATGGACTTTCTCATGCGTTATTGTGTTCTGCTTCTGTTTGCGAAGATGTAATAGTTAAAGAAGCTTATAGCAGAAGGAATTGAATCGAAACTTAAAGAATATGTATTCCTGAAGTATTAAAATAAAGTTTCCTTTCCACTGTATTTAAGGTGCATTCATTAGTCTTCGCTTTTTTAATAATAATAGTAACAAGAGTTATATTGGACACCTCATCTGATACTAGCATTCCATTCAGTCTTTATAGATGTCAATTCCCAATAAAGTTAGCGTACGCAGTGGCGATAAATAAATCACAAGTACAAATGTGGACATTTCTCACAATGACTTATTCACTTGCCGTTCGCAGTTTCTCAAATTGATAGGCTCTTCTATAATCCAATCCCAAACGTAATGCCTGACACTAATTTAATCAGTAGTCAGATATTTAGCGTAAAATATACTTGCTTTATGCATATCCGTTGTATTAAACTGCCTTTCTATTAATTCTAAGGTTGCTTTTTCACTTAAAAAAATTAAATTTTAAATGAATACTGTTAGGTATATAAATTTATTGTGAAATTCTAATTTTTCTCTTATTAATATTTTGGCTTACGGACAATTCACCGACCACAATACACCGAAGGAAAATTCACCGACCACAATTCACCGACGGAAAATTCACCGAAACCACAATTCACCGAATCACAATTCACCGACCCACAATTGATCGAATGCAGTATTCACCGAAATTTCCAATTCACCTTATGAAGACGGGGAAGAGCGGAAGTAATATAAGCGGAATGTTGGCAACAATGACACGTAACAATAAACCATTAACGTTTAAGGAGGAATGGGTATGGGGAAGATAGAAGGAAGATGGAATAGTATGACAAAATTAAATAATGGCATCATGGATATCCTTCCATTACAAATAACTCGTACATGAATAATAAATAAACAAATTAAACTCACGGGAGTAGGGGGAGAAGAAGGGGAAGGTTAAACATTAAAGAAAGTAATACTGGCACCATGGGTGTCAATCGATTGCAAATAACTCGTAGATGAATAATTAACAATAAAAAAACAAATTACGCACTCAACGCTTATGGTAGGGGGAGGGAAGGGGGAAGGTTAAACATTTAAAAACAGAATACTAGCACCATGGGTGTCATTCGATTACAAATAACTCGTACATAAATAATTAACAATAAATAAACAAATTACGCACTCTACGCTTATGGTAGGGGGAGGGAAGGGGGAAGGTTAAACATTTAAGAACGGAATACGAGCACCATCGATGTCATTCGATTGCAAATAACTCGCATGTGAACAATAAACAATAAATAAACAAATTACGCACTCAACGCTTATGGTAGGGAAAGGTTAAACATTCAAAAACAGAATACTAGCACCATGGGTGTAATTCGATTGCAAATAACTCGTAAGTGAATAATAAACAATAAATAAACAAATTACGCACTCAAAGCTTATGGTATGGGGAGGAAAGGGGGAATGTACAACATTTAAAAACAGAATACTAGCACCATGGGTGTCATTCGATTGCAAATAACTCGCATGTGAACAATAAGCAATAAATAAACGACTCACGCAACCAAGACTTATGGTAGGGGGAGGGAAGGGGGAAGGTTAACATTCAAAAACAGAATACTAGCACCATGGGTGTCATTCGATTGCAAATAACTCGCATGTGAACAGTAAACAATAGATAAACAAATTACGCACTCAACGCTTATGGTAGGGGAAGGGAAGGGGGAAGGTTAAACATTCAAAAACAGAATACTAGCACCATGGGTGTCATTCGACTGTAAATAACTCGTATGTGAATAATAAACAATAAATAAACAAATTACGCACTCAATGCTTATGGTAGGGAGAGGAGAGGGGGAAGGTTAAACATTGAAAAACGGAATATTTTCACCACGGGTGTCATTCGATTGCCACTAACTCGTAGATGAATAATTAATAATAAATAAACAATTTACGCACTCAGGGCTTATGGTAGGGGGAGGGAAGTGGAAAGGTTAAACATTTAAAAACATAATACGAGCACCATGGGTGTTTCTCGATACTTCGTATGAGAAAGTAAAAACGATATTACCTACGTTAAATGTTTTACCATTTTTAATGCATTGGATTCAAATCCGGCGGCAATGGGAGTTGTCATGGCTGCTTTTAATTGGTGTTGTCATAAAACTAATAAAATCGCGTATTTTTCTGATTCTAAATGTATTTTTACGATAATTCGATCAGGATTCGGATTCTGAACTATTAAGTCTCAAGTTCGAACTATGTTTCTAAGTAATATTAAAATTCAAATGAAAAATAAGCTGCAGTCACCCCCATGTTATTCAAATGGGGAAAATTAAAAAAGGGAATATTAAAAAAAAATTAGAATGATCAATCAAATCGGTTTAAAACCCGACTACACCACTTAACTCTTTATTCCGGTTAAAATGATACCCTTTTCTTGCTTCTAAGTGCTGTCAATTGCTGATTTATAGAAAAACACACACACAAACACTTTTCTTTATAGATATCTATAGACTATAGATAGACTAGAGATAGGTAGATAGATGCAGATTACTATTTAACCACTAGCAAAACTGCCCGGCGTTGCTCGGGTTGATATGATATTTGGCACTTTCCAATGTTAAAAACTTAAAATAAATACCTTTTTTCATGATTAAATACTACATTTTACCGGAAATCGGCTTTGATGGGATTTTTGTCTTTTAGAAATATAAAGTTGATTTTTTCAGATTAATAGGTTTTTATCCCGAGTTCGTATATTCATTTTAAGAAACATAAATTTGCAAAAGAATAAAATTTTGCGAGTCAAGCAATCGATTTTTACTTGTTATCTTATGGAAAAATGTCAATGCCCTTTAATGGCAGCACTGACTAATCCCGAATTCACTAATAAAGAAATCGCAACAAAATTTATTTTATAATCATTATAATTGTTATTTACATAATATATGTATCTTGCAATATACAGTTTACAAGTGAAGTTCAAGTTTCCTGCTGTAAATAAGTCTATCGCGGAACCCTTGGATTTCCTCGGGTCACAGTTTGAAGACCTTTGTCGTAGAAAGCGTCGAAAGATTCTTTCAGGGATAAGTACATACATGAAGGAGCGCGTCCCACGTCAGGAGGCAAACCTTCCTCCACACCCTAATCACGGGGGGGGGGGGGATACACTTCGAGGTTGAAAGGGTAGAGAGTGGAGCTTCCAATGGTATATGGTCAGAATCGAAAATGTTCCTTCCCGCTGAAACGGAAAGGAAAACATTTAAAATAGCCTCCTCACGGGTAACACTAATTTTTATTGAAGACAGAAACCGAATCTTGACCGAATTAGCGGAAAAATGCGTTTAGAACAAGGGTCTCAAATTCGCGGCCCGCTTGTTCATTTTATGCGGCCTTCTCACTGATCTTCTTCTAATTATATTATTCGGCCCGGCTCATTGTCGAACAATTTTTCCAATTTGGAAATATTTTTAGTCCTTTTGAAGTGTAAGTTTCTCATTTTTGGCCCGCGAACGATTTGCATTAGAGATCTCTGGTTTAGAATCAGAAAAAAAGAAGTGATTTCATCAGTTTTATTACAACAATTACAAACTACCTTTGGTGGTTGACAATTTTCGTGGGTATGTCACTCTAATATCCTTATGTTTCATTCTTTAATCATATAATTATTTATTTATTATGCATATATATTCCGAGTCATAAAAACTCCTCAAAATATTTTTTTAAAGATTAAATTTGGAAACTTTCCTTTAATAATATTTTGCATTTGACAACTTATGTATGGAGGAAGTCATGTGTTGTACACCTCCGTTTATTTATTAGTAAGGCCGGCGAAATTTCGTCTAATTAATTTTTACCCGTTTTAAAATAATTATTAAAAAATGTATAAAATTATCTTAATTTTCAAATTTAAATATGTATCAATAAAAATAATTTTAAAATTTCGATTAAAATAAACATCGAGAAAAATGTTGTTATAAAGGTAGTTAAATATAATTTTTATATCTTGCATTAAACGTTTGGACCAGACGCCAAAATTTCCGATAAAGTGATCAAGTGCCAAAATTTCCGATGAATATTTTTAAATCCTATGGGAAATTTATCGGAAAATTACTTACCACTCATTCAAATTTAGTTTATATAGTTAATTTGTGTTCTTATTTTTTAAATTAAAAATATATAAAACCAAATGCCAAATTTCCGCCCGCTCTGAATATTCCAATGAAAACAATATGAAATAGCATTTAAATAACGTAAATCAAAATAAGCATTATATTTCTTAATAAGTTCAATTAGTTTTTTTTTCTTTTCTTAATAGCGTGTTCTTGTTGTTAAATTTAGATTTGCCATTATAAACTGGAAATTATTCTGTAATAAGCTTTGCTTAGTTCTTCATACAATGATAAATCTAATAAGGAAGGTTTTGTAAACATTTTACGAAGGTTTATGTTGAAAGCTTCAACCGAATTTGTTTATGGAGGAATTTTTTTGTAACAACTCTTCAAATGAAATTTCTCTTTTTACAATATACATAAAGGTTTTAACCTTCTTTTACAGTATTGGGTAACCAATATACAATAACGTTCCTTTATTTTAAATAACTTATTATTTTAAATTTCTTATCTTAGAGCATTTATAAGAATTAGGCAAAATTTCGCAGCGTCTTCATTTCTTATTTCTAGTAATACTGACAGATTTTGAATCTGCAATAAAACGCGAATTCCCCCAAACAAGGAATCGCGGATGTTATTTTCACTTCTCCCAATGCATATACCGTAAGATTCAATCCCATGGACTTCAAAAAAGGTATGAAACAGAGGCAGCATTCGCCTTGCAACTACGCCTATTACCTGCAATAGCATTTGTACCTATAGCACACGTCGTGGAAGCATTCGAATCATTTTGTGACAATAATCTCCTTCCTCCAGAAGCACAAGCTGTAGTGGATTATTACGAAGATACGTGGATTGGTCTTCCACAAAGAGGTCACCGTCGCCGCCAACCACGTTTTTCTCACGACGTGTGGAACTGCTTTGACGGAGTAGTGGAAGGTTTGCCAAAAACCAATAATTCAATTGAAGGATGGCATCGTGGTTTTGAGCAGCAAATTTCTGCCGAACATCCTAGTATATGGAAATTTATTGCTGCCATCCAAAGGGAACAGAGCTTTCACGAAATCCAAATCGAGCAATATATACGCGGCCAAGAAGTTCCTCCTAGCCGTAAAAAATATAGAGATTGTGCGGAAAGAATAAATCGGCTTGCTTCAAATTTTGATGTTGGAAATATTTATGATTATTTACGTGATATTGCACATAACATAGGTTATTAAAGTGATTTTTCAATCCCGGGATTTCGGGATTCACTTTCTCCAATCCTGGGATCCCGGGATTGGCCTTTATTACGATTCTACGTATAAATAAAAAGAAAACGTTCTAGATGAATGAACTGCATAATAAAATATGACTTTTAGAATTAAAGGACTCCTATTATGTTCTACTGTAAGATTGTGAAATGTCATTATTGTTATGCACACCTATGCCATTTGAGCTATAAATTCAAACCAGAGCTGCAAACCACTTCAACATTTGGGAGTGGTTCGGTTCTAAATTTTTGGAAGTGGTTCGGTTCAGACGAGAATTTTGACAAGTGGTTCGGTTCAACTAAATTAATCATTTGAAATACTATTCAGAAATATTTTATCCAATATAAACAAATTACACATTCAGTATCAATCTGTAAGTAAATCAATCCGCAGTCATTATTATTTTAAATGAAAGAAGAATTTACTTAAAGAAAGGAAAATTTTATAGTTTAAATATATTACAATACCATCATCATCTTTATTTCTTTTTTTTACCTGTAATACAGATTATTTAGAGGAAAAAAGATTTATAACAATGGCCTTACCGTCCGTCTCCCAATATTTAACCTCTTTAGTTCTACCACCGGCACTTGCCTTTATTTTCCTTATTCCCACACACACACACCCAGTGCCGCATTGATAATTTCCTCCCTCCTCTCTCTGGGGTTCACCCTCTCTCCGTCTTCCACAAGACCTTTCTTTTAGTCCTTCCCCCGTCTTTCCCAGAACCCTCCCGAGGTGGTCCCCCGCCTTCAGCCTTTCCTTTCCCCTCCCCTTTATCCCTTTACAACCTACCGCAATAACCCTCTGAGACTGGTTCCTCCTTTCCCTCCCCTCCATTCCTTTCCGTCTTACACACTACCCTCCCTCCCCCCTCTCCACCCATTTTTCTCCATATATACTTTCTATTCTCACCATATCTGCATCTGACGATAGCATTGTTATGCAGTCGTAAGAGAAATAAAAACAATGGAAGTTACAAAGCGTTATTTCTTTGGTTCATTTATAAAAAACAAAATAAAAATTCTTCGCTATATATATCAACGGTCCAGGAAAATTCAATGACCACAATTCACCGAAACACAATTCGTCGATTAGGAGAACTCTTTTCCGTGAGCCTCTATTAAGATTTCCTTGATTGAATGATAGATTTAATTATTGAAGTAGACAGTTTCTTGCTTTCCAATGGCGATGATGCACGGCGTGGGGGGCAGAGAGAGGGAGGGGAGAGAGAGAGAGAGAGGAGGGAATTAGGGGAGAAGAAGGGTTATGCAGGAATGTAATAATAAAGAGGGTAATGGGAAAAGGAGACAGGGTGAGGGAGGGAGGAAAGGAGAGAGGGGAAAGGGGAGAGACAGAGAGAGGAAGATGTATCAGTAGTGCAAGAAAATAGTATAATACGTCTTTAATAGAATAGTTTTCTATGGGGATGTCATTTGCATCATTAATTAATTCACATTATTATTAATACATTAAAACATTATGCGGGTACAGCCAGAATGCCTCCTCATGAACTGAAGCCATTATCATGCTTCTTAGAAACCTAATGCCATTGAGAGGACTGTGTAATGGTACAACACTTACTGTTACTCGTTCAGGTAAGTTAAGGTAATCATGAACTTTAGTCACTTTTATTATCGAAGGAGTTCCAAGCTAATGAAGTTTAGTCACTTTTATTATAAAGGAGGTTTTAGCACTCAAGAAATCCCTAATTCAATTTTTAAAACATTTATTACTTTCATGTTTAATAAAAATTCAAGTGAATCACAAAACATACTCCTCAATAACATGGCTTACGGAAAATTGAATTGCGGTCGGTGAATTTTCCTAGATCCCAATAACACAAAGTAAAAAGCTATTGAAAAGATCTGAATCACGAAATGCGTTTCGACAAATAAATTACATTGGTTCCATTTGCGGCGCAACAGTGAAGAGAATATAACATAGAAAGGATATATTGACGAGCCTTCGGCTCGCTTTGTATTAATGGGTAGTCGTCTCCGGGCGCTACCCGGAACCAAAGTATCCCTCCTCGTTATCCGGTGATTGGGTTTGTAAATGTCAAGACCGGCCAATCAGTTTCTGTTAATGTTGTCTAAAATTTTCCATAAATAAAACATTTTGGTCATCGTGTATTTTAGTGTCTTCATTATGGAATGTAATATGCAGGAGGATAACCGACCAGTACCGAAATATATTATTTATAGCAACATGAACTGATTGTTGTTTGAAGTATACATATCAATTTACATAATAAAAGTGACTGAACTTGAGCTTGGAAACCCTTTGTAATAAAAGTGACTAAACTTAATTAGTTTGGAAATCCTCGAATAATAAAAGTGACTAAACTTCATGATTACTTAAGTTACTTACGTAGTTTTAAAAACAGTTCGCTTTGGAGAACTCTATGCCACACTTTGTGTTTCTTTCTTCGCAATTCTTATCGCCATCATTATAACCTATGTTACCTGCACGGTAAAATTATATACCTATGCGAAGTTTTGTGACGATTTCTTAATAACGAAAACTAAGTAAAATCAGCAAGAACACAATAATCATCAAAAAATAAATCACTAAAGTAACTTACGAAATGATTAAATTTAATGAAAGACAAAAAAGGAAATAGGGAACGTTTAAGAAAAAGAGTGAATATTACCCTCAGACCATTAGCTCGATTGTCTCATCCACGAGTTCTGTAACAAGAAAATTGTCTACATCAACAATATTTAGGAAACAATGAAACTGTTTATCCTATCACAATCTGTGGAAAATCTACGTCCAAATATTTAAGTTATTTACGTAGTTTTAAAAATATCTTGCTTTGGAGAACTGTACGCCACAATGTAATCTGGCACAGAGAAATTGAAAAACGACATTACGCTAAAACATTTTCAATATAAATGCTTTGGACTGTCACTTTCGGCGACAAAGGGAGTTGTCATGGTAGATTATAATGGGTATTCTAATAAAACTGATAAAATCACGTATTTTATTGATTCTAATTGCATTTCTATGCTAATTTGATAAGAATTCGAATTATGCCTCCGATAAAAATAAACATTTTTCTATTCTTCATAGAATTATTCAAGTCTCAGGTTCGTACCATATTTCTAAGTAAATTTAACATTCAAGTGAAAAAAAGCTGCACTAGTCCCTTTGTAATTCGAATGAAAAAATAAATTATTGTCTTTTAATTCGGCATTCCAATCAAATCGAAATAAAAACCTTACTACACACACGTATTCGTTCATCCGATTAAAATGTTACCTTACACTTGTTTCTACGTAACGTAGTTATTGCGCTTTAAAATTACATACAAACATTATATATATATATATATAGATTATTCATCTACGAGTTATTCGCAATCGAATAACACCCATGGTGACATTATTACGATTTTTATTGTTTGACCTCCCCCCTCTCCTCCCCTCCCATAAGCGTTGAGAACGTAATTTGTTTATCTATTATTTCTTTTTCACCTACGGGTTATTTGAAATCGAATGACACCCACGGTGTTAGTATTCTGTTTTTAAATGATTAACCTTCCCCCTTTCCTCCCCATACCATAAGCTTTGAGTGAGTAATTTGTTCATTTATTGTTTATTACTCACATACGAGTTATATACAGTGAATGACACCCATGGTGCTAGTATTCTGTTTTTGAATATTTAACCTTCCCCCTTCCCTCCCCCTACCATAAGTCTTGGTTGCGTAATTTACTCATTTAATGTTTATTATTCATCTACGAGCTATTCGCAATCGAATGACACCCATGGTGCTCGTATTCTGTTTTTAAATGTTCAACTATCCCCCTTCCCTCCCCCCACCATAAGCGTTGAGTGCGTAATTTGTTTATTTATTGTTAATTATTCATCTGCGAGTTATTTGTAATCGAATGACACCCATGGTGCTAGTATTCCGTTTTTAAATGATTAACCTTCCCCCTTTCCTCCCCATACCATAAGTTTTGAGTGCGTAATTTTTTTATTTATTGTTTATTATTCACATACGAGTTATTTACAGTAGAATGACACCCATGGTGCTAGTATTCTGTTTTTGAATGTTTAACCTTCCCCCTTTCCTTCCCCTACCATAAGCGTTGAGTGCGTAATTTGTTTATTTATTGTTTATTGTTCACATGCGAGTTATTTGCAATCGAATGACACCCATGGTGTTAGTATTCCGTTTTTAAATGTTGAACTGTCCCTCTTTCCTCCTCATACCATAAACTTTGAGTGCGTAATTTGTTTATTTATTGTTAATTATTCATGTACGAGTTATTTGCAATCGAAAGACACCCATGGTGCTCGTATTCTGTTTTTAAATGTTTAACCTTCCCCCTTCCCTCCCCCTACCATAACCCTTGGTTGCGTAATTTGTTGAGTTATTGTTTATTATTCTTCTACGAGCTATTTGCAATCGAATGACACCCATGGTGCTCGTATTCTGTTTTTAAATGTTTAACCTTCCCCCTTCCCTCCCCCTACCATAAGTCTTGTTTGCGTAATTTACTCATTTAGTGTTTATTATTCATCTGCGAGTTATTATTAATCGAATGACACCCATGGTGTTAGTATTCCGTTTTTAAATGTTTAACCTTCCCCCTTTCCTCCCCATACCATAAGTTTTGAATGCGTAATTTGTTTATTTATTGTGTATTATTCACATACGAGTTATTTACAGTCGAATGCCACCCATGGTGCTAGTATTCTGTTTTTGGATTTTAACCTTCCCCCTTCCCTCCCCCTACCATAAGACTTGGTTGCGTAATTTGTTGAGTAAATGTTTATTATTCCTCTACGAGTTATTCGCAATCGAATGCCACCCATGGTGCTCGTATTCTGTTTTTAAATGTTCAACCTTCCCCCTTCCCTCCCCCTACCATAACCCTTGGTTGCGTAATTTGTTGAGTTATTGTTTATTATTCATCTACGATTTATTTGCAATCGAATGACACCCATGGTGCCAGTATTACTTTCTTTAATGTTTAACCTTCCCCTTCTTCTCCCCCTACTCCCGTGAGTTTAATTTGTTTATTTATTATTCATGTACGAGTTATTTGTAATGGTAGGATATCCATGATGCCATTATTTCATTTTGTCATACTATTCCATCTTCCTTCTATCTTCCCCATACCCATTCCTCCTTAAACGTTAATGGTTTATTGCTACGTGTCATTGTTGCCAACATTCCGCTTATATTACTTACGCTCTTCCCCGTCTTCATAAGGTGAATTGGAAATTTCGGTGAATACTACATTCGATCAATTGTGGGTCGGTGAATTTACCTTTCGGTGAATTGTGATTCGGTGAATTGTGATTCGGTGAATTGTGGTTTCGGTGAATTTTCCGTCGGTGAATTGTGGTCGGTGAATTTTCCTTCGGTGAATTGTGGTCGGTGAATTGTCCTAGATCCAAAATACTTGGGTCAATTCAGTGCAACTTCCACTTTACATACTGTAAATTCCAAAATAACTCCTTTTATATTAGACAATGCTAGCCTAAAATTAATTAATTCTGTAAAGTGAATAAATAAAGTTCTTTCTTTAAACTAAAATAGCCACTGTTATTATATTTAAATGGATTGTAAGCCTTAGAACATACTCTGTATTAAATAAGCACCAAAATTCCTTTTATAAAAACAAATCAATTCATTAAAAGATCCACTGTTGTTTCTTCGAAAATTGCCTGTTAAGAGTTTTAAATATCCTTTTAATTTTAATTGAATTTTAATTTATATTCGTTTCCAAACTTCGGCCATTGTTACGAAATTAATTCGAGGAATAACAATATAAATTCGTATGGTCTACAAAGAATTTAATTTAAGAATGCTTTTTATTTCCAATTTTTCTAAAATGACACTGTTGATACGTAATTTTTTTATATTTACGTTAATATACTTATTTTCCACAAAACGCGCCAATCTCTCCCCTTCCTTCCTCTCTCTCTCTCGTATTGAAGCTAACAATGATAATGGTCGACATAGCAACATCACGTTAAAATGGCGAGATTTCCACAAAATATGCAAATTAAACGTTTAACATGGAATATTTCGAACTGTGGGCGAAGAAAGACGAATGGAATAAGAAACTTTATAACTTTTTCTTCAAAATGGTTCAAATCCGAAGGTTGTCTGTTAATTTCTTCTAATATTAATTTCCAAATGAATAAAAGCCTGCACGTCCAAAAATCGCGTTTTACATGTTAAGTAACGGGAAATGGAAATACCTCTCCTGGAGACGAACCAATGGTTTTTTCGAGATTTAAATTTGTCATTCTCTGAATAAGTGTTAATCAAGCATCCCTACCAAATTTCGAGTTTCTATCGTTATTATTTATCGAGTTATTAGCGTTTGCATAGCGTGATCAACCAACCAACCAACGGATGACGGCTAGTATTATATAAAATAATTAGGTCGAATAAGAATTATAGCGGAACAGCCTCGGTGGTGACACATATACGAGTAGAAAACAGCCATCATCCTTCAGATCGAACTTTGACGGACGCTTTCTTTCTCCTGTAGTGACAACTAGGTCTTTCCTCGCCCTTTTGTTGCCCTCACTCCAGGATGAAAATAATATTCGAAAAATCCGTTGCACATGGTACCGTTCCAAAAGACTGGAAGCTAGCATACGTAACGCCCATCCACAAAGGCGGTGATAAAGAGAACCCCGAAAATTACAGACCGATTTCCTTGACGTCATTATCGTGTAAGATTCTAGAACATATAATTGTTAGCTCTGTTCTGCGTTATTTAGACGGTCGTTCTTCACTAAGCAAAAACCAACACGGGTTTCGGAAAGGTAGGTCATGCGAAACGCAGCTCGCCCTGTTCGTAAACGATTTGTTACAATGCGGAGAGAAAAACACTCAGGTTGATGCCATTTTCATTGATTTTAAAAAAGCGTTTGACAAAGTACCCCATAATAAATTAATAGGAAAACTAGGAAAGTACGGCATAAACCCTAACGTCGTGAGTTGGGTAAAAGACTTCCTCTCAGACAGAAAACAGATAGTAGTTATTGATGGGAAATCTTCATACCCGGTAAAAGTCGCATCAGGTGTTCCACAGGGAAGTGTCATAGGCCCACTACTATTCCTGATATATATAAACTCGGTAGTTCGCTGCAAAATAAGACTTTTCGCAGATGACACCGTTTTATATAAGGAGATAACGAGTCAGGATGACCAAAAATCGCTCCAGGAAGATTTAAACGCCCTTTCAGCATGGTGTCAAGATTGGAAAATCGAAGTTAATCACAGCAAATGTTCCCTATTGAGTTTCTGGAAGAGTAAGAACAATGAATTAGACTCGGAGTACAGAATTGATAGATTGAATATCCAATCTGCAGAGTACGTTAAATATTTAGGAGTCACCATTTGTCGTGATCTATCATGGAATACGCATATTCGAAGGATCGTAGGCGCAGCTAATAAGAAATTGGGCTTCGTAGGCAGAATAGTAAGAAGTAGCACAGAACAGGTACGAGAAACGTGTTATTTATCATTGGTCAGATCTCAGGTCGAATACGCTTCCAGCATATGGGATCCGTACGAAAAGGGACAAATACTTGAGTTAGAAAGAATCCAACGCAGAGCAGCCAGATTCGTAAAGCAAAAATATGAGCAAAAATTAAGCGTCACATCACTCTTGAAGGAGTTGAATTGGATATCGCTAGAGGATCGCAGAATTAGCGCTAGGTTAAGGCTTCTGGAGAAATTTAGGTCGGAAGTTCTCTTAGAGGAGGTCTGAGGAATATTAGAGGCACCTACGTACATGGGCAGGCACGATCACGAGAATAAAATACGAGAGATCGACTGTAGGACCGAGCGATATCAGAGCTCGTTTTTCCCAAGGACCATACGGGATCATAACAGGAGAGTGATTCCCACGAGGGACGTTATTAGGTAGGTTTCGGTGTGCTGCACCCCCTGCCACCCACCAGTCTGGTGATTTGCAGGGTATCATGTAGATGTAGATGTAGATGATTAGGCGACGATGGCACGCAAGACTCGAAATAACCGCGCGACGGCGCATGCGCGGAAAGGGAAGGAGAGTTTAATTTTAAAGGCAGAGTGCAAGAGCCACTGCATACGACGCAGTGATTCCAGGTTCGATTCCGGTCGAATGCACGATTTTTTATTCAGAGTCGCATTCACGGGGAATGAGAAACAAAGCTGCATTTGACCCCTTTGGGTGCTCTTCGCCTAATGCGGTCGCCAGACTAAATCCTTCGCGTGGAGTGCGTGCCTACGGCAGTGATGCGAGAGAAGACGAGCATAGGGGAGAGGAGTTCGTGAAAAATTGAGCATCCGAGGAGAATTCAGAGCAGAATGAAGAGAATGGAATAATAGGAAACCTTTAAATCGATCAGAAATCGACGTTGTTAAATTTACTACAGCCCTTAAGGATATATTTCTAATAAATAAATTTAAAATTCTTATGGAGGTCTAATATAGATTTATGGAATAATAATATTTAAATTTGTAATAACTTGTCACAATACCTTAGTTCTGCAAGAACTGGAGAACATGGCTGTTTGACATTCGCCATTCTATAGAATTTAAAAAAATTCCATGCATAATAATTTGAAATGGGTAAACCACCATTATAAACTATTGAAATCCTGGAAAAGAAGATTTAGATGCTTCCAAGAATTTTTGGAAGGAAGCGAGAATCCTTTTTCATATCTCGTCCGTTATTCCCCTCAGAAAATAAAAATTAAATATTTTATTATTGCGATTAATTATTTAACAAAAATACATTTATTTACTGGATATTATTAAAAAATTCTATGCAATGTTTAACAGATTTTTATCATTTAAATAGCCGAAGAGTATTCTTAAATTAGGTAAAAGATACTTCAATTCTATCACTCAATCCAATTATCCTGCACCGAAACCCCGCATTCCACATTTTCTATTTCCATGCAAAACTGCAGTTCGAGATAAACTTTCGGGGAAACGTCGACGTCTGCATCGAGCCTTACCGGACGAACTGGAACTGGCCTTTGCTTTTCGCGCAACAATACAAAGTGCTCGGAATTTGCGGGCCTGCGAATCGCGCGCGCCTCGCACACGGGGAATCCCTTTAACGGCGAAGGGAGAGCGAGGGGTCGCCTCGCTCGTTGTCATGGTGCTTAGAGAGTGGCTCTTGGTTGCGACGGGTAATTTGAGTCGCGAGGACATTGTCGAGGGGAGTTGGCTCGAGTGTGGGATTGTGGGACTCGAGTGTCGTTTGCCTGCAGCGTCGGCGGCGGTTGCGAGGGTCCACTTCACAGATGACGCTAGTGGTCGTTGAGGTCTCGAGCGCCCTCGCGACGGAGTTTGTAGAAAGTTAGCGGGCGGAAAGTTCTCGTGGGAAGAATGATTCGGAACACTTTGGAATAATTCGGAAGATGTGGAATTCGGAGGAATTCCGCTAAGATCGCCATCTGCAATTTTATTTTTTCTTGATATTTATCATTTTTACCGCTAATTTTTCAGCAATCAGATGGTAAAAATCTTATCTAAGCAGAAAAAAATTTGATCGTTTAGCTTTCCAGTAGAAATAGTGAGTCACTTACTATAAGGTGACCAGATACTTTTGACCAAAAGGGAGAATAAATCCCGATTTTTTAATATAAAAAGGAAGGACACATTTCATTAACAAAATACTGTTTATATGGTTTATTTCACATTTTAAAAAATAAAATCAGGGTTTTTATGTGAGGGGATGCTATACTAAGAGCACTTTTGTGCTTTTGGGAAAGATTGTGCTTCGTAATACAGTAATACCCCGCTATACGTCGGAGATGCTTTCCTGAAAAATGCGACTTATAACGAAACAACGTATAGCGAAACAAATATTACCATAAGAACTATGATAAAAGTTAGGGGTTATGTTCCTGGCGGATATTTTGTGACATTTGTTTCCCAAATTCTACATATCAATACAGTGCATTAGACATACTATGTTACCACTATGAGTTTACCACTCACTGCTACTAGGGTTTAATATACATTTATTTGTAACAGCGAGTAACCAATAGCAATAATAAATTCATAAATCACCGAAAATAACTGTCTATAGAGTGATGGAGCACAAAAATTGTTTCTTTAATTACACGTACACTGATACGCACTTTAGAGTACTTTTCAAGCAGATGTCGCAATCCAAAGTATATCCAATATCTCATGAGATATCAACGTAAACGAAAAATGTTAAACAAAACTGTTCATAAAGCTCTCTTATAGCTGTCGCTCAGAAATAGGTATTTACACATCGTCATTATAATTGGGATAGTTCCTTTTATCTCCTGTATGACTTGTGAACCACCTAACCCATCGTGATCTCTCAAACACATGGAAAGCAAATGTTTATTCTGAGTATGATTTTACACGAATTGATATCACACGAAATTAAATTAATTCATATAAATAATAATAAATATGGAATTGAAAGTCGAATAGAGGGTTTTTATTGTTATACTAATTACAATTTATGCACCGCTGTTGGAATTTCTGAAATTTTGCTTTTAGCATTTCACAAACGACGTATATGCGAAGCGACATAACTTATAACGAAACATGTTCCTTAATTGATTGTCGACGTATATGCGAAACAACGTATAGCGGGGTAACATATAGCGAGGTTTTACTGTACTTTAACGCCCACCAACTGCGATACTAAATACTGCTGAACACACAAAATTTATTGACAGTATCATTATTTCTATATAACAGGTCTTCAATGTGGAAATTCCTTAGCTAACGTTACATTTAAGTGACATTTTCTTTTCTTCGCTGAAGACATTTCGTAGGGTATTACAACAAAGATTTAGAAGTCAATATAATAAAATGGAATATTGCATTGCAATTTAAAATGAGTAAATTATATTTAACATAATAATGAAGTAAACGCAGCTATTGAAATTTTACTCGGTCAGGACACAGTATATAACTATTTTTTCACAATTCACTGATAGAGTGAATCGACTTTGTTTTACAAAAGAAATATTTTGAGGAATAGGATGGGATATGGGATACATTGTACGCTGTTTAAACCAGAATTTTAATAAACCAGAAACCAAACAAATATAATCAAGGAGAATATAAAACATTTATTATAGCCGACAAGGTGTTCTTTATCACCAAGAAAAAAATCAGCAAGCTTAGTGAGAATCGTGTCTTTGGAGAAAGACGAACTCCCTCCGCGTATAGCAATGCAACAGACAGGGGCAAAGACAACCAATCCACAAAAATCACATTATATTGATTAACATAGGTCTGAGCTCTCAAAGTAGGAATAAATATTCCGTGGATAGGAAAACCTAGCTTAAGTAAAAGGAAGGACAAAGACAGAAAATTTTTCAAAAAAAGAGGATATGGGAGGACAAAAGGTTTAGGAAGGACAAAGATTGTAAAAGGAGGACGCCTGGTCACCTTACTTACTACAATTTATGTCTCAATGATAAATCTGATATTCCGAGGATGCGTGTGAGCGCAGCACAAGCGGAAGCTTTAGCAGAACGTGTAATCCTATGTGCGTGTGTTTCACATTGCGGAAGCAGCGGTGTCACAGCGGAAGAATGTCACTTACGTTAGCTCCAAGTGGATGTTTAGAGATCCGATCATTATGGAGGTCAACCGTGTCTATATTTTGAAAAGAGCTGGTATATATGATCACGAAAATTAGAGGAAATTTTGTTATTCTTTGATAACTAATTATTCAAAATAAAAAATGATATTTTATTGTTAAACCCAATTTTAATTGTTTTAAAAAACATATTCTTTTATTTGTCAATTCCACTTATCGTAAAGGAATGTTTGAATGAAAATATAATATGTAAGTATACGGTTTAGTCAAAAATTATTTTAACATTGAAGGTTTATCATCCTGGATTTTGCACACAACTTCTGAGAAATTAAGGGGTTTTGCTAAGGACACAGAATTCAACATGTAAAGCTTTTATTACGCGTAAGCGTATTCAATTCACTCCCGGAAGGCGTTAGAGATGTGAAAAGAGATTGAAGGAAGGTTGAACGGGAAAGCGCCGGGTGGAAGTTGGTGGGAGGGTGAGGGAGTGGATGGAAAGGGGGAGGGGGTGATAGGGGAAGGGGGAGGGGGTGATAGGGGAAGGGAGAGGGTGCGGGGTATCCTTTTTCAATTTTGCTGTTCACTCGTTGCGGCTCCGCTTGCAACGGAAGACAAACATGTTACGTTTTATCAACAACTAGCTGAAACGCCCGGCTTCGCTCGGGAAAGAGTGGCAAACGATTTTTATTGCTCGGGGCAAACGTTCCCCATTCCTTAATTACGCAAGCGATGTTTACATTAACATTTACTATTTTATGTATTGTATTGTAAGCATTAACGTCTTACATAATATTCACATGGATAGATGCACCGAAGCTTTTAAAGCGGCAATAAAATTATGTGGATTATGTCAATACTATTAGCCAAAACGTAAACAATAAACAACATCTTGGTAACCGAACAAACGTAAGTAGATGTATCGATTTATGTTGCGATAAATCCTTCAACGTTAATGTTAAATATGGCAATGTTCTAATAGTCCTTAAAAATCATTTGACTCACTTGAAAGTATTCATAGACTATATTTAGGCATATCTTGGCGTTAGCTATTCTTCTTCTGCGGCGGCGTGCACGGCGTGGATTTTCCTTGCATTAATCTTTACGTGTATATCTCCCTTTGAAGAGGACAACAATTAAGAAATTTAGTTCTGTTGCCGCCTGGAAAATGGACATCTAAACCGATAAATTTTGCGCTTAAATGAAAATTTCGAGCGATTTAGCATGTAATATGGACAAAACATGAACAGAATTAAAATACTCAGTCTTTCTTGCGTAAAATAAGTCATTTTCCTTGATCGTAAGTTAATACTTAGGTATATTTATATCCACGTCAGTGAAGGACTGCATGGCATTTTGGGGTTTCTCTACACCATTTCCCATGCATTCTTATGGAAATAGTATTTTCTTGACCCCATGGGACATAAGAGACCCCACGGTCTAAAACCTAGACCAAGTTCTTCCTTTGGTCCATAGGATGGCCCATGAAACTTTCGAATTTGATAGCTTCAACGGTGTAAAAACGTATAAAGAACATACACACACACACACATACACTGAAATATTTATAAGTGCGATGGGATTGTTGACAAAATTAAATTTTATACAATTTGAATGCAACCCACAAACGCAACGACCTTTTTAGGTCTTGCTGTCTCCAAAAGCTGTCTTCCCTTCCTGTAAGTTAATGCTTTATTAAGCATTAACTTACAGAAAGGGAAGATCTGTTGTAAAGAAGATAGATTTCCTGGAAAACGATAAAAAAAGAGCACGATATTTTGATAGAAGATGACGACCTTATTTGATTTTCTTGAAAACGGCAGCTCGTTCGATAAAACGTATGAGTCAAAAATATTTTATTTAACTAATTCTGCAAATACTTTAAAGGATATTTTGCAATGACCAATATTTTACGGGATACGACGAAAAGTTCATTTTTAGTTTTTCGTAAAGTGGCACCCCTGAGAGGGATATTTGAATCAATTATATTACTCGTAATTTCTTAGGCAAAGCGAGCTTTTGTGTAGCAGCAAGGTGTTTGAGGAAGCTCATTGGACACTTACGCCAGAAAGTTTTGGATCATCAAGGACTGCCTAAAATACAGACATGGTTGAGTATGATTTGGATCTCTTCAACATACTACTTTTATTACAGGATAGGTAGCGTTGCCATACTTTAAACTTCCGCCATTATTTTATTTCTTCGATCATTTTTATGGGGAATTTTTGTCACGGCCATTGCTTTTTTAATAAGCAAATTCTCTCAAAAATCGTTTGTGTGAATTGCCCAGGAAATGGTTCAAATATGTATGTATACACACATGTTTTGGTGAACTGCAACGATTAAGGCAAAGCATAACAACAAATTTCCCCATAAGGAAAATGAATTATTTTTTTGTTAAGATCGCCAAGAGATCAGCAATTTTAAAAAATATGATCAAGATATTTTAAGGGAAATTTAAAAGAAATTAGCTGAATATTCAATTCAATTCAATAAATATTTATATCGGCATTCATTTCAGAGAGAGTTCAAGAAAATATTTTTTAATGTCTCAAGGATGATTTTAAAAGTTTTCTTGAACTCATGCAAAGGGAGATCTTACCGCATATCATACGGTCAGTATATGAAAAGGCAGATACTTAGAAACGGCGGTCAGGAGTTTTTCTTCATTTTAACTCCAAGCAGGTCCAAACACGCTCAATATCTAAGTTTGATATTTTCTTCCCGTAAGCGGAACACTTTTTCAAAGGGGAATCAATTCTGTGAGTATAGGGAAAGAGTTGAGAATCGCATAAGTTACCCTACTCTATATGTGGCTACACGTCCTCTTAGAGAATTTCGAATCGTCGGAAACTGTCGTTTGTCAACATCTATTAATTTGACAGATTCTTTCCTACGAAGGAAAGAATTTCGCCGTTTCAGTTGTGGACATTTATCCTCGCTTCTGATTCTAATGAAGTTTTCATGTAATATTTTATAACAAAATACGCAAAAGAATTTAACTATGAACTCAATAAAGAAATGGTTAATTACACTGCATTAAATTTTATAATATAATTCGCTGTAGAGGTCAAGATCGCTTGAAACTCGTTAATAATAAAATAGCGTAATTTTAAATTTTTAAAAATTGTACGCGATTAATGATTTATTTATGTATTTATTTATTTGTTTGTTTATTTGTTTGTTTGTTTATATATTTATTTGTGTAGGTATTTGTTTATTTATTTATGCTGGTCATTCGTCGAAACAAGTCCTGTTACCAATATTTACGGAAAGAGTTTTTATAAAATCATATGCAATTTGTTTTATTTCAATTTACACATTTTCCCCTATGCTAAATTATCTTCGAGTGCCATGTACCACCAGTTTTAACATTTTAACGGATATAATCAGAATAAATTCATACAACTTTTAATGATCTGATATAATTGTTTAATGTTATACATTCCTCGTCAAGGAGAAATTTTCAAATAAAATTCCAATTTGGAAAGTTATGAGCTCGTTCATCATTTAGTCTTATATAAATTGCTTCGAGTATCATCTAAATGTTTGAGGTGGAAAAATGTCTGTCATCTCGTTTATATTTCTGCATACCCCTATTGAAAGAGCGAACATTCGACTTCGTAATTCTTTGCCACTAAATATCTCCTTTTGAACTCTGATTTTTAAAGTAAATAGAAACGAAGTGAAATAACTTTAAAGGACTCAATTTTCGATAAATATTATAAAATCCATGCTTATCGTTTCACAGACGAAGATCGTTTATTTTTTTCAAAGGAAACACTGGCAGTTTTTTTTTCTTCAAATTCAAAATAAATCACTCGATAAAAATCTATCGAGCGCTTTTGAAACGCTCTTAAGATAGGTGGTGGCTCTGTGAACTACGAACCACCCAAACTCATCGATCCAAGATTTTTTCTCTATCTCCGTGTTTTCTCCGTTGATTTACCGCGCCACTCTTTGGGGCGTGTCGTAAAGCAGGCTCCTTTGGATTTAAGAGAGGAAACCAGCGAACCAAGGAAATACTGCCCAATCCTTCCACAAACCGATTGCAAGACGAATCACTTTATTGGCTTTATATTTACTTCTCTTATTTTCAATCCCATCTAAAATACCGCACGATATGGGTTATAAAGCTTTTTATTGAAGTATCAAAACGCAACTGTTTGTAAAGCTAAATTATATGACATTTTAAGATTGTAAATAAACTTTTTTATTTGTCATAAAATATAAATCGCAAGAAAATGGTGGAAAAATGATAATGTCTAAAATATAATTTCGGTAATCAACGGACCACATGTATACAACTAGCAAATATTTCTTTCAGATTTTCTGTTGAGGCATGTGATTTAATTATAAAGGAGGTTATTGCTATCACATGGTGAGGTATGAGAGAATTATTGCAAACATCAATTATTTAGGCTAGTGTTTCCCAACCTGGGTGCCGCGAAGTGTTCTGAAGGGTACCGCAAAAAATATTCTGTTTTCTCATTTTTAGCCTCATTTAGCATCATCGGCTTTCAAAAATGCAAACCAGAGTTAAGTTGACCTTCATTTTCTCGCAAAGGCACTTCGAAATGAAATGAGATATGGAGATTGGGGTTGGACTTCACCACGATTATTACTGATAGTGGATAGGGAGGGGTGCCGCCAAATTCTAAAAAGTCACTTAAGGGTGCCGCGACTCTAAAAAGGTTGGGAAACACTGATTTAGACTATGGATTATATAATAAAAACTATAGATATGGCTAAAAATACTGATTTCTTAAGTATTAGCATGAAATATCACGATAATGAATCTCGACGAAACATTTGTGTTGAAAATGAGCAGTTTATTGAAGTTCACCAATGCAGTATATGGTAAATGGCATTATTAACAATGCATATATATGCTTATGTCACGTAAGACAATTACAAGATAATGTAACGGCAGAAAAATGTTGACCCGAAATTACAAGTTTAATGATATATCGGTAGTCGGTAAATAATTGTGAAGCATTAAAATTCTACCCTCGCATCCTAAACATATTTTAACGAAATAATGCTAAGCAACAATAACATTTACGGACACATGCAATTTCGAAAAGACAAACTTCGAAAGTAGTAAGCCGCTCACATTCAACACTTAAATCACAAAGGAAAGCGATGTAAACCATTTAAGGGGACCTTGATTTTCCGCCTTCCACTATCGCATTCCTCCTCGTCTTCCATCTTGCCGTCTTACCCACTTCACTCTTTACGGAATTTCCGCGGAATCTTTTAGGGTGAACCTCAGTCACGGGAGTCATATCCGCGGATATAATAAGAGATGTTTTCCCCTGAATATGGATCGGTAATAAAAGGACGGAGTTTAATCCTATTTATGTTGTGGGACATGCTTCACGTGAAAGGCAGAGTGCAAGGAAAAAAGAAAGGTGAGGTGGGGTGGGTGGGAGGGCGATTCGAGGAACGCCATCCTATTCCCTACACTCGCATACAATCATTTCCCTCCTACATCTATCTCCTACCACTCCTCTCTTCCCACAACACTCCCTTCCTGCGCAAATTTCACACACGCACGCCTTCGCGAGCGAACGTGCACGCAGAAATATCTGAATTGAATGAATGCTGCATTGAATGGCGGAAAAAGATACTTCTCTCCTCCCCGAATCCCGTGAAATCGGAAATTGGAAACATTCCTAGCTTCACCCATCGCTTCCCATTCCTACCCCTCCTCTACCTAACACTCCTTTCTACCCCTCCTCTATACTCGCCCCATCCTCTCTCTCTCTCGCCTTTATTCTTCGCGTTCTATGATCACCGACTTTCCATTCAGTTTCACCTCCCCCGAAATCTTCCCCATCCACTCTCACCTCCCCAACCCACCCCCAACATGGCCACGCCATTGGAATGTTTTTTAGGTAAAAGGGTTGCATCTGCTCCCGCGGATGGGTATCCGTTACCTATACTATTATGCCCTCCTTTCGCCTACAAGGACAGGTGTAGCAATAAGATTTCTGGAATGAAGAGAAGGTATAAGTGCAGGTAATGTGAAAGGGAGAAATATATGGGAGAGGAATAAAATGGAGGATGGGAGGAGGGAAAGGAGGGGAGAAATTGAAAGGAAGAGGGGAGGGAAGACATTGGAAGGGAAGGGAGGGTGTGGAGTAGAGGAAGGAGGGCGTAAAATTGAAACGAAATGAAGGGATAAAGAGGGGATAAGGGGAGGGAGGGAGGAGGGGGTGAAATCGGAAGGGGAAAGAGGGAAGAAGGGAGGGAGAAGAGGGTGAAATCGGAAGGGGAAAGAGGGAGGAAGGGAGGGAGGAGGGGGTGAAATCGGAAGGGGGAAGAGGGAAGAAGGGAGGCCCGCAGGAATTACTCAACTGAGAAATGAGGTCAGAGTGAGTTTTTCTGGGAGAGCGTGCGCGATGCGGTGGAAATGGAGTGATTTTCGTTTTCCGATACGCTTTTCGAGGAGTAACGTAATATGCCTCGGTAGTTCTTTGCCCGACCGTTTGTTCGCGGAGGTATATCGCACTGGTGTTACAATGGTTTATGAATGAACTTCGTTGGAGCGAACTCCGTTTCCAATTCCTCGATATTTTGGCGAAGCTTAAGAAATCGATAACTTAATCGACTTCTACACTAGACAGTATAAAACACAGAGCTATTCATCCACATTATTCCATTGTTTCTATTTCTTATTTTGGAATGGAATTAATGGTACCTCGACTGAAAAACTGCAGCAACCGTTCAACTCCAATTAAGCTTTACTTTCGTAGACAGAGAAATTAACACATAGAGGTAAATGTATGACTGAATAGGTTTCAGTTGCAACGTGTCAATTTAGGTTAAAGGGATTCGTCAACGATAATTATTTGTTGCCTGCCACTTCTTTTAACTTCATGTTAGTTTTAGATGCAGAGAAAAAGTAGTGTCCGCGTTTTTACAATAAAAATATTTTCAATGAATTATCATTCGCCTATAAGCGTAGAATTTGAGATAAATTAGCAAAAGTAAATACGTGAGCTTCGAAGTGGAATATATGACATTTTCAGCTTATCGAGAGTTTTCATGCGTAAAGGTAATCTGAATATTGGGCCTTCAACGTCCGAATTACTAATGATAGACACATTTCGCGTTTGTTTAATCATGTTAAAAAATCAACAAATAAATATAATAAACTAAACTGAAAATATTCTCTCAGCTCTCGAAGCATATTTAATATTCGTCTTTCAAACCGCGTGAAACTGTAACCATTGTGGAAGACAGTTTCACCTCAGAACGATTTCATAAAACGTATTCGGTATAATATAACCAGAGACATACCTTGGCGATATGGCCCCTATGGCAAAATTTTAGGAAACGCCTTGGTTATGTAGGATATCATTTTTTCTGCGTTTTAATAAAGAATAATAGCTTTTTTATTATACATAAATCAACGTTTTAGTATTAAAATAACACTTATTTATGGGAAAATTAGCTTTTCGCACATTTTGCGGGAACTTTTGGCGCCTTTCTGCAAGTGGCGCCTATAGCAAATGCCACCTTGGCCATACCCTAGTTACGATACTGAATATAACCAATTACATGTTTAAAGAGTGCTTCTCATTTTGTAGCGCAAGGGTCTCTTGAGGCATAACCCATTGGCCCAATACAGCTTACCCATTCATACTACTTTTTCTTTATTTTTCATCATATTTTTGCTGAAAGCTTAGTCCAAAAAAATAATACTGACATCGATCTATATTCAATAAAATGGATTTTTTGTTTTCACTGTAGAGTGTTGACGGAGTAAGGAAGTCCCGCAGTATTGGAAGGCTACTTTATTTAGATCCTTTTAATTCGTAGTAGTTATTATTATGAGTTGAAATTTAATCCTGAGAGGAGACGTATACGCTTAAATTTTAAAAGCAACTTTTGTCGAAAATTTAATCACTTATACGCTTACACTAACTTTACTGTTTTTTAACCGATCCACAATTTAAGTAACTATTGTTTCTATGAAAAAATTATTTTAAATAAAAGGCGAACACGTTGATTATCCATTTAACACGTCCAATCCTGAAAATTTCGAATATATTTTTCAAATCTGTTTCGATATAATTTTTTATAATTGGTAAGAGCAAAGCTATCCAATCTGCGTTGTTAGGGTATTAATAAGGGAAAATTATTTATCGCACGTTTTTACTCAATTTCATTCGATTTCCTTGTAACTCTCTGAGCGACACCCTTTGCGTTTCCTCGTCACAGAGGGGGTGTAAATGAGAGGAGGGGGGGGAAATGAGAGGAGGGAAAGAGACGGGGGGGGGGGACGGAAATGGGAGGAGGGAGAGAGAGAGGGGGAAGAGAGAGGGGAGGGTGGAAATGAGAGGAGGGGGAGGGAAAGATAGGGGGCGAAAATTGGAGGAGGGAGAGAGAGAGGGGGGCGTCGTGAACACAAGAATAGGAAGGGTGGAATGGAAGGAATTTCCTTGTTTTCATTTTTGGCTGTCCACTAGATTCTTTCGCACTCCGAATTCCACCGGCGGCTACTTCTTTTTTGTGTTCCATCCGAAACTCTTTCTTCTCCTCCGGCACTTCCCCTCCCCTCCCATTCCTCCCACCACCACCTCCCCTTCCTCCCACCTCCCCTCCCCATGTGCCCTTCTCACGCTTCTGCTCAATCGCACGAAGAATGCGCTCCACTTTCTCTCTCTCTCTCTCCCATGCTCTCTGCTCTCGTGAAGAGATAACACCTCTTTCTCTTGTTCCTGACGTCGCTTCCATTTCTTATTCGATGCTAGGGCGTCATAGATTCGACCCACTTGCCACTCTGAAATCTCCTTTTTTTTCTCTTACTGTTTTCTTCGCTGAGTCACATTCTGTTCGATTTTTAACGTCGCCGTTTTCCGAATTTTTCGACAATGGCTAATTTAAATTGAGATTTGAGCTTTATAAAACGAAGAAAGTTGATATTTTGGGGAGAAATCCTTCACTCATTCAAGTCATACGCTGGTTTTTAGCGAAGGTAATAGATGTTTACATGTCTCCATACTGGAAATCGGTATGGTATGAAATTCAAATTATTCACTCGAATGAAATGTCGGAAAAAATAATTCGGACGAAATAAAATGCATACATCTGTCGCTATAATACGTTGATGCGCTATGGTTGTGGATACGATTCAATTCCAACTAAGAAGAGCTCATAGTAATGAATGGTTCAATAATTATAAAAATTTTATTAATAAATAAACAGATAATCGCAAATGTTGGTATTTCTCGGTATTAGTATTTAATGTTTTATGAAATAGTTTTATTCTGAATTCAGCGAAATACAAACCAGATATCTCTTTATGGTTGCATGAGTTTGTCACTGCAATTGGATTCATTTAGGAACGCTTAAATATCGAATTTCCAAACATTAACGAGTGAAATGACTGTAATAGAGCTTTAACGTTCCATCAATTTTTAAAATGCACTTGCATATCAAGGGGTCATGATTTTAATTCTATTTTCGAATGCGCAATTGTGTTTAATTTCCCGATGCACAATTATCGAGTTATAACTGAAAAAACGAATCCCGCTAGCCTATTAAATTAACACAAGTCAGCGATTTTCTGGAAGAGGTCCATTCGACGTCATTAATGGTAATGCGAAACATGTCCAGCTGCGCGAAAGAACAGAGAAAGAGAGTCGGGACTGTTACTTTAATAAAGAAAGGCTAAATAAACGAGGCCGCAAAATACAAGCGCAAAGCGGCGCCACCGTCGCCTTTCAGCCCCTCTGCGTCTCTCGTCTTTTTAATTTCTTCCGCCACTCTCTTTCTCTCTCTCTCTCCCTCGTACTTTGCATCTTTCTTGCCTTACCGTTGAACGTTTTTTCCTAAAAGTAAAACAAAAGCAATAAAAACAGGAGCTATTTTCTTTTCTTTCACAGCGAGAGAGAGGGTAGAGAGAGAGAGAGAGGGTAGAGAGAGAGAGAGAGGGTAGAGAGAGAGAGAGAGGGTAGAGAGAGAGAGAGAGAGGGGGGGGATAGAGGTAGAGGCAGGAGGAGAGAGTGAGGAGAGAGAGAGCGAAAGAGATAGAGCGGGAGGGGTAGAGATACGGAGAGGGGAGAGGAAGGAGAGAGAGGGAGAAAGAGGGAGTGAGATGAAGGAGAGGTGGAAATTGATGGAGAGGGAGAAAGAGAAGGGGAGAGAGGAAGGGAGAGGGGGAAAAGAGAGCGATAGAGATAGAGAGGGAGGGGTAGAGAGAGGGAGAGGGGAGAGGAAGGAGAGAGAGGGAGACAGAGAGGGGAAAAGAGGGAGTGAGAAGGGGAAGAGAGTAGAAGAGAGGGAGAGATTGGGAGAGAGGGAGAAAGGGAGTGGGAGAGGGAGGAGTGAGAGATAGGGAGGGTGGGAGAGTGGGAAGGGGGAGAGAGAGAGGCGTGGCAAACGTAAGAAACGATTAAGAGCAAAGTATTCCAATTTTCATTTCTCGCGCTCCAACCGAAAGAAACATTTTTCCATATGTTACACAATGAATAAAAAAACCACGCTCTCCTCGCAACACCCTTCCCAGCATGCACTTCCCTCATCTGTGGACTGTGTCCGCCAGTTTAATTTACGGTATCACATAATTGCACCCGTTTTCTAATAACAGTTCCCATTAACTATTCCTAATATGATACCGCCATAACTTCAACCTTATTGCTCGTGGTAGTGGCTCTTTCTTCTCCGCTCCATTCTCTCCTTAACTATCTCTCCATAGATAGTCGCACTCTCTCTCTCTCATCATTATCCGCCTTTATTCCTCTTCATTTCTCCTTCCTTTTTCCGAATTACACTTTTTATCAGATTCTTCGTCGAATCTCATTCGCCCTCTTTGTATGAAAATACATTGTTGTCACAAAATAATAGAATAGTTCATAACAACTACCAATGAATTACAGCCGGAAATGGACTTGTTTCTTCGCTTGGATCGTGAAAGGAAGAGAGAAGGAGAGTAATAATTAGAGAAACGAATATAGAGAGAAAACACGATGAAGAGAGAAAGGAATGTATAGTTACAGATAACTGAGAGAAAGAGAGAGATACAGATAGAGAAAGAGAGAGAGAGAGGGGGGGAGAGATAGAGAGAGAGAGAGAGGAAGAGAGAAAGAGAATTAATAGAGGGAAGAGAGAAATGTGAATAAATATAGAGAGAGTGTGATGGAAAAGAGAAAGAGGGGGGAGAGAGAAAGAGGAATAAAGAGAGAAAAAAGAGGGAGAAATATAATTTTTCTTTTTCGTGTAGTAATAATTCGGCGATGTCCTTTCCAAATCAGTCGCACAAACACAAAATTTGCTGTTATACATATTTGCAGTTGCAAATGCATAAACACATGGAAATAAGTGTGCGGCGTAGTTTTTCTCTGCCAATATTTTATCGCCGTTTAGAAGTCGTTTACGGTTACTTTTCCCGTTTGCACGGGCGAAATCGAATTTTTCAAAATTAAATTCTTTTGACGTTGAAAGTGGAATTAAATCATCGAACAGATTTTTCCCTGATCGTTGGATTCCCATTTTCGAAATGGGAGTTCAGCTGACATAGATGTCATCGCGACAGCGCACTCAATTGCTTAATCTGTCAAGAAGCGGAGCGCGTCAATTTATAGCGGATTAACCTGCTAAACCACTCGAATTTTGGAACCCATAAAAGATATTAAGAACAGCTTTTTGAAAGGTGTATGATTTTTTGAATAAGCAAAAGTGAACGCGTTAAAAGAAGGTCTACGATATGGAATACCATAGTAGGAACTTTGCCTACTTAGATAAACTGCCTTTATTCCTTGCGGCTGTAATTCTTTGGCTTGAAATTTCCATAAGTTTTAATGTTTCAGTCGCTTTTAAAGATTTTGGGTAGCAGAGACTCACAAGCAGTGCAACTTCACAAATATCGTTGCTTTACCTTTTTAAACATTTTAACACCATTAATATTTCGCATGCCTATTCAAGATACGATCTTCTAAGCCTAATAAATATCTGCAAAAAAAATTTAACTACGGTGTACTAGCATTTGCTTGTTAATAAGCATCTGTTAAAAAAGCCGATAAAGAATATTGTGCTAATACTAATTCCATTAATTTGTGATCTTCGAGATGTCATCATAACAGCTGAACCTCATTAGCTCGATTTCAGACACATTAACATTTCTTAGTTCGTTTTGTTTTGTATAAACCAACGAAATCGACTCTTCATTTCATATCCGAAAAGAGTTCTCTTTCACATATTTCTATTGTATATTTCTTATATCATTATGATTTCCGATTCACTGGTTCGCAGTTTACATCTATGATGCCGTTTCCATTACACGCTTTGAAATGTTATTGATAGTATATGTGCTGCCAATGTATTAGCAAACAGTGGACATTTTCTTTTCCTATGTTATTGCAGCTCTTTTATATAACAAATAGAATATTATGAATTAAATTCATAGAATTTTTATACAAGTTTCAATAATCATATGATAGTGAATATCACTCGAGGAGCAGCTTTTGATTTTCACTCCTCCAATATGGCAATGCTGAGCGTTTGACATAAACAAAAACATTTCGCATTTACTGCAAAAGAGATCTGTTTCAAGGGAACATTTTTTGCAGCCAAAGTCTTTTGTGATTCCACATCAATCGGCGTTTGTATTTAATCTGAGATTGATTTCATCAAATATTTAGATGAATTCAGAGAAGTTTTTAAATTAAACTTCCGAATTTATCTCATCTAAATTTTGATTCGAAGACTCCTGTGAAAATACGAAATATAGATATGAACCGAAGAGTATAAAAAATTCTTGGCAATTTTTTAACAAAATAAGATGTTCTCATTAAAATAGCATATAACACGTGGAAATTTTATGAATCGATAGCTCTAAAAAAAAAGAATGTCATATTGCAGAATGATGTTTACGAAAATTAAGCGATCGGTTACATGAGAAACAAATTTAATATTTCGATTGAAATAATGGTTTTGGAATCATTCAGGAAATGAAAAAACGTTTGATTTATGGTACTGTTTCGAAGTTTAATATCGGTGATGTTCATGTATTCTCACAACTTTATTTCCATTTTCAAACCAAAATAAACTAGAAAATTCCAATAAAGTCCGAAAAAACCTGAATATGAGATATCAGATATGCGCGAAATAAATGCAAAAATTGCAGAAAGGAGCTGTATTATTAGAGGATTAAAATAAAATACTTCAGACTATAGTAAAAAAACATTTGAAAAATCAAACAAAGCCACACCCACATTTACCAGATACAACACCGACTTACAATATAAAATCTCAAATCAAAATAACAGCGCTCAAGGTCTACAAGAGCGACGCCAACGATACTACACAAAAGACATATTAATGAATAATACCTGAGAAACGAGTCTTCTATTTATGACCTTCTTCCCAACGCCACGCTTGACTTAGCCTTCTGACGAAGGCCACGTATACCTCGAAATACGTTTAGAGTTGTTGAAAAGTTAAATTTCAGAGAGAAAGTTGTTGCGCCTGTTCGTTTATTTTTCTTCTGATTGCGTTTGTGTATTTTTCTGTTTTCTGTTTAATGTGTGTGCATGCGTGCGTGCGTGTGTTTTTGGGAGCCCTTGGAAGGTCCCTGTGGCGGTGGAAAAAACTCATTGCTCTTATAACGCTGCTTACGGTTTACCTGTTCCCTTGAGTGGAATTCCTGTAAAACTGACAATGAGATGTAATTTTTTGATCTTTCGTTGTTATTATTACTCTTAAATATTTTATTATTTTCCTTTTTTTTGGTATTTGGCCTCAATAAAATCACAATATATACGGCAAAAAAGTATATTCCATCACATAAGATGTTCCTCATCATAACTTCCTCCTGTCCTAATTTTCTTATGAACTGTAAATAGTAATTTCTTTGAAGTTTGGATTATAGTAAAACCTTACTGCCATTTTCCAGAGTATTTTAAATTCGATGAAAATACAGTAGTCTCGATTATCCGAGGTGAAGTGGACCAAGATATCCTCGGATAATGATAAACTCGGATAAAACGGAAGGTTCATTTTTAGGTATTAAAAATAAGCCTATGTATAAGTATGTTCAGAAAATTTATTATATACATACGTAACTAAACTAAAAGAACAATTTATTCATATTACTTAAACAAAATAGTCTTTTAATGATTTCTGCCCAACTTTGTTCGATCGCTTTTTGGCCGCCATGTTACGCCGCCGCGGCGGCGTAACATGGCGCGCCGCCGCCTAACCCGGAACCTCGGATAAGTGGGCTCAGATAATCGAGTCTCTACTGTAATATCTTTTATATTGTTTAATTAAAAATTCTTCTTATATTGGTTGTAAAGTGATAATGTTATATAACACATTATTATGGCAATTTATGTGATTTTATTAATTAATCACTTTTCGTCGAATTACCCGAATAAAATATACCTACTGCCAATTTTTGGGTGGAATTGCCATAGATCAGGGTGCCCATTATAGTGACTGGAGTCGCCCGCGAAGGCAGGAAGGTGCTAGAAAAATTAAAAACTAAATTCAAAGAGTGTTTTCTAGATTTTAAAGAATTCGAGCCCATTGTAACATTTTTAAAATCTCCTTTCGCCGAAATTGACTGAAGACATTTCTAGAAAAATAGGAGATATGTTCAATTTGGATGTGGCAGATTTGGAAAATTAAATAATTATGCTGCAAAGTGATGTAGAGCAGAAAGCAAGATACAACGATTCGAATTATTTGAAAAATTGTTTCTTCTGAAAAATGTTCAAATATAAAAAAGTTGTTATTATTATGGAAGCATATTTCCCTTCCAATTATTTATGTGAATCAGTATTTTATAATATGAACATAATTGAATTGAAAACCAGAAACTCACTCACTAATGAACATCTTGAAGATTGCTTCCGCCTCTCGTTTTCAACTTGCAAGCCCAATTACAGATCACTGGGTGAAGATAATCAGTGTGAATGCGCTCATAATCCTTTAATTAAAGAATAAATTTACATGAATTCATCGATTATTTATTTTGTTTTCATAAATGATGCATAATAAATGTTTCGTTTACGGTTATTTTTGTGTTTAACTTATATTTACAATATTCTATGTAAGTATATGTTAAGAAAATTTAGTATCCCGCAAGGCAATTTACAGAATGAAAGTAGCCCCTGGCATAAAAAAGTTTGAGTCCCTCTGCCATAGAGGAATTGAAATATTGAAAGGCCAATTTATTTTTTCCGCTAATGCGCTTGACGAAACTTAATCTCATTAGTCCAATACGTCACATTGCTCATAAACTTATGGCCATGAACTATAGACTCCTCACAATTCTTGAAAAGGCCTCTGAAGAAGTGACATCTAGATAGACTCTCCCGAGAGGTAAACCATATTTTCAAAGAGAACCTATATAATAGGAAATACCTTGTGGAGTTCGCTTTAGTCGGAGTTTATATTCGAGATCAAATTAAACGCTATTCAGTTGAGATTTATAAAAGATTAAAGGCGTAAAGAGCAACCGAGACTTTCTTAGCACAGAGACGGCGTTCATTTAGCTAGCCTGTCTTCAACCATTCATTGGCTTTAAGTTAGTTTGTCCAAACTTTAATCAACGCAGATCCATTAAGTTTATTTGTCTCTCTTTCTCCTACCATTCCCTATAAGACAATCTTAGACGATTCGATTGGAGCTGTAAGGCCTCTCACGTCCAAATTAAGTCCGACGAAAGGCTTTCGAGAATGTTCGGTCGTCTTCAGAAAATCTTTTCCTTAAATCATCCGTCGCCATTTACGCTCTCAATTAAAACGATTTTGACTAATCACTCCCTCTCTCTTTCTTCTACACGTACCCACAAACACACTCAACGAACACTACCTTGCTATTTTTCATCCTTTCTCGTCTCGCAACTCCATTCTGTTTAAGCTGCTTTCAGAACTGCGCCATCTGGAGGCAGAGGTAGAAAACCACGACTGCCAACCCCGAAACAATCATCCTTCAATGCATCATTTCTCTCCCTTTTCTTCCAATTATGGGACTTGATATCCCGAGGCTGAGCTCATCGCGTTCCAGAATTCTATATAGGAGGCGGAAACTTGAGACGCTGCGCGGTTTCCTTGCTTCTATTACACTTCGACCGAAAAGACTAATTGGAACGAGCAAAGAAACCTTCGATTTTCCTTGAATATATAGGAAAGTAAAATAAGAGTCCATCTAATGCTTTTTCTTGCTTTAAAATGGCTGAGTTTATAATAAATTTATATAGAACATGAATGTGTCGTACTTGCTGTGAATGCCTCAGGTCGAGTCAGAGAAAATGCGAAATTCGTGTCAATCTAATTCATTATGGAGCAAAAATAGTCAATCGTAAATTCAAGCGGTGATAAGTAGCAAGAAAAATAGCACCAAAGTAAGGACATTTACAATAAAATTCTTGACAATTCTTTCCCGTGTTTTATGCCTTCCTTCTTTAAATTCAGAGCTCTTTGTTTAAATGCCTCTATATAGCTCTATAAAATAAACTTCGAAATTTCACTTGGATCAACATGCTTTTACTTGCATTCATAATTCATAATTGTAGGCTTCTTACAAGAATGTTACTTATGAGGATATTTATAATTTTGAGAACATTTCCACTGACAATGAATGATATTTCGTTCTAATTTTACTATTTAATATATATTGTTATGTCTTCAATTATAACTTATACTCATGTTCACGATAATTCGTTTTCTGTACAATTTGTTATGATTTGTGAAAACGCTTCATACCAATTAGGTGTAACTTAATAGTACAATTAGTATTAGACCGATGAAACGCCAAAAGAACAAATACCTATTAGTAAAGTCACACAATTACTTTCCGCATAACGCAGTCCCTTCTCCCTGAAATATGTAATTAAATTTATGTTTAAAATTATTTTTAATACCGCTAGGAATTTTTTCCATCAAATATATTGATTACATCTGATTTAATTACTGCAAGCATCACTCCCCGACTCCTCCTATCCCCGAACTCCTCTCATTACCCTTCTCCCCCTCCCCATATCCTCCGCAGTGTGTCACTTCAAACACTAAATGTCTCTCCGTCGCTGAAGAAGGGTGTCAGCCCGAAAGCTCCATAATTGTGTCGTTTTTGTGTTTTTTTGTTTTTCGTGTGTCCTCAGCACCCCCAGCGGCTAGGTACCCTGGTAAGTGTCCACTGGGCTTTTTATATATATATATATATATATATATATAAACTTACGGAAAGTGAAAGGTAAATGAGGATATTTAGGGCAACTAGGTGTTGAAGGAAATATGGGAAGAATACATTAAGGAACTATATAAAAAGCAGGCAAGATCGGTAAAATTGAAACTGGAAGAAGAGGATTACATTGAAGAAGGCTACTTGGGACCAAGTATTATGAAAAGCGAAGTAGAAAGGGCGATACTGGAACTGAGGAAAGGAAAAGCTACAGGCGGCGATGGAATACCGGAAGAGGTACTTAAATTCATGGGATTGGAAGGACTAAAAGTGATTACGAACCTAATTAACAAGATTTACGACTCGGGAGAGTGGCCTCGGGATTTGTTATATGTAACAATGATCCCTGTAAAGAAGAAGCCAAGGATAATGCAGTGTAAAGATTATAGAACGATAAGCCTAATGTCACACACTTCGAAGATCATCACGAGAATTCTTAATAAAAGGCTATAGGAAAAGGCCGAAGAAATTCTAGGGGAAGATCAATTCGGCTTCAGAAAAGGACGAGGAACCTGAGATGCTATCTGTGTAGTGAGAATCATATCAGCCAAGATTGCTCCGTATATTTCGTCGACTGGCAGAAGGCCTTTGATAGAGTAAATTGGGTACTGCTGAAGAGGATATTAAAGGATATAGGTGTAGACTGGAAAGACAGGAGACTGATCAGGAATCTATACGTGAATCAAGTGCTAATGGTCACGTTGGAGAATGCGGACACTAGCGCAGTAAATAACTGTAGGGGAGTAAGACAGGGCTGTTTTCTATCGCCGATTCTATTCAATATAATGCAGGAAGCGTTAGAAGGCACGGGAGATTTCAAAATCGGAGGAAGGTTTATATGAACAATGAAGTACGCGGATGATCAAGTACTTCTAGTAGGAAAGGAAAAGGAACTCCAGAAAATGATAAAAATACTATTGATAAAAGGCAGATAACACGTTATGGAAATAAATATAGAAAAATCCAAGGTCATGCGAATATCAAGAAAAGGAGAAGAAAATTTAAATATAAGTACTGGAGGAAAGCCATTAGAACAAGTTTCAGATTATGAATATATAGGAAGCATCATAACGAGAGAAGCAAAATGTACCGATAGAATCAGGACTAGTGTAACGATAGAAAAAGCCGCTTTCAGAAGAAAGAAACTCCTACTAGCGGGGAATATAAAGGAGGATATCAGAAAGAGGTTGATAAAATGCTATGCATGGAGTATAGATTTGCATGGACGCTAAGGAAAAATGATATAATATACTTTGAAAGCTCCGGAATGTGGACATGAAGAAGAATGCTGAAGATAAAATTGACAGATAGGGTGAAAAATGAGGAAGTACTACGAAGAATAGGAGAGAAGCGAGCGATTATACAGACTATCAGAAAGAGGAAGGCGAACTGGATTGGGCATTACCTGAGGAGAGAGTGCATGATTAAAGAAGTGCTAGAAGGAAAACTGTATGGAAAAAGAGAAAGAGGTAGGAAAAGGTTTCAGGTGACAAGACGACTTGAAAGGGAAAGAGTGCTATCAAGAAATGAAGACTGCGGGAAATAGGAGTATATGGAGAACCAGGTTTAATCATGAATAATAACGGACAGCCCCTACCGCTCTCCAATTTAGGTGGATCCACTTGGCTTCCTCCAACACCTTATTGCCATCTTTATATATATGTAATATACATAGTTATATATATATATATATATATATATCGGATTGCAACTAGTAGTTGAGAGGGATAGGAGGGAGCCAATGGACACTTACTTGATGTTGTGGACGTCCATGGCGATAGAGGATGGCTGTTTCTTGGAGCTTTCGGTCATCCGCCCTTCTGCGGCACAAGAGTACAACTAAAACTTAAACAAAAACTAAGCGTCTCACTGGGGGTGGAAGGGATGGGAAGAGGATGGGGTTCATGGAAAGGAGGGTAGGGTATTTGAGGTGGGGGAAGATATTTTATATATATATATTATATTATATATATATATTCATGATACGGTTGTAATCTAAGTCAGTAATCCGCCGAGATTCGTCAACGTGACAAAAGTGGCGACTTTTTGTAAAAAAAACAGAATTAATTAAATCGATTTCATCGGAGGAAATTGACATCGCTTTCGCTCCCACTATAGCTAGGAAACGGCTACAGCAACTGATAAATGGATCTCCTTGACGACGAATTTGAAACGAATGCCACCTTAAGAGAGATGAAGAGCTTTGATGGTTTAAAGTGCTTTCGCTTCATTTGTCTGCTGCATTACCGTTGATGGATATTTACAGGCTAAGGTGTATGAACCAAACAAAATTGAATGGGTTTAAAATATATTTCACCTAATTCCAAAGTGCTCTTAGATAAGAGTAGATTAAGAAATTAGGTTAAATTAACCATTGACTACTCAAATATTTAAAGAAATAATGTGTGCAATATTATCTTCCACGACCAAGTTAAATCGATAAATTTTCTGATCACTCACATGATTAAACATTTTTTCGTGAACGTCGGAAATGCCTTTCCCTAGTAATTTTCATATTGCCAAATAATTAGCTAGGGAGAGGTTGGTACGCCTGTGAGGTCACCGAAACGGGAGTGCGTGCTTTTGATAGTCATTTCATATTACCCTCGTGCGCACACGCCCACGCTCGCGTGCGTGACTCAACCGGATGGCTCCCTCCCGCATAATGGGTCGTAAATGGCGGAGTGATGCACGGAAGTCGGCGGAGCATATTCGTCCCGATCAGAGGGTGGAGGGAGGAGGGAGGAGGGAGGGGAAGGGGGAGGAGGGCTGGCTGAGTGAGTGAGTAGGTCCTCTCGTGCACCGCTCTCTAGATGGAGGGCGGGGCGGAGAGAATTTAAGGGCTCTTAATTTTCGCCAACAGAATGACGTCATTATGATTTTGGGGGAAGATATATCCACCTCTCTTAATTTTGCTCCGCCGCATTAGTCCTTCAAGGCATGACGCACTTGTAAGCGAATCCGAGGAAGTGTACATTATGAGCGTCGAGAAAAATATTGTCCATATTTTTTTCAAAATTTTGGATTCTCGTAATGATAAACGTTATCAACATTAAGTTATATAACTATATGTTTACTAAAGAGCATTCGCATTTCTGGTCAAAAAATCTAATTATTAATTGAAATTAATTGGAATTAATTAAACACAAAGGAAGCGAAATAATTCTTTTAAAAGTGTGAGAATAACAGAAAAAGTTAATGTCCTCAATTCCTCCACTTAAAAACTTTCATACACGGTTCCTATGCTTGTGCGCTTTTTAAAGGAATGTAATCCCTAGAATGAACTGTTTTGCTTATAAGGGTAAAGAAATTGAAATATTTATTTTGCCAGGCATTTTATAATACCTAAACTTTTTAAAAGTTTGTTTACCGTAATTCTATCGTGGTAAAATTTCAGCATAATAAATATGTGGCTAATTATATTGCAATCGGCCACAGATATGATATTGATCCAATAAATTCGAAATATAATTGATAACCAATCACCAATGACACAAACATTTTATATAGAAATATATTCCTATCAGTTCCAATCCAATGACCGAAAGAATCAGTGACAAAGATCGTCATCACCCGGTGAGTTCTCAAATTAACGAAGTGAGTGCCAACGGATAGACTTTGCAGTTTATAAATATGGTTTTACTAGCGGAACTTCCAGTTGAATTTCAACGGATTTAGTGATTCTAAGACTTCGACCGTGTAAGATGTAAACGTCGTAAGAATAAGATAATACACACTTTTAACCGTCGAATAAAGCAAAAATGAAGAAAACCTGTTCGCAATTACCTATTTAGATGAATGAAAGAAAATCTTGCACTCTGAAAAATCGAAAATTATCTGTAAACTTATGAGAAAATAATTATTGAACTGAACATCCCCTCCAACCCCAAATTTTTTATCGCCATATAGCATATGTTATACGCAGGATAAAGATATTTACCTATGAGAAGTTTTGTGACGATATCTTCAAAGGTTTGAAAATCAGAATTTATAGAAATTCTACTTCTAATTGTTTAAGTTACTTACGTAGTTTTAAAAAGAGTTTGCTGTTTACCTCTTATCTGCAGGGTAAAATTATATACATATGCGAAGTTTCGTGACGATTTCTTCAAAACGAAAACTGTAAGTAAAACCAGGAAGACCACAATAATCAACAAAAAATAAATGAAAAAAGGAACTTCCGAAATGAATTAATTTAACGAAAGACAAAAAAGTAAATAGAGAACTTTTAAGAATCACAGAATGAATATTACCCTCAGACCCTCACAGCTCGATTCTCTCATCCACGAGTTCTGCAGGGTCCTGGCTCTTAGATAGCAGAGTGGGGACCGTCTGAGGAGCCAATGAAAAGTACCCCGAAAGATACTGAGCCAATAGGGGTACTTTGACGTCACGTCACGTGGTTCATTGACGTTGCGGCTTTGTTGATTCAAATCAGTTGAAGCCGGTTGAAGCCGGTTGAAGCAGATGAAGCAGTTTTACTCGTTCGAGAAGGTCTAACGTGTTAAAAAGTTTTGTTGAAGCAGTTTTATTTTTAAATTAGAAGTGAAAATATGGTTGGCACGAAGAGCTGTGACCCCTATTGCAGCGAAAAACTGGTTACTCGAGTTAGGTAAGTTTTTTGACAAATATCAAACATTCTTTTAGCAAAATTAATACTTTTTTACGAAAATGCATGTATTTTTTCAAAATTTCCATCTAGCAAGCCTAATATTGGAAATAACTCCAATAATCAAGTGTTTCTGATAAATTACGTCTAAATATAATGAATTTTAACGATTTCATTGTCTCAAAAGTATTCGTATACGTTGTTTGATTGTTGTCCGATATAATCGTTACAGTATACAATGTATATTCATGTATAACAATGTATAACAATGTATGAAAGTAATACTCAAAGTATGCAATAAATATGGGAAAGAACTTTAATAATCGTGCTTTTCTGATAAATTACGTATAAATTTAATGAATTTTAACGATTTCATTGCCACAAAAGTATTCGTTTACATTGTCCATTTCGATTGTTGTCCGACATAATCTTTACAAACGAAAGTAAGTTCAACATTTTTAGATCCAATGTGATGGTTATAGTGTGGAGTGAACGAAATACTGAGTGAAATGTTTGAAATTTGCATGCCACAGTGAAGTATGGGGGTGGTTCTGTAATGGCGTGGAGTTGTATGTCAGCGAATGGAGTTTAATATTTTGATGAGACAGATTCAAGTATGTAGACATTTAAAAAAAGAATTTGAAAGAGAGTTCTATAAAAATGGGTATTGCTAATACGTTTAAATTTTATGAAGACAGTGACACAAAATATGTCTTTATATTTTATAAATGATCCAGGTTCCCTCATCTCACTTCCGACTTAAATCGGCGATTTGATGTTTGGGTAAAGCTGGTTGGGGATCCTAACCTACTCTCCATGGACCAATCATTTATTGTTCTATATGGAGGCAGCGGCTGTATACGCTAAAAGGCCGACCCTGCCTTTGAATGTATGCACTTTTATAATACCAGTAATGTTTAGCATGTATTGTTTCTGCTTATGATGTGCAAATAGAGAAGCTCTTATGATATATCCATTCATGTTTATACTATATCAACCTTGACTTGTCTTATATCTGTTTATACAGATCGAAAGACTAATAAATACAATTGCTATTATTATTGTGAATGCTATTATTATAATTATTTTTTTTAATTTGCCTTAATTTATTGTCAATAAATCTGTAAATGAATATATGTTCTTTTCCTTCAGAAGTGTTTACCAATTCCCCACATCTTTATAAAGGTGCAGGAAGTTTTAAGGTAACCCAAATGATTTCATTTTTTCATAAATTTGACGTTATAATTCCTTCATTTTCTTTTTTTCTTTGAATAATTCCCGCTCAAACATTTGATGGGGTAAATTATCCTCAGAACAAAAATGGAGGATCATGGCGTCAAATTTATGGAAAAATTAAACTACATTTGGTTTACGGAAAATTCCCGGTACCTAAAAAAAAGCGGTCCGCATGACGGGAGGGGAGGGGAAAGACGGGGAGGGGAGAAAGGGGAGGGACTGTTTACGTAGTTGTTGACTAGTAACGTAGGACCAATGAAAAGTACCCCGAAAGGCCCCGAGGCGACGGAGGAGTGTTTACTCGTGCCTCAATCTTCACGTTGAGTGTCGCGAGCCTGGAGTTCTGTTACAAGAAAATTGTTTACATCAACAATACTTTGGAAACAATGAAACAATTTATCCAATAACAATTTGTGGAAAATGTACGTCTAATTATTTATGTTACTTACGTAGTGTTAAAAACATCTTGCTTTGGAGAACTCTACGTCACACGAAAATATCATTAAAAACTATTTATTAGTAATATTTCAATTATAATCAACAAATATCAGGTTTTCATGTAAACAAAGAAAACTCGAACACAGAAATTGAAAAAAGATATTACGTTAAAAATTTTCCAATATAAATGCGTTGGACTCTGAATTTCGGCGACAATGAGAGTTGTCATCGTAGCTTAAAATGGGTATTGTAATAAAATTGGTAAAATCACGTATTTTATTGATTCTAAATGCATTTTTATGCTAATTCAATCAGGATTCGGATTCTGTCTTCAATAAAAACAAACTTTGTTCTTTTCTTCATAGAACCATTCAAGTCTCAAGTTCGTAACATGTTCCTAAGTAATTTTAAAATTCAACTGAAAAGTAAGCTGCACTTATCCCTATGTTTTTCAAATGAAAATAAAATATTTTTAAAAATTAGATAGGTCAATCAAATCGATATCAAAACCTTACTAAACAACCGTACTCGTTATTCCGGTTAGAATGATACCTTTGTCTTGTTTCTACGTGCTGTAGTTACTGAGCTATAAAATTACATACAAACACTTTATTTTATAGATATATAGATGAGTGTCATTTCGCATACACATTTGGCCATTTCACAATTTTTGGGACTTTACTCTTGCATTTTTTTTTAAAACTGCTTCTCCTGTTATGGAAGCAGAAGAGATAGGACATGCACCACTTTTTGATAAAAGATAAAAAGTATATTAATAATGTCAAGTTGCTGCAACGTTCCTTTAAAATACTTTGTCTCATTCGAGTAATCCGTGAAAAATCTGACTAGTAGAATGATTAAAAAGGTTTTTAAAACCTTTTTATAAAAGGAGTCACTTCACCTTCAGTTTTAAGAATGAAAATCAAAAATAAAACACAAACCTCCATTTAAATCAAACAGTCATCATCACGTAAAAGCGACAATTAAAAATAAATTCGCACCAAATCGCATTTGAAGCTCACTACATTCAGAGGTGAAGGGGCTAACAGAAACCGCACACAGCTGACATAATTACTTGAAACAAATACATATGACAATCTATATAAAAAGTAAATATAAAAATGTATAGCGATATACATGAAAAACGTAAAATAGAAATATGATATTTCCTGAAAACCACAAAATGATTGAGCGAAGTATACGAATTATCAACGATGTAACTTATTCTATACTCATCGAAGCGATCTTTAACTTTCAGATATGAAATCATGCGTATGTGATAACTACATAACATTTATACCCCATGGCTATTATGCATATAAACTGTATTATAGGGATATATTTTTACCTGGCGGTATTTTTGTCACGAAACCCAATACTATTAAATCTAAGGGAAAAAGCTCCCGTTCTATATATGTAGTTTTAAACCATATACGGAGTTAGTCTTTCGTATGAAGGAAATAGGAAAACTCCTTTTACGGCCGACAAAAGATAAACCACACCCATTCTGTCTGCCCCTTTCTCCTTTAATGATTAAAAGCGAAGGGAGGTCTATTTATCCTCTTTAGAGCGTCCGTTGCGTTCTATTGATTTTCGCTATGGGGCGAGAAGACGCAATTTTTACCGCCGATTACGGATCTCCATTAGCTTCACGCCGGAAAGTCGTATATCGTCGTTTTCTCCGTGACACGTGCGGAAGTTTCGCCGCTCCCGACTCATAAGCGCGCGCGCCGCGCATTAGGAACATTCGGGAGCAACCTTTTGAGAAATGTGTCGATCGATCCGCGAAGCAACAAAAAAAAGACCGTATCTTTTGCCGCCTATCTTTGCCTATAAATTTCAATAAAGGAGACACTTCATAATGTAAAGCGAAGACAAAAGAGCTAATGGGACTCTTTCTCCGGCTTAATTTATCAGCCAATCGATCATGGCCTTTTGTAAAAACCCCGTAATGGCCGCAAGAAAGGGTTCGTTCTTATTCACCTGGAGCGAAACGAATATTCCGTAATCGTCCGAAGAAGTGCGATCTTAGACGTAAAAAGAGACATTTTCCTTGGAACGCAGCTAGGGTGACGTCGAGAAAAGAAAATTCCGCTTTCGATTTGAGTAATGTAAACAGAGCTCTCGATAACGGGAAGAGAAGCCGATGAAATGCCTACTTGCAATTGCAATGTGCCAACTGCATTAACTTGAAAGAAATCCACCATTCGAAAATTTCGGTATAATTTCCTTAAAAAGTGACTCATTTCGAAACAAAATAGCTCCGTTTCCATTATTTCGATCAATGTTATATTAAACGAGTCGAAAATTACAGCTTTCAGATAGATACGCAAAATTTTAAAATTGCAAAGTGGAAACCAATATGTCATTTACCGAGTTATTCAGCGGAATTAGGTATAATTGACTTACTCTAGCTACCACTTTAACGTGAAATGCGTTATTATTTGCTTTATAAACTATCTATACACTATCACAACTAATAAATTATAAGAATTGAAAATTAATCGTTTTTATACTTTGCGACTCTAGGGATTCACGTCAATAAAAGACTAATTTATGAAAGATCCAAAGGCTCTTGAGTCCATGACTTTTTGTTATCGAGTTCAAGGACTGCGTGTACTGTCTGATAGGTCAAGAGAAGATAGTTAGTTTCAAGGAATAAAATACATTATTCTACGATAGACACTTAAAAAATTGGCAGCCTCGCGGGCCAGGTGATAATATACAGTGTAAACACGTTGAAAAAAATTCATAATGAGCAACAGCCTTTTCTCAAAGCTCAACATTAAATGTCTGAAGAAGCAAATATCAGTTCTTTGTCGCGCCAATTCCCAATATATGTCTTTGTCTAATAGGTAATTCATAAAAAAATTGCTTAAATATATTTACATCTGTTACATGTTCTGGCAAAAAGTCGATAGTACTTAAAATAAACTCGTCACATCTATGATAAAAGGGTAGACGAATAAGCATTCACAATTCTCTGAGAAAAAGGCTTAAATAAAATCCAAGGAATTTGGCTCAACTTCCTGAGACTTCAAACCTATTGTTTATATAGTTTGGCGCTAAATGAAACCACATTTACCCACGATACTGCACAATTTCTTTTTTCAAGGAGTTACCGAAACTCGTGAGGTTGTTGGGAAGCTCCTTGACGTGCTCTCAAATAAGCCCTGATTAAGGGAAAAGACTTTTATGCTGAAGTAAAAATTGTGTTGGTGAAGTTTAATCTTAATGAGAGCAAACTATCTTATCTAAAAACTGATGGAACCTTAGAAATTATAGGGAAGCGAAATGAGTTTTAAATTCTAATGCAACATCTTTAGACGTCACTGCATTACACATCAAGAAACTTTGTGCGCAAAGGCGCTGTAGTTAAAGTATACGATTGTAGCGGATGTGAGGAAATTCGGCCTCGAGATTTTGTTGAATGTCCACGTATTGTGTTTTCCTGGACCCAAAAGAAGTGTTTTTTTTTCAGTCTCTGTATAGTCTGTCTCTAGTGAGCGGTTCTTGGGACTTAAAGCTTCACAGCATCTGATAAAATATAGTAATTTGAAAGGGGCATGTCAACCGGGAACGAATCCTCATTAAAACGAAATGCATATTTCAGCATATGGAGCGCAATTTATTCTCGTCAATTTTAGCAAACTGTCGAGTCATTCAAAAAGGCAGACTCATTCATTCAAGTGCTTTGCCTAATGCCCTTTCCATGGAGAGAAACAAGAAAGGGCAGTCCGAGAAAGAGAGTCTGGAAAGTTTTGATCTTACAATTAGAATCAGTCAACAGAATTAGGTTTTGGAGGTGATTTGGCAATATTCTTTTCGGAACCATATTATCTTTCGTTGGCATCAACGAGCGTCGCCAAACTGTCACAACGAAAAGTCATATTTAAGTTTACATGATAACGAAATTTTCAATAATTGTAGGCGTTCAGATGATCTCCATGAATAGAACTGTAACAAACATTCATTAAAGGTAATCGACACAATCTCCAGGTAGTTTTGTATCCAATGAATATGTTTTCTTATCTGTAAAATTATAATAATAAGGCAGCAAACAACAAAATATAAACTCTTTTTTGCTCATTACCTAGGTCCACCATTATGAATCTGAACTCGCCGACTTCGAGAATAGGGCTAATTACTCTATAACGCTCATTCGTGTGTCTACAGTAAAATATGATGCTACTGTATGATTTAAAAAAAATATAGAATCATGATAAATTAAGAAAAACATTCAGATTTGGATACTAAATGGAAAAGTTATCTTCAATTCCTTTTTAAGGATTTCCAGAAAGTTGCTGCTCATCAACCCTATTACATTAAAAATAAAATTTGCCTCAAAAGATCTCACATAAGTATACTTTTGTATCTAGAGGATGAAAATAACATATATTATACATTAGCGCTGAACATTTTGTACTGGCTTACGTAATTCATAGAGATTAATAAATTATTAAAATAGTTTATAAAATATTGTAATCTTAGATTTCCAATTACATATACCAAATGACTCTAAGAATATTTTGCTGAATAAATGAAAATTATGCCATATTTGGTTTTTAATGTCTAATTCCATTTCAATCGCGTGATCAATAGTTTTACCACTTGACTAGATAAAAATTCAGCTTTTAAAGGATTAAGTGGCAAAGGAAAGAATAGGTTCCGTGAAATTGGGTCGCGGAATTCAAACGCCGCGAGTAGCAATTATACAATTGGTGACGTAGGTATTCGAATTTAGGGCATTCGAGTGGAAAACAAGTAGAAGCATAGGGACCCATAAATGTGAATTATAGACGGTAATTCCGCGATATAACCCATTCATTCTATTAAGTAGAGATCTCTGGTATTGTGACCGGCCAGTGCATTGTAGATTAAGCAATGTATATTATTTCACGCCGCCATTAATCCACGTATAAGCCCAAAAGTTGTTTTTTTCGAAACGAACAATTTTATTTAAGAGATATAATATATAAATAAAATTTATCTTTTCGTTTTCGCTCTAGATCTAATTATTCATGGTCTTTAAATACATTTCTTTAATTTACAACATTCATTTAACGTGCAAAATAATTTAAAAGAGAATATGCGCGATCGTTCAAAACTAATATTTATAATTTGAAAAATATTCAGTTAACTTAATTTTTTAAATTACTAACTTTATCGAATGTTATGTAAATTTCGATTATAAAAGTTAAGAATCTGATGACTGTAATTCATTATTCTTTATATTTTCGTCCTGATAAGATGAACAAATTAATTCAAGAAATGTTTATCTTTTGATCAGTTAAGACAATGTATCTAATCCTAAATAAACGAGAGATCTCTTCAGTCAAAACTAAGTCTGAAAGCATCGCGTCCGTTTGAAGAAAATTCGCTTTATTTTAAGTGTGAATTTTTCGGCGTTAAGCACAAACCCTCATTGATTTCCTATGGGACAAATGTATATGTAAACAATTATCTATTTCTTTTTCGCGGAATCAATATGTTTTTGGGACTTTTTGTACGTTCAAGTTTAAATTATGCCATTTTAAGCCCAGATTTACTTCATTTATCATGTGCTGAAAAAAAAAAGCACTGCGATCACAAAGTGAACTAAAATAATTCATAAGGCAATTACAATATCCTATTTATTCGCACGGGAATATTTTGCTGCTTATTCGTCTGAGATCGACAACATCTCTCGAATTAAGATTTTTTCATTCCTCTATCTTAAAGATTTTCAAAATTTCAAAGTCTTTAAAGAGCAATTTTTTCCCTTACTGCAACGAATCAAAGAGATACAGAAAGTCATAGAGTGCACTTTTAAACTGAGATTAAATTAACCGAACAGATGCTGGCTTCTAAAATAATAGGGAGACTTGAGACAAGAACTAACAGTAAAGGAAATGGCAATAATTTGGAAAAATCGATCGCTTCTATATTAAAAGAAATGAGATGTTATGAGATTAATGATATGGATGTGATAGCAAAGCGGTAGACGCAATGAGACGCTTCGATTTCGCCGAACAAGTTGGATAAATATAACTAAATAAGAGAGAATAATTTCCTTAAAAAAGGTTTTTTAAAAAATAACTTTTATATTATGCACTAAAAAGGAAAAAATAAATTTTTATTTATTTATCGATCGCGAGTTCGGCTGGTAAGCAGGAAAAAGTTTATAACAATTTCAGTGGAATAAATTCCTTCTTGCTCAACAATGTTGATTTACTAAACGTTATTAAGAACTTTTGTAAATGTTATATGGCGCAAGATAATAAAACCTGTAAGGCGCCATATAACTTTTATAAAAGTTCTTAATAACTTTTAGTAAATCAACATTGATGAGCAAGAAGGAATTATTCCACTGAAATTGTTATAAATTTTTTTCCTGCTTACCAGCCGAACTCGCGATCGATAAATAAATAAAAATTTATTTTTTCCTTTTTAGTGCATAATAAAAAATTTATTTAAAAAAAAACCTTTTTTAAGTAATTTATTTTTTCTTTTTAGTCTCAAGCAATGAAATTTCACGTTCTTCCATGGTTTCTATAAGAAAGGGTAAAGTAAAAATAAAAGTTATATATAACAACCGTTGGAAATCCATAAAGTGTAAACTCAAACAATCTGTGAAAGAATATTTGGTAAACAATATTTCAAGTTATATTTTTTGAAAAATCTGCCTAATTAAAATTTGATGTGAAATGAGGCAATTTTCTTAATCGTTGTAAGTACTTTTAAGTCTTTTAAATTACAAATTTTATATCTAACTAATTTCTGATTCGACCAAAAATGTTAACATTCACCAGTATGACTTAGCATAATCAAAAGTGTAAGAAAGTTTAAACTTCTATAACAAACGACTCAAGACAACCAAGTAACTACTTTCACGAGTGTCGGTATATTTAAAACCCATGAAAGCCTGAATTTTTTTCGCCGTCGGATTTGGTTCATTTTTCCATATTTTGTTACTATATCACCTTAGATGCAGAAATAGTTATTAGTTTTCATTGATCTGTCCCCCTCAGTGAGAAAATGGGTGGTACCAAACGGTACCGCTAGGCTTTAGAAGTTTATAGAAGGTTGTTTCCGCGGTTTCGTATAAATCTTCTGTTTCTTACTTATAATGAGCGTAGACAACTACAAAACAAGCTTCTATTTTTCCGAGTGCTACTATGAGGAAATGACGAATTTTGAAGAGAATTTTGGTAAAAGCAATTTTTTAAAGTTAAGTGATAATTTGCTTTTTAGTGGACCAAAAGTTTTGTTTTTATTTCATATAATGCTACAACAGACGTTTCAATTGCATATATCTGCAGAAGAAAATATGCTGAGCAATTACATCAACAGGTAAATACAAATAAATCATCATCTACTGAGTTACATAGCCATTCTAAAAAAATCATTTCCTCCCCAATGTAAAACATGAAAAATATTCAAAACTGTCTAATGTAACACAGAAAAAAATTATGAACCATTTCCACTGATTTGGTACTGTTTATGTCTTCTTATTGTGAACCTCAATGTTACAATCAACACAAATTCCCACGTCACATTTGCAGCACTTATTGCGGGTTCGGCTAATGCATGTTTCCAGGGCACAACGCCTGCGTACCCCTACAGCGCAGCTCGTAAGTAGGTGATTTATGCCATCATAACGGATCTCATCCGAAACTCCGCAAAGTGCAGAACAAATTCTTAGTGAAATGCTACTGATAGCACAAACTTTTTGTAAAATAGAAAGATAATTTTTATTTTCCAGTTGAGCTGGTACGCAGTGAAGGTGGACAGACGCTCCCGCAAGGAAGGTGTTGGAAACGCTTGAGATAAGTCTGTACCCAGGCGTTGTTCGTGGAGACATCATGCAGCCACGTCATTATACTCCCCCACCACTTCTTCCCTCTTATCCCAATGCGGTATCCGTTTACATTTTCATCCATTAGGTCTGTTCCGCCCATATGCTTGTTGTAATCTGTGAATCTGGCTGGCCGTGGAACTTGAATTTTTCTTTTTTTGTCGGCTGAATAACGACTTACATTTGTAACCGGTTCAACACAATGCACTGTCGACATAGCTGTCACCACAGAATTGTCTGTCCAGCGAACAACAATGATGCCCTCGTCCCGGCTAAGTGTTGAGAGGTAAGTTCCCCTTTCCTTTTGTTCATCGAGTTTTTGTCTAATAGGGGTACGTCCTTTGTAAGACGATTTTCCCTGACTGTACCGGTCCCGTCATAACCTATTGACTTCAGAGTATTCAAAAGATTGAAGCTTGTGAACAAATTATCGAAATAAAATTTCAGGAGAAGAGTTTTAGTGGACCCAGGCAACTCATCTATCATGATCATCAAGGGAGCAGCCGCCTTTCCAAATTCCATGTCATATTCCTCCTTTCCTTTGAAGCTCTTGCCCTGATACACTTCAAAATCAAGCAAATATCCATTTGTATTGTTGAGACACCAAACCTTGAAATCGAATCTGGTAGGTTTTCCCCTTATGAATTGCTTACACGGATGACGTCCATAGGAGGAAATCATAGACTCGTCCAAGTTCAAGAATTGAGATGGTACATAATTTTCCGTGAATTTTTTCTTCAAAAGATCCATGAAAGGTCTCAACTTCCACATTTTGTCATCATTGTTTATTTTTGCATTGACCGCACAGTGGAAAAATCTCATTATTGTAAAAAATCTATCCCTTCTCATAGAGTTATATATCGGTATGTTTCTGGTATCTTCAGCTTGCTCCCAATAACTTCTTTGGGATGGCACAGGTATGTAGCCAGAGAGGAGAAGAACGGCAATGAAAGCCTTCATTTCTTTTCTCGTGATTTTAGGATATGGGCAATTCATAAAACCAGCATAATTGTTTGCCTCTCGGACTAAAAAATCAATAATTTCGTCATCGACAAATTTTTCAAATATTTCCACAGGAGTTGGTGAAAAATCAGGCTCCGAAAAAGTATAAGATTTTTTAGGGAGGTCATTACTCACCCAATTGACCTGTTTTCTCACAGTTTTTTAAAATTTCTTTTCTCTCAGATGCTTTATCTTCTCCGTCAGACACGATTTTCCTTTGAAGGATTCACAGGTTCGTCGTGAGAAGTAAAGGTGAGCGTCGCCCGCGTCAACAGTGCTGCAAGCACGGCGCCGAGTATTTCGTGCTGCAATGGTGGTGCGACCGTCTCCTCCACTGTCAGCATCCCCCAAATTCTCAATGGACTCCTCAACAGGAGTTCCATGGCGTAAGAATCGCGCGGAAACTGTCGTCAGGACCAATTAACAGGGTGCGCGCAGTTGGCGGCCCGAGAGATTGTTGATTGTTCCGCTGTCGTCCTCTTACGCTGAGTCCTCGTCAGTTATGACAGTTGCTTCTGAAGGTTCGATGACGATATGATCCGGATCAAGTTCGTCATCTTCCTCTAAAATAGCCAAAACTTCGTGAAGGGTCAAGCCGTCTCTGCGAAAGCGTGAATAATATTTTATATGCGAATGATATCGTTAGTGAAAGATAAAATACTCAAAACGGAAAGTTTGGTATAGTCTGTATTTCATGTACGTCCGTTTACACTTTCAATAACAAAAGCGTATTGCAAATAAAAACAGACGATGCAGAAAAACCAAAGAAAACGTCTATAAAAATTTGTATGCCTGAAAGACACGACAGCGTCCTAGCGATACCAAACGGTGCCACAATAATTCAACTCGTTATTAGCCAAAATTACTGAAACGGCAGGATGATGAACTTACATGATCCTACACTACAATACATCATAAGTATGAATAAACAGAAGTCAAGCCATGCAAGCATACAATAAGAGAATAAAATGAAACTTACAAATACGTAGCATCCATTTCCTCGCTTTTGTGCCCTCCTCGAAAATAGGCTTCTAATAAACGTTGTCTGCTGCCGGCCTTAACATGCCAACTGGCGACTTACTGCAGCGAATTGTTTCATTCATGTGTTTACTACGCAACAAAGTGATTGTCTGGTAGAGATGGCGCAGGGTGGAGGCTTGGCGCGTGATTTTCAAAATACTTGCAAGTGGTACCGCTAGGATTTAATGGGTATACGTAAGAAATAGTAACTCTATCCCATACTGGTTCTTAGCTATTAATTATTATAGAAAAAGTTCAAACTACGGAATAGTTTACTTTGTAGAGATATACGATGTAATAAGCAACCATTTCTTCAGTTTTTCGTAGTTCATATTTCTGTGTGTGTACCACGCCATCTATCACATTTTCGATTATCTACTAGATGTCAGGCAAAGAGAAAACGCTAAAAATTGCTTATAATTGGAATTTTAATAGGATATATTAGTGATTCTGCGTTATAAAAATACAAATTAAATGAATCCCAAACTCATTAGTAGTGTCGGTGGCAACACCGCATGTATTTTCACCGTTCCCGTGGGCTGCTACCAATCTTGCTATAGGTGACACAAACCTCCATATATGTTAGTGATTAATAAATGCAAACACTTGTTGACTTAATGCTAATTATTTCCATGTATTTTTATGAAAACTCTTAGTTTTAAGCCAACGAATAAGGAATATTCCAAGTCAAAATTTACTTAAAACATTAATGAATCAAATGCTTATATCGGGAGCGAAGATTCAATTAGATAGCAAACACACTTCGACTAACTCCGACCTTACGTCTAGCAGCCGAAGAGCAGTCGCCGTTCCGAAGGCTACAAGAGTCGAACATTCAGCTTTGTTGTGTGTATCTGCATATGTAGCGAGACCACTTCTCTTTTCCATCCGTTTAGCGAATAAGGGCGTAGATATCTGTTGAATAGAGAAAAACTTCATTAGGAACATATAAAGGGATAAGACTTCACTGACGAATTAACTGATATGAAGAAAAATATTATTCAGGCATTTTCATACGTTTAATAAACTGTTTCTAGCGAATAGGTAAATTTATATCTTTAGTAAGCAAGAACTTACAGTTCTCAAGAACGATGGACATTAATTTAGAATTTATGGAATTAACTCCGACTGAAAGTATTACTTGTCAGATGATTATTTTTTTGCTGCGAATTAAAGGTTTTGCCGAAAAATAAATAACGAAAATACAATTTTATCGAAAGGCCTCACTTAACAGTGCAACAATAAATGTCTACGAAGAAGCACCGGAAAATATATTTCATGGCAATGTGTTTATTCTAATTATCGGTCAGGGATGGAGTTCAATTCTCAATCAACCCTTGCACGACTGCGAATACAGTTTCATTGATACGTGCCGTCAATTCGGTGAGAAGCACGCCACGAATATGAACGAATGTAAACTGTGATTGATCGTAAAAAGAAAGTCCACTCGCGCGTCAAACTTTCAAGGTGTGTTTGTTCTTCCCAATTAGAATCATCGATGCGCACCTGCATTCTCTCACTCACCCGCACCTCCCCTCACCCGCACCCACACACCTTCACCCATCCACACACACACACGTCCCGCTGTTCTCCTTCCCACACGGACGCTCTCTCTCAAGGAAGTCCCACGCCCTTTCTCCCATCTCTCCTCCCGCCCTCGCCCTCCTGCATCCGCCCCTCCCGCCCCCTCCCGCGTCCATCACCTTCAGCATCTCGGCTATGCGTATTTATTTCTTTTCGCTGGAAATGTTGCAAATCACGGCGATGCGACACCCAGTTAGTCGGTGGCGGCGGCTACGTAGAACTGGGTTAGGCAAATATGTGTCCCCTCTCGCCCCTTCCCCCATTACCCACTCCCTCCCTCCCCCTCCTCCCCTCCTCTCCCATCTATCTCCTCCCTTCCTCTTACCGACGACTCCGAGGGCGTACTCGTGATTTCGGTACTGTAAAGAGAATCCATATTCCCACGCGCCCACGCCTTCTACTCTTCGCCATTCTCGCGCCCACATTTTCCCCGGCGCCTTCAGGTAGAGGCGGTGAGGAGATGGGAGTAGAGGCGTCTGTGTGGGGGGGAGGGGAGGGAGGGGGGAGGGAGGGGGGGGGGGGGGAGGGGAGGGAGGGGGGAGGGAGGGGGGGGGGAGAGGCAGCATTGGAGGGAAGGAGGAGCGAGGTGCATCCGTTTGACGTGTGTTTCGCAGAAAGGCGTAGAAACACTTTAGAAAAGATCTAGAACAGAACAGGACTGAAATTTGGGGAATAAAGCGGAAATAGATCTATAAAATCATTGGAGACGAAGTTTGATTAAGATTTATGGTATTTTCGTAATTATTAAAATATTACTGCTCTAAAGAAAAAGAGTTTAACCTCTTCCGTTTCCGTACAAGTTGAAATTCCAAAATAATTGCCTAAATGTAACTATCAACTAAATATGGAATTGATTAATTTATTAACTTAATTTTAGGCAGCCGCTAATCTAGGCGGAGAGAAAAATCGATCATCTATCTCTACAGAGGTAGATCGATACTAGTTATTACGTTTTGAGCCCTCGACGCTAGGAAATCGTTCTCGGCTGCAAAGAATGTTACACTGCAATAAATGGGACACTTCTCAGCAAATATGTATAAAGGCAGTTTGTTCTTAAAATAATAAAATGAATAAGCGCCAAAGGATAGAATTAAAATCGTTTTCTCCTAAAATACTTGATGTAATTCTTAAAGTGATATGGTAAATAACAAATAACCAACCTAATTATGAATTGAATATAAGGTGTGTAAGCTGAGCATATAAATCGGAAACTCGAGAATTGCATAGTGTAACAATACAATACAAACAGAAAGCTATAGAAATGTGGATTAATAATAAATGATAATGACAAATTAAATTACTATTAAGAAATGTACATATACATGTATAAATGTCTTTTCTCACAATAGTCTTTTGTTATATAGTCTTTCCAGACAATAAATAATAGCAGTAAAATTATTTACTTTCTAAGGGTTATAAGAGAAAGTAAAGGAGAGAGAAAAGCGGAGAGAGAAGGAGATAGAGAAGGAGAGAGGGAGAGAGAGAGAAAAGGCGAGATGGAGAGGGGGGGGGGGGGGGAGTGAAAAGGCCACGATGTTCCAGGAAAATTGGAGAGCAGCCTCGCACAAGCCGTTAAGTAAAAAAACAAACTCGGCATAACGTAGTTGTTCCATGGAAGCGGAGCGAAGAGGTTGAAGTGAGAAGGAGGAGGGGAAGGGGAGATATTGTTGCTTATATTGACCACGTAACTCATACGGGACGTCTGAAATAGCATACGTGCGCCACTCGGAGAGCAGACGCGGTCACACGTGTCGTGCTATAAGGGAGGAGAGAATCAAGAAGAGATAAGGGGGAATGGGAAATAGAGAGAAGGGTAGATAGGGATACAGAGATACGTAGGAGGTTAGAGGGGAGGAAAGAAGGATTGGTGGGCAGGGTGTAAGGAGCGGGGTGTAGGAACCGGGGTGTAAGGGGCGGGGTGGGCGGAAATCTCGACTCTTCTTGAATGCCAGTCATGCGCGGCTCCTCTCTTGCTTAGCGGAATTCGACGTGAACGGTAGAGAGAGAAGAAAAGTCGGAAAATGCGATGGGAAGGAAGAAGTGGAGGGAGGGAGAGGGAATGAGCGGCGTACGGAAAACGCGAAGGGTGCAATCGAGGAGAGGGGAAACCATTTTACTCGGACGGCGGAAAAGGAACTTTGTGCTTACTCGCCGTCGCCTTTTCTCTCTTCCGACTTCGCCATCTCGATGGAGGGAAAAGAGAATGTCTGCATGGAGGGTGGTGAAATGGAGAGGGGGTGAAGGAGGGAGGGAGACCTTGTAAGTGGAGACATATGAGTGGGAGAGAGTGTTTTCACTGTAGAGTGGTCTTCCACTTGCCTTCGTTTCGATTTTGTCACTCTACTGCTATTTCCTATGTTTCTTCGGTAACTCGAGGAAATCTTGGAATCTCCCTATCTTAAACGCAGATCGCTTATTATTTGGTGGCATTTCTTGATTTGTAAGAATGTAATCGTCAGACTGAAAAAATAAAAATAAATAAATATACCTTTTTAAATTATACTATTTTTACAAAGCGCTCTGAAATATATAAAATAAATTCTTGTGTTCAAGAAAATAACTTGATCTTAACCCATGAACTCGATACCTCCACCACTATATGTTATTAAGTCTGTCTGTTCCTTTACGCACACCCACATTTCTCAGCCGATTCCGACCAAATTTGGCGCAATTGTAGGTACCAAGGGGAAGGTTAATGCGTGGTTTTAGTGTCCGTATGTCCACTTGATTCAAAATGGCGGCCAATTGTCTGACTCTTCTTTTATGCACACCCACATTTCTCAACCGATTCCGAACAAATTTGGCTTGATTATAGGGGGAATTAAGGGAAGGTGGGGAACTAAATGGAATGTCAACACGGGGTTTTATGGCCCGTCTGTCCGCTTGATTAGAAATGGCGGCCGATTTAAACGTTAAACTACGCGTATTTTTTTTAGTCCTACTATTGGTTTGAATCAAATTTGGTACGAGTAATTCATTAGTGATTTTTGTTTTTCTCTACAGGTTTTATTCAAAACGGCAGCGGATTGAATTCTTAAAAACCATGTATCATTTGGAATTCCGATCGGATATGAGCCAAATATCCCTCGGCAACGGCGGATATTTCTGCTAGTAAATAAATAAATTAAATATGTAAAATATACTTTTATATGCACTAAAAGGTAAAAGAGAAAAAGAAAGTTAGAAATGTTTCGAAGTCCATGGAAATGAAAACGATTATCAATTCATAAATTAGATCAGAGTTTTAAACTTAATTATGGAATTTTCTAAAGAATTGAATAAAAATTTTATATGACCTTAACTAAACGCTTTATCTTTTACTTGGGCGAGTTACAACACAACGATTATTACCAAATTTACTCATTTTCATCGAAATTTAAGGCAGATTTTAATATAAAAATCTAATTAATACGATTATCACTGGAAATTTAATTAAATTGCAGCAAAAAATATTGTGGCGATAATTTTGAATGATCAAATTTCATAATATACAAGCGATTAAAATGCCAGATGAATTGAGTATTCGCAATTCTACTTTTGCATTAAACAATGAATTGGGTGTTCGCAACTCTACTTTTGCATTAAAACGGGAAAATCGCTAAAGAAATAATTCATCTGAAAATTCCGATAACCTGACAATTTTAAAACAGGCTCTCCAGTCGTTTAAGAAGAATTTAAATTCCTTGCCGTCAGAGGCAACCAGTTTATTATAGATTTTTGAACTTTGAAAAAATGAAAAGTAACAGCCTTATTTAAATTTGCATTCTTTATTGCAACACTTCATTATACATTACACATTTCGTGTAGTCGTATCTTATCCGAAACAATGAAAATCACACTGACGACTATTAACTGCAGCAGCAGACATTAGAGTAACATTATAAGGCTGGCACAGCGGTTTAAGAGAGCACTAAGTCTCCAACTACTAGTTTATGCTTACATCTAAAAACTATTTAAAACTAAATCATTTTAATAAATCTAAAATAAATAAACGATAATACAGATACGTTGGGCTAGGAGTAACATAATGAATTTGACATGATAAAAGTTATTACAAAACTCAGTATTTAGCATCGCCCGCATTATAAATGAATTTCCGAAACGCCTTGTTATTTGGTCCGCTCACATCAATCACGCGTATGTTTGTCCCGCTGTCCGGATTGCTCGCTTCTCAGTTGTTGCAGAGGAAAATATAGAAAAAAACGATGTTTTCATTTTATTCCAATTTCGGTCAAATGTTTGCACGGCAAAACCGGATCATTTTTTACTGTCATTTTTTCAGAAACGGCTTTCGTGCTTTTAAAGATATATTTTTATAATAATTAACAAGCTAAAATAAACCAACGGCGATGCGATAACTTCAAAAATAATGCACAAAAAATATATTTATCACAAAAGAGAAAATTTTAACTCGTCCATATTAATTCCAAAATTCTATCCGCCATTCATCGATAAGTATTGACAGCTTCGTAAGATTAATAACGTTTTTCGTTTTCAAGAAAATTTTCTAAAATTTTACTCATACAGTTGTCTTCAATAAAATTCCGGTTAATTAAACTGCAGCGCAAATACGGCGCTCGCGAGAAATAAAAATAATCGCATTTCTCGTTATTACCTAATAAAAATTGAAATGAGTGCTCACTCAACGCGAAAATCGTGGCGGATGCAAATCCACTGTTGGTCGTGCAGAGGGCCCAAGCGATGGAGAGGGCCCTCGGGCAGCGTTTGGATAAGGACACAGCGGTGGTCTCTTTCCCGGGAATTCTATTCTATACGTTATTCCGAACATAGAGGACGGAGATCTTGACCCGAATTCCACGAAAGAGATTAACTTTCGCGACGCTATTCCGCACGGCATCTTTCTCTCAGCGCAAAACCAACCGACGCAATTTTCCTTTGTTCATCTCTAAATTTCCCCATCCGAATCACCGAGAAATAATTCGATATATGAGAGATTTCTAAGATAGAATCCGTGAAAGAAGAATCCAAAAAGAATAAGAATTTGGCGGCGTTTCGAAAATAATGCTCTTCGGCGTTTTTATGGGATAGCAAACGGAAACGTGGGCTGTTATGTGGGACTAAATCTCAATCGTAATTTCTATCGCGCTTATTATAAGACTATTATATATAATATGCGACTTTTAATTTACTGTCGCAATGCTTCGAAGTACATATTGTTAACACATCAAAATTACATATAAACTATTTTCATTTTATGTAAATAAATAAAATTTTAAATTGCAGAATTATGCATATCATCCGTTTCTCCGTGATACATGAATTCATGATGATTAATCTCCGAGCAAAATGAAGCTTTTTGGATTTTAAGGGCTGCGCAATATATCACCAGTTCGTTTTAAATCTTTAATCGCGCAAAATAATTGAGAAATGCCTGACAGAAACTTCAATCCGAACAATGAATATGCGCGCTAGAAAAGTGCATTCCTCAAAACTCGGAGAGATGGAGTGAAACGCCGCTGCTCCTCTCATTTCCAGCTCCCTTTCACGCAGCAGTTGCACCATTTTTAATATCGTCCGCATTAACGCGTTTCCTCGATCACGTTTCCATTTTGCAATTTCTCAGTTTAACTTTTCCTCGCGAATACATGCACGCAAACGCTCATCCTTTCCCAAAATGCCTCACTTTATTTTTTATTTCAATTCCATCTCGTCACGTAACTGAAACACATTCTATCAGATACATACGTTCTCTCGGCACACGCGAATCCATTCAGTACGCTATTCCGCGGTCATTCTTCACCTCAATCCGAGTGTTTTTTGCCAACCCAACCCACCCCACTCCCCCCTTTTCATATCTCGCCATTACATCGCTCTCTCTTTCTCACATTGGTTTCTGCCTCTCTCCTAATTCCACATGTTAATCTCTTCTTTCTCCACACACCTTCCTTCCTTCTGCTCCCTTCACACATCGTCTTTTTCTCACACTCACCTCTCGATACGTCATCTCTCAGTTACACTCCGCCCACTTCTGTCTTCTCATTCCCATCCTCCCCTCTACCTCCCCTCTACCTTCCCCCTGCCTCCCCTCTTGCTCTCCCCTCCCGTTCTCCCTTTTTGTCCGTATTCCTTCCATTCGACCCTCCGCTTTCGCCCTCTCCCCCTCCTTCTTCCTTTCTCTTCCCATAAATTGCTAATATTGTCCATTATCCCGCACACGTCTTATCTTTTCTTATTGGAGAAAAAGCGAAAATATGACACTCATTTTCCGCTTACGTGGTAGGCACGCGTTGAGAGGGTGATTTCGGGAGCAAACCACGTCGGCACGCTGAAAAGTTTCCTTTCTATCTATTTCCTTAATCTTTCCCGTCACTTCGCTTTGCCATTCCTCTTTTCGTGCTCGCTCTCTCGCTCGCATTCCATCTCACGGTCCATTGTGAGATTCCTTCGTACGAGTTCAACATTTCCAAATAACTGGATGAACTCCGATTTCTACCTCTGTAAAGTCGTGACCTGAACCTGCCGCATGACCTACGACGGCTTATTCTACTGATGCTATGGAAACTGGTTATTTTTTTACCATGAATTTGATGGTCAGTGGGAAAAGAAATTCCGTTATAAAAACTATTGCTTCCACGCATCCACTGATTAGCATTGAATTCACAGTTGTCATCAATTATTTGATGTTTTGCGCATGTGTCACTCGGTATGAATGCACGTGATATGCATAAACAATCCATTTCAAAGGGATTAATTACATTCTGTTAAATATATCCATATTTTCTTTCTAAAACATTTAAATTTAATCCCCTTTTGGGAAATATCTACGTTCAATTTGCATTGAAAGTGATTTGAATCGATAGAGTAAAGAAATTAAAATACTATTTGAGAATGAATGGATATTTTTTATCGGTAAAAAACTTTTGATTGCAAATGTTGAGGAAGGCAATAAGCTGAGATGAATCGTCGAAATTGATTAAGATTCAGTTTTATCGCTATTTATAGTTCCCCACGAATAACGTAAAACATCTCTTGCATGTTTCAACGTAGTCATTCACATCAATGGGATGACTAAGAGAGGAAGGGGGAGCAAAAGAAAGCCTGTGAATGCTCTAGCACTGTTAAAACTAGAGATTTTCTGAAGGAGCAAATCTGGAATTAACTAACGCATGAAAAAGTTACTATCGGAGATCTCAAAGTATTTTTACAATCAGGCTAAGTGTATTAAGATAGTATCCTTTTTTTATGTTTTACAAGATGGGAAAGGTGCCTGATTAATTACGTTTCCTATTAAAATTTTGGAAAATACATAATTTTCGGAAGCACTTTGGAAATAAAAACATGAAAAATGGAAGGACGTGGGAACAATGTGTCAGCGGAATAGACGTTAATTCTTATGTGACATAAAAGAGGGCGTGGACCAAAAGAGAACGTGCTGAACCCTATCGGGCGAGGGAGAAGAGCTGATAAAAAAGGATCACAAGGAAGATATTGACGGCGCAACCGATGGAGAACGAGACCGGAGAACGGCATGACGTTGAGTGATAGTTTCCTCCCGCCTTCCACCAGAGGTCCTACGATTCGGCGTAACGGTCAATTCGCAGACACGCATCCTCAATTTGCGGATCAATTTTAGGTCCGCCTTTGAGCGTCCGGATGATCGGTTCCGATTCACTCGCTCCACAGGTAATGGCGTAACCTAGACTCTCGTGTGTCTCGCCGCTCTGCGCAAATATTGCTTATTCGGCGAATTCTTTTCCGTGACCGATGATGACAGATAGCGATTAAACTACCATTACCAATTTAATAGATTAAAAACACTCGAATGGGGTATTTTTCTGTAGGTAATTTTCGTGGACACATATCACATTGAGACGTGAGCAAACATATGAGAATAATGTGAATTTATAACTGAATTCGGAAACAAATCCACTCTCGCGATAGGAACAAAAAGAAACATTATTAAACGTCTACGACTCAGGTGTCAGTATATCGACTGAGCAACAAATATTTAAACGGCTAACGCGTTGGTAAATAAATAACTTAGTAACACATGCACTATATCGTTGATGTAAAATTATCTGAGGTGTAGTGATCCTTTTTGATTTTGCTTGAAGAGCAACAAGGATAAACTAAATTCAAGGAAAAGTTCCAAACGGCCTGTTAACTAAACCTCTCAAAATGTGTTAATTTTAATAGCCGAATCCTCATTTTACGAGTAAAACGGGTTCACTAAAATAGATAATGTAGTAAACGTATGAATGCTAAATGAAGGACTTACATTGAATGGAAAGTGTAAAAATCTTGGTGAAGAAATTTTCTTTAAAATTCATTTGTAAAAACGATCATAACTTTAAACGAAGATTTTTCCATTCATCTAGCCAAGTACTAAGAATAAATTCAACATAAATTGTTAAATGTCCGAAATTTTTGCGTCTTACATCGATCTAAATTGCATAAAACACACCAATTCTTGTATACGAAAACGATATTGAAGTATTAACGCGCGTCTGAGACAATAAAAAATTATATAGGGAAAAAGCATATTTGTTTTTTGTTGTGTGACTTTGGTCCTCTGATCCGTGAATTATTCCACATCGTTATTTAATACCGGAAATGTCGGGATAAATGATTCTTCTGGTGTTAATTCGTATTATTTTATTTCTATTATTTTATGAATGAAAGTTTTTGACTGATGAATAAAATTCGATGGAGGATTTGATATTCTCTGAAAATGGTATCGCGCACCAACTCGAGTCTAATAACCCTAGAACTACCAAGCGATTTTCACTAACATGGACTACCAAGGGGGGAGGGGGGGGGGGGGGGCTCAGAGGTCTACCATCTAAAATACTATGAGGCCATAGTAATGTTTTGAATCAATTTTTATATATTTAGAAACATCATAGGAATAAAGCTATGTAATTTTAATAAAGTATTTGAAATTATATGTACATTATCTGTTATAAAGATAGAAATGTTTGCATAAGAACAATTTTTTTACATTTTTCCCCATTTAAAGATAATAAAAACAATTTAATCTGCTACATCTGACACAACAATTTAAACAAACAACACGATTCATACTGTGCTTTCCACACACATGGTGTTTGCACTGTGGACATGTCATGGTGGATTTTCCAGGGTTACTATACTTATATTTATTGGAAAGGGGTTCATGGCAACACATATAAAATCTCCCACGAATGGGCTGTTGTGGTTGAGGTGGAAAATCTGTTACTAATTTTCTATCAAGAATAGTCTCCATAGCTATTGTAGTTGGTCTCTGGAGCCCTTTCATATTTTTTGCTTGCTCCTTAACTTGGAATTTTACCAATTCTATTCCCAATTCCTTTAGAAATATGCAGCACAGTTTATTTTTATTCTCACACCAGTCTGGGAAGTTAAGAATAAATATACTATATGAATTGATCCCGACTATGTCAATAAAAGTATGGAACATCGAAAGCGGCCATCTCCTCGTGCCTCTCTTTGTAGTATATGTACTTCCTTGCCATCTGATCTATAGTATTGACCCCTCCTTTCCTGGAATTATAACAAATATTTATCTCCGATTTCTTGGTATCATATGGCATCTTCTGGCTCGCGACGAGTTCTTTTGAAATGGAAAAATTACAAACGGGGAATGCAGTATGTTTTCATGACGTAAAATGCACTCTTTTCACCCTCAACGTCTGTGCCCTGGCTTGGGCCACTATTCGTTTGGGAAGGGTCATTCTTTTCCTGGCTCTGAACCCGAGGTTTTACGAGACCGCGGGTTTGACAGCCCCTTCTTTTTGCTGTGATACTGTCATAAAACGACCACTTTGCCATATTGTTTATTGGTATGCACCAAACTAATGTCGCATTCATATTGAAAGAAACTAAACGAAAACCCTCCCACATCCTTGCTTGCATGTAAGGTTTTTCACGCAGATACATTGCTCTATGAGAAAACAAATGACCTATTAATAAGGAGGGTGTGGAAAAGAATGAAATGCAACATAATATGACTATAAATAGCAATACTGGGAGGCAGGAGTTGCAAGAATAAAATCAGAAGGTCGTCTATAATTTAGGCCACCCGCTTGTCAAGGCATGCAGCCAATGAAGAAATAATTGGCAGAAAATTGAAATATGCTTGGTGGGAAACCTCAAGTAATTGTTATCTATAAGTCTTTGCATAACGTGATTAAATATCAAGACGTCTCCTTTATTTTTAATAAAGATACAGACGAAAACAAAATTTGCGGGCCTCGGAGGCCCCTCCTTGGTAGTTCTAGGGTTAAGCAAAATAAGCTTGAGGGCATACCCGCGCAAGTGTTGAAAGATTTAGCCTCCAAAATCGTACTTTATTTAAAAATAATATTCGAAAAATCCGTTGCACATGGTACCGTTCCGAAAGACTGGAAACTAGCATACGTAACGCCCATCCACAAAGGTGGTGATAAAGAGAACCCCGAAAATTATAGACCGATTTCCTTGACGTCATTTTCGTGTAAGATTCTAGAGCATATAATCGTAAGCTCTGTCATGGCTATTTAGATGGTCGTTTGTCGTTAAGCAAAAGCCAACAGGGGTTTCGGAAACGTAGGTCATGTGAAACGCAGCTCGCCCTGTTTGTAAATGATTTGTTGCAATGCGGAGAGAAAAACACTCAAGTTGACGCCGTTTTCATTAACTTTAGAAAGGCGTTCCTTAAAGTACCCCATAGGAAATGAATATGAAAGCTAGAAAAGTACGGAATCAACCCGAATATCATGAGTTGGATAAAAGATTTCTTCTCTAATAGAGAAGAGTTAGTAGTTATCGATGGGAAATGTTCCTACTCGGTTAAAGTCGCATCAGGTGTTCCACAAAGAAGTGTCATAGGCCCACTACTATTCCTAATATATATAAACGATATCTGCTCGGTAGTTCGTTGCAAAAGCAGACTTTTCGCAGATGACAACGTCTTATATAAGGAGATAAAGAGACAGGATGACAAAAAATCGCTCCAGGAATATTTAAGCGCCGTTTCACCGTGGTGTCAAGAATGGCAAATCGAAATTAATCACTATTTAAAAAATCAAGAACTCCATAACCGTACAAAGTACTTTTTACGGTTAAGGAATTTTTAATTTTTTAAATATCCATCTCACCGTAGTCTCCAACGCTTTTTTAATTGAAATTAATCACGGCAAATTTTCACTCTCGAGTTTCTGGGTAGGCAAGAACAATGAATTAGACTCGGAGTACAGAACTAATAGATAGAATATCCAATCTACTGAATACGTAAAATATTTAGGAGCAACATTTGTCGTGATCTATAGTGGAATATGCATATGTGAACGGCAATAAACGCAGCCAACAAAAATTGGGCTTAGTATGCTGTGGGTAGCAACACAAAACAGGTACGAGAATCGTGTTATATATCATTGGTCAGATCTCAGGTCGAATACGCTTCCAGCATATAGGATCCGTATAAAAAGTGACATATACTCGAGTTAGAAAGAATCCAACGCAGAGCAGCCAGATTTGTAAAGCAAACATATGAGCAAAAATTAAGCATCACATCACTGTCGAAGGAGTTGAACTGCATGTCGCTAGAGGACCGCAGACTTAGCGCTAGGTTATAGTCTTTTGAGACATTTAGGTCTAAAATTCTACTAGAGGAGGTCTCAGGAATAATAGATGCACCTACTTACATGGGTAGGCAGGACCTCTAAGATAAAATACGAGATATCCACTGTAGGACCGAGCGATTTCGGGGTTTGTTTTTCCCAAGGATCATACGAGACCACAACAGAGAGTGATACCCGCAAGAGAACTTGTTAGGTAGGTTTTGGTGCGTTGCACCCCCTGCCACCAACCAATCCGATGATTTGCCGGGTATTACGTAGATGTTGATGTATGGTGTGTGATATCCAAATATTTTAATAAAATTGCATTATATGAATAAGAAATATCCTCTTGAAGGTGATAAAATCATTTTAACCTGTGTTTTTCTTGTTATATTATATAGAAAAACAAAATTTTACCTTTTCAATATAGTAAAATAAAGAATACGAGATTACCTATCAATGGGAAAAGGCGTATATTTAAAGCGATATTATGAGAATAGTAATTATGAAAACTATACAAATAGAAACTCAATATTTGTACTCTTACGGAGAGATGTTTCTTATTTCAGAACATTGGAATCTAGCGCAAACATTAAATATAAACAGGAATAACTTCAACTGTTAACTTTAAATTAGTTAGAGCTTTCAAGCATTGCAATGTTGAAATCAAAGTTATCTACGTGGAGAAAGTTTTCTCGGGTTTCCAGCCGGGTGGTGTGGAACAATGCTTCCTACGTCCTACGTCTTTACGATTATACGAGATAGGAGCTAACGCCATAAATACTTGGACGTCTATTTGTGCATGTAGCAATCTATCAACAGCCGCCCCTCTCTATTTAACTCCTTCTTTGCCACACTCATCCTCAACTCCTCTTGCTCTACCCCATCTCACCCTCATTTTCTTAAACCTCTATATTCCTCTCTCAATGGAATTAAAATTACGTCAAAAGTACAGTCAGATCGCTTAGCCTTCCTGATAGTCATCGCGCACTGTTAAACGGATCGCTCTAACCATCGTTATAATAAAAAGCAATTCTTTGTCTATAACGCTAACTTTTCTCTGTCTATAACGCTAACTTAAACGCTAATAACTCGAGAAGCAATGAAGATAAAAACTCGAAATTTGGCAGGAATGCTTGATTAACACTTTTTCAGGTGATGACGAATTTAAATCGCGAAAAATTCCTTGGTTCGACTCCAATAGAGGCATTTCCATTTCCCATTACTTAACATGTAAAACGCGATTTTTCGACGTACAGGCTTTTATTCATTTGGAAATTAAAATTAGAAGGAATTAACCTACGACCTTCGGATTTGAACCATTTTGAAGAAAAAATTATAAAGTTTCTTATTCTGTTCATCTTTTTTCGCCCACAGATCGAAATATCCCATGTCAAACGTTTAATTTACATATATTATGGAAATCTTGCCATTTTAACCGAATGTTGCCATGGTAACTAATTATATTGTTAGACCTCAAAATCCGATTTTTATATCAATCCTTATGGGTGTAAGCATTCTTTGAATGTTTTTAATACGAGATAGGGAGGGAGAGAGAGGGATTGTAACGGAGGGGGAGAGAGAGGGAGGGAGGGAGAGGGAGGGAGGGAGGTAAGGTTAATTAAAGATATCCCGTCATATGGACGGGCAATTACACTATATGGGTATAAACGTCCTTTGAATGCTTTTAATACGAGAGAGGGGGGGGAGGTAGAGGGGGGAGCGAGTGGGAGGGGGAGAGAGGGGAGTAGAGGGAGGAGGGGGAAAGAGGGGAAGGGGAGAGAGGGGGCGGGGGGAAGGAGACAGTCAGACAGACAAACGAGGGTGTGAGAAAGAGAGAGGGTGTAAGATGGGGGAGGGGGAGAGAGAGTGTGTGAGAGGGGAGGGGGGGAGGGAGAGAAAGAGAGGCAACTATTTTAAATTTAACTAAAGATAGCCCGTCAACAACAGAATATTCACTGGAAATGTTGTATATGGCAAAATATTTCATATGTAAAAGTGTGATATGAATTATTTTAAATGAAAATAATAATAATCTATCTTAACAAATAAAAGAGGATGTCTGTCTGTCTGTCTATCTGTCTGACTTTGGCAGCCATAACTCATCAGAGAATAAAGTTAGGAGCTTGAAATTTTGACAGCAGATTGAGGTTGATCATGGGAGTTGCAATGCCGAATATAATTCAAATCGGACAAGGGGGCCGTGACCCCGGAAGTCACGGTTCGGTCGGTCAAAATTTCAGTTTCTTAAGGATATCTCAGCAACCATTGCACCGATTTTGATGAATCCTAAACCAAAATCAATGTTTTGATGATATACATTTTCTAGCTAAAAATGGACAAAATCAGTCTACTGGGTCGAAAGGTCTTAATGTAATGGCCGGTTCGCTTTGAATGCTTTTAATACGAGATAGGGAGGGAGAGAGATGGATGGTAACGGAGGGGGAAGATGGAGAGAGGGAAGGGATGGAGAGAGGGAGGGGGAGAGATGGAGGGGAGGGAGAGAGGGGAGGGAGAGGGAGAAGGGAAGGAGAGGGTGGAAAGGAGGAGGAGGGAGTTTATACGTTATTTTCCAAAGATTTTCTTCCTTCATTCATCTAAATAGGAAAATGCGGAGCGGTTTTCTTCATTTTTGCTTTATTCGACGGGTGTACTATCTTATTCTTGCGATGCTTAGATGTTACACGGTCGAAGTTTTAGATTCACTAAATCCGTTGAAATTCAACGGGCACTCCTGCAAGTCTATCTATAATTCTCCCGTTGATATTTCAACGGGCGTTACACTAGTTTGAAAATAAAACCACACATTTCCCACCGAGTTGGACAAATATTATCATACTAGCGTAATTCCCGTTGATATGTCAACGGAAGAATTACAGACAGATTGATTATTAATATTTGCATTTAAAATAATTAATAGCACACTATTACATATGAAATATTTCGTCATATATTACATTTCTAATGAATATTCTGTTGTCGTTTAGTAAATGCCTTTGGTTTTTATTTTCGCCTATAAAATTGATATTCTTCTCCCACCTTGTTCTCGTCAGTTCTACATATAATTGTCGATGTGCAAAGACAGGGAAATAAATATATGTATAACGTAGGGAAAATAATTAAATTTCGTGCAGTTAACGTTATGATTGTTTAAAAATTGTATTCTGTGCTTACGAAGAAAGAAAGCTTACTCTAATCTTCAATAATGTTCTCCGTCGTTATGTAAATAAAACTCTTTAAAAGATTTAAATTAAAAACTAACTAATTAATCATTCAGCGGAATAATTTCTTTGAATACTATCTAAACAAATCACCAATTTATTTCAACATTGTACACTGTTCTCTTGACGATTAAATGGATCATTGTATTGGAGATCTTTATTGACAAAAAATAAACTAATTGTTTATCGTAGAAACCGTTACATAAACAAACATAAGTGTTTATTATATATTCCCTTGGTTTTCGCCGAAAGAAAGGTGAGTTGTTGACGTATGTACATGTGGCGCAGACCTATCGGGCAGAATTATAATTATGGCCTGTGACGTCGCATTTATCGTCACGTATTTCTGATAGCACGATTATTTTTTTAAAATATTTATCTTATTTTCTTCATAGATAGGTATGATATTTACGCTAACAAATAAATGTGCCACTCGAATATTAACAACTACCAAAAATATATTGCGATAGAATGCATTCAGTGTTAGCTAACTGCAAAACATATTTTCAAGTGCTCTAATTAAATTTCGCTGTCGGCGTTCCTTACAGAACAAAGTTTATATTATAAAGAATGCCGTGAAATCGTTTCCTCTCCATATCTATCACTCTATGTATAACTCTAATTTTCATCACATCCCTCATTAAAGCCATACTTCCATCTATTTCCCTGACCACCATTCTCTCCCTCATTCCTTTCCTCCCTCTCTCCCTTCCTCCTCTCTCTCCCTCCCTCCATCTCTCCATCAATCTCTCCCTCCATCTCTTCCCCCTACTCTCCCTCTTCCAATCTCTCTTTCCCTCCATATTCCCCCCCCCTCTCTCTCCCTCATTCCATCTCTCACTCTCTCTTCCTCCATATCTCCTTCCTTCCTCCTCTACCTCCCTACTTCTCTCTCCCTCGCTCCATCCCCCATTCCATCCTTCTCTCCCTACCTCTCTCCCTCTCTAACTTCATCTCTCTCCTTCAACCACACGAATCCACATCGATTGCTCTTGTCCGCGTTTCCGGTGGCGCGTCACCCGATTGGTCCGTGACACGCGGCCACTTCCGTCCTTGCTCCAGGCACCGAGTACTTACCTGCTTACGCGTCGCTGAATACTGATAGGGAAAATTGGCTTTCACGGCGTACACGAGAGATAAAAAAATATCCACCACTGCCTTCTCTTTCTCTCGCTTACTCTTCCCCTCGCTTAAATCTGTGTTCTCTCTTCAGCTGCAGTTTGTGCTCCATCTGGATCTCTTCTTTTTTAGTTGTTTTGTCGAATCGTACCGAATATCAGAAAATAAAAAGAAAATAAAAAGAAAATAATGAATGAATTTTATCTGATTATCCTTCAAACATTGTAATTTTAAACATTTTCTATGCATCTGGATTTTCCTCCATCTCGATTAATATATTCTTTCGCTTCATTAACTTAAACTTATTTCACATGTATATTCAATTTTTCACTCCCTAAGTTTTTTCCTCCCGTTGTTAAACATGACAAGTAATTAGTGTTTTGTCTACCATTATCTATTTCCTTGAGTTTCATTGGTCGAATTCCAGTTTATTTCAGACTATTGTATGACTCGTTCGAAGTGCAAACAATGAAAAAATGTTAAGCGACAAAAATGAAGAATAAACCAATTAATTTTTTTAAGCTGAGCTTGATTAGAAAAATCTTGAGTTCAGGTTAATTAAATATATTAATTGAAATTTATAAAAGTGCTTAAATCATTAAATATAAAACATAGGATATAATCAATTTAAAATAAAATTAATTTTTTTAATTATACCCAATATTCTATTGAAATTGTACGTTAGATTTTTAAGAGGACATTGAGAGTTATTCTCTCATTTCCATACGTTTTCTATTCATTTATTGATAGAAATACAAATTTTAAACATCAATTATATCCTAAAAGTGTATGAGAAATACAATATCAACTTATCCTATCAAGACTGTGAACTTTTTTTTATAAATTAATCACAGTATGATCAAGATGGCCATCTTTTTGTTTGAAATTTTACTGAACATATCTGTCTACAAATGCAAATGCATGCATGAGTTCGGATTGTCACCGTTAGAGTCGTCGTCCATTATAATATGAGCTCTTCCAATGTGGCTGGAGAGATATCTGGAAGCGAAGAATCAACCATCATCGCCGCTTTGAAAGCGGCCACTACGAGTATCCAGCCCTAGATCAATATCACACATCTCTCTCTGTCTCTATCTGCGTGTGTGTGTGTATATGTGTGTGTGTGTGTTCAACGCGGTGGATCTGATATCCCGTAGATTTTGCCTGGTAAATTCGTGAATTTCCTGTCATTGAGCAATATACGTTTTTCGACGGAAATATCATTACTTTATATTGGTTCGCATAATATATCTATCTATCTACTATAATATATTTTGAAGTGTATGTTTGTGTATTTGTGTGTTTGTTCATGGAACTCCTCCTAATAACCAAATTTGGTACGATCCTTCCTTACATCCTAACTTAGTGAATGGTCAAGGTTTGGTCAACCGGGATTAATCAGTGCTGCCAATATAGGGGATCAATATTTTTCCATAAGATAACAGGTATGAATCCATTTCTTCACTTGCTAGGTATTTTTCTTCAAACATTAAAATACGTACATATTGACCGATTTCTTTCCTTTTTGCTTTATTCGACGAATAAATCTCTATACTATCTTATTCCTGCGAAGTTTACATTTTACACGGTCTTAGTTTTCAGAAATACGCTATTTGTTTCGAAATTTTGTGGATTTTTCATACTCTTTCCGGGTGTAATCAAGGCGGCCGTCATTGTTACACCCGATTCAATTTGCTTCAGTGAAGATAGATAGACGAAGGTTTAGCGTTATTCGATTCGCACTTTTGTTTAAGCAACGAAACGATCGATGTTTATGGATAGCAAAGTAAATAGATAGTGATTATTATTCCGGAAGCGCTTACTGATGAAAGTAATTGAACCTTCTTTTGTCTATTGAATACTGAAATCTTATATTTTTCTAAGTAAAACCATTATATTTTACATTATAATGTTTATTAACGTAAATAAGCTCACGTATCTGGTGTACATTTACCGGAGTCAGTGTTCAATCATGAACAACTGTACGTTGCTTTTTCACGGGTTTCTTGCTTACAAGACATAAAAGTAAATATTTCAGCGAGGCATAATTACACTAGAAATGAAGATGGCTAAAGTAATATGATAGGAAATAAAATTATCGTTATATTTCAATGCAATAGGCTCGGAAACGGATTGTTACAAGCAAATATGATTAATTGTTAAGAAAACTAATTGTAATTTTAAAAGTATCTACTCTATATTTTAAAGAGTTTGTATGTTGTGCTGTAGTAGCTTCACCAAATCCGTTGAAATTCAACGGGAAATTCTGCTAGTAGTGCTATATTTTACACCCCTCTGCTTCCCACAAAGGTGATAAAGTATTTGTAGTAAGATGGCGGTACGGTGAAATTAAATTATAGAATTGTAGGTTTTTTTAATTTTATTTTTGTAACCCATATGTTGCTCAAAATTATTTTATTTTACATCAAAATATATCCATACGGAAAAATTACGTTACAGATGCAATAAGTGCTAAGCATGTTATACGCTTAATTATTATTCAAGCAAGATTTTTGCTCCTTGTATACCTATTATAATATATGTCAGCCGTCCGTCCACGATTGACTCATTCCCAATCAAATCATCAAATTAGTTTCTGTTTATATATAAATAAACTAACCGATGAATAGAAGCAAATTAGTTCTGAAACTATCGAGTGGTTTCCTGAAATATTATAAAATTCACAATTTAAAGTGTATATAAACGTTTATAAATAAATTATATTCATCTTTTCTGTTTTCGTTAATACCTACCACTACAATGTCTGCTTAATGTTATTCATCAATTTCATTCTGTTTTTAACATTAAACAATACATTGGTTAGGATAAATAAAAAGACGGTTACGAAAATAAATATATATCCAATTATACAAAGAATTTTTAAAGCGATGGTTGGATAAATTTTTAAACTTTGTCAAAAACAAAAAAATATATAAATTTATTTTAATGAAATCACTTTTTATATGCACGAATAAGAATAAAATCTAAAATTCACATAATCGAATGTTCGAGATTTTAAAAGCTATTTCGGGCGTATTATGTGCAGCGTAATATTTAACAGATAAATGTTCACAACTTTCATTGGCCAAAAACTATATTTTTCTTCTTATTTGTGCTATTTTGGAAATTAATTACGTCAATTTTTTTCAAACCAAATATAAATTTCGTCTTTTCCCTCGATCAGTAATTTTTCGTGAGGAGATTTATATATTACAAACCACTAAGAATTATTTCATGACTTCAGCTTTTTCACACACTTTATTAAGACGAACGGAGAGAAACCTAAAACAAATGTCTCTCACCTCAAAATTAGCCGCTGTGTAAATGTGGAACTTATTCGATCAGATGTGATTTTCTTAGCAGAGTCCGCGTTTAAGCCCACTCTTACTCTGAAGAAATATCCTTCCGTTTCTGCGTATTATTTTACCTCTGTAGAACATTTTCTGCTGGAAAAATTCTTGTACAAATTCCGTTCAAGCATTCAGCGTATTTTCTCCTTCATAGTTCTTTTTATGACATTTGAACAGCGAGTACGCCTATCGCTGTACACATTCACAACCACTCGTAAAATAAGTCAAAAGTTCAACCAATTTCAAAACATAATTCTTCGAAAATTATAAGCTAACTTAACTATTTTGAACGTTTATGCTATAATTAGCTTTGTAAAAAAACAGATACACACGCGTAAGTTTATGAAGAGTTCATAAAATTCTATTTGTCACACTTTTATTGTGTACAATTTTATCATTTTCTTATTGTTTTCTCCATATTTTATAATTGTATGGATTTTATGGTTCTGCGGGTATTATTTTTCGATAAAAGTTTCAATGAGCTGCAAAAAGAACGTTTGATTTTACTTTGAACTTCAAGTCTTCACAATATTTCTTTTCCTAAGAATCACAGGAAATAAAAGGGGCAGATATAAATTTCGCAAGTGTAGCTGAAACTTTGGATTACAAACCATTCTCAAAGCTCTTCCTCCATCTCTTACTATCTCAAATTCGATTCTCTCCAACCGACGCCATTCGTGCGACCGATTCCTACTCTCTCTTCCTCTATTATCGGTTCTCCCCCCTCTCTCCCCCATCGGCTCTATTTCTGTCACTCATCGGCTCTCTTTATCTCTCTAATCGGCTCTCTTTATCTCTCTAATCGACTCTATTTCTCTCTCTCTCTCATCGGCTTTCTTTCTCTATAATAGGCTTTCTTTCTCTCTCTCTCTTTTCTCCCCCTCCACTCCTTAATTCTAACCTTCCCTCCTACTCTTCTTCCCCCTCCTTCACTTTTTCTCTCATCCTCTTTCCAACACCACTTTCTCCTTCCTCTACAATTCCATTTCGCGCATGTGCCCATTCTTCCCCTCCCCCTCCACCAACCCAACCTCCCCTTTCCCTCTCCCCACCACCTCCAATATCCCTTCCCCCTTCCCAACCCCTCCTATTCTTCTCTCTCTCTCTGTCTTTCCCTCCCCCTCCTATCCTCTTCCATTCTCCCCACTCGTTTCAGTTTTTATACCGAATTTGTCATTTTTGTAATATTCCGCCGGCAGCAGCTTAAAATAATACAAAAAATTGGGCGTGGGTTTGTTTGCACAGCTTGTGTAAATATAAGCAACCTAATTGCTCGGAAACGAACGATCCTCATGTCTCGCGACGTCTCCTAAAAAACGCATTGCGACGCTGAAAGGAATATCGAATGGCATTTTCATACGTGTCCTTAATTTCCTTGAGAGATACTACTAATACTACTATTTAAATAAATTTCTTTTGCTCAGATTATCATAATTATCGAGAAATACCTTTTCCCCAGTATTTTCCTCTCAACTGATACATCGGTTTCACACTAAACCCTACTTTACTTTGATTTTTATTTTCAATTGTTTTATTTGACTATGTCCGTCTAATTAAATTCTCTGGACTATCTCAAATTTTATAATGTAGTTGAAGGGCTGATTGCGCAGAATATTCTTGAAATTGATAGTCTGGCAATCTTAAAGCAAATATTTTTCAGAAAAGGGACTAAGATAATCAATGGAGTTATAGTGAGATCTTCTTTGTGTGTTTAAGAAAATAGTCGTTCAGTAACATTTAAAAACCGATAAATCTCGATCTCCAATTAGTCTATTATAACGTTGACCTCGGTGGATTACGTATATGAGTGAAACTTATAGAGAAGGATTATAGGATTTTACGCAGGCAAATATTTGTGTCTTGATCGAAGCAACAAAACGAAGTCGATATGTTTTGTTAATTCTAATTTTAAGAATTATATTTTTTGTAGAACAAAGGAAAATCGTGTGCTAACGACACCACATGTTGAGATATCCCTAATGAATGATGAAAGCGTTGAGGCGCTTCATCCGACATCACTCATTCACTGTCTTGCTTCAAATCTTGGTATTAAGTCTTTTTCCATTACTTTAACTTTAAGCAGTTATTTCAAATTCCATTTGTAGTACATCTGACAAATAGATGATTAACATGTTTCAAGGTTCATTACGTTTGTTATCGTTATGAAAACAGAATAAGGATTATTTAATAGAATTAAATTCTGAATAAACACACAAGTTAAAACGTGAGAAAGAGAACATTTCAAGCGATGCTTTAGTATGGACCCATGAAATGGAACGCACAATTTCATGTTTTTAATTGAAATATACACACAATAACCTTTTTGGTGAATATTTAAAAATAACATATGAAAACGAATGGAAAAACCTCCAAATAACCATAAAAATACTTTTATAAAAAAGAAAGTACACACAATCATAGTTACTGCTGACTGATAACGAGTTAATCGGCAAACTTAAGAGAATCATAGCTACTGCCGCTGGATGACGAGTTAGTTGACAACCTAAGAGATGTATCGTAACTGCTGCCGCTTGACGAGGACAGATAAGGTTTGGCGAGTCTTAAAATTGAAAGAAAAATGAATGGAGAAATCTTCTAATAGCCATGACATTTATTTTTAAAGGGAAATGTGTATTCTTTGATCGGTCTACTGAGGATGGAATCGTTGATTCCGAAATGCGCATTTGGGCATTTTTTAGAAAGGAAGTACCTACCCATGTGTATAGTACCCAAGTGGTTTTCAAACAAAAGAGTTCCTGGCGTTGGAGTAATTCCCCCTATTCCCAGGGAGATTTCTTGTTTGGTCCCTAAACCAGTTTTTTGTGAGTGCTTTCCTTTCGAAATGTTTTTATGGCTATTGTGAGGTTTCTCCATTCATCTTAGCTATTTAGCCATTTAACAATAGGACACGATTTACTTCTTCTTTGAACACAATTTAATCTTGATTTATATTATTTGTATACTATTTATACTATACTGATGCCACAGAATGTATTCTGGTCGTCCGTTGTGACAACTTATCCGTCTCCACGATGTATTCGCAGCCTCTAATGCGGACCGAGTAAACCTTCAAAACTACATTTTAGAATGCGTTGCCGACCCAAGCATCACATAGCCAACATAGGTGTACTATTTAGGATCTGGGTTGTTTATCCAAAATGATATTCCCCTTTCTTACTCAGGGCCTCACTGAGGAGGTGAGTTAACTTCATTTCGCTTCCCTAGTAAAACTATTTAGATAATCATTTGTCTTTCATAATTCTTAGATTTCCTGCACTATTGCCGCTTTTTAGAATGTATGCAAGACTATACATTACAGAATGAAAATGACTGAAGTTTTAAATTTGTTTACAAATTAAAATAAATTGCTGAAGGCTGCACCTTCTCGTTTATTTTAATTCAAATACAGAGAAGTCTTGGCAAAATCCCTCTGTTTAAAATATTTTAAAATATACTTTATATTTGACTTTCGAAATTATGTTTGGTAATTTTAATGCGCAACTACAGAGATTTCAAAATTAGACGGTTTTAGTACATTAAAGTCACCCAACGTACTGTCTAAATAAAAATTTCGCAGAAAAATTATTACTGCCGTAAGCCAAGTTTGCGCTAGAGCAGAAAACGTTCCATCCACGCGAGCATAAAAAACCGCAGACTCTATCATCCAACCACAAAAGAGAGAAAGAGATAAAAAGAGAGAATCCTCAGTTCCATGCAAAAAAGAAAAAACACCCTTTCCAAAAGCTTTTCCTTCATCCTTCTCCCCCCCTCCTCCTCCCCTCTCCCCTCCTCCCCTCTCCCCTCCCCCCCTCTCTCTCACACACACACACACACTATGAAAGCAAAAAATTGGAATAAAAAATACTTCGTACAGTGTTCTTTTTTATATAAAGTTCGATCTTTTGCCACATAACGGCGGGAAAAGTCCTCGCGGGCTTAAAAAAGAGGTAAGGGTCGCGAGAAAGAGAGAGAATGGACCTCTTGCAGTGTGCGCGAGAGCATGCGAGGGAGAGAAATGGGCACAAGAGAGAGGAAGAGAGGATTAGCGACGGAGTGGAGTTGCAGAACGGAAGGAAGAGAGAGAGAAATCGCCAAACCCGCCGCATCCCCATCCCATGGCTCCTTCACACACACACACACACACACACACACATACCAGGAGAGAACCGCTTCCGGCACCTTAAATTGATTATCCCCGCCCCTCTCTCACACCCTTAAGCGAAGCGTGCGAGTGTAAGAGTGGGGGGGGGGATGAGAGAGAGAGGGGGTGGAAAAGTGGGAAGGGGTGAAAAAGGGAAGTTGGTTTCCGGGCAGGAAGGGGGGGGGAGGAGGGGGGCGTGGAAGTGGCTGGAAGGATGGATGAGGTGGCGGGTGACTCCGAAGGCTGGAGCTGGAAAGGTGTCTGACTGGAAAGCAATAGGAATGTAAGGAAACCTTGGTGGTGTGAAGGGGACGACTTTTCCAAATCATACAGACAGACACGTGTGTGTGTGTGAGTGTGTACATGGGTTTGCATCTTTCGGTCAAACGACTAGCCATCCTTCCGATTATAATTTATTTTATCATCAGGCTTCCCTGGCAGTAATGGTTGTCCAGAAATGCCATCTTCATGAGGATTGACACTTTTATTTCTTATTTACTTTTCCACACTTTTGTCCTTCTGCACTCTTTATCGGTCAAAGTCGAAACATTAAATTGCAAATGATTTCAAGTTCAATTGTTTTAAATTACTCGTATTACCGAGGAAACTAACATTTATATTTATTTTATCGCACTGTTGGCTTCATTTTCTACAAACTCTCAATTTATTCTCAATAATCTCGTTCGTATTCTCTTGAAAAACTATTTTAATGGATTATTTTATTAAAATGATATAGAAGGATCAACAAATTTGAAATGTAAAATTCCTTTTTTTATTATTTGAGGTACATTTTGGTGCGCATTTATCATTATTTCATGTATAATAGCTTCATTTTATTTCAGTATTACGATTAAATACTTCAATAAAATTGAGGCTTTTTATGGAAACGATAGAGTCACTTAAATGGCTGTAAGAATTGCCCTAAGATTTTTAAAGGCAATATATGTATTATGAAATTAATTTCACTATCTACAAATGTAAAAATATCTTTAAAAATAATTCTTACCTTATATTACAAGAGGTGTACTTTAAATTATTGCCAATAATGATAAATCAATATTAAATTACGTAATTTTGTCTCTAGTAAATATTGAAAAGGAACAAAGTTTTTCGTCAATAAAAGTTGAGAATTCTGAATCCAACTTTTATTTTCAATCTATTGTAACGTTGAAAAGAACAGCCTTTAATTAAGGAAACTCTTTCTGAGTGGATAACATGGGAGGAAGCGTGAACATTATGGTTTTAAAACGCTATAGTATATGCATATTAGAAATCGGTCGGCGAATACCATTATATATTAATTGTGTGTTTGCCCGCGTATCACTATACAGTATATTGGTTTAAATGGAAAATATTAAAACCGCTTTAACTTAAACATTTTATTCTTTTTCGAGCACGCATTCACAATTTATTTGACTATGCCAATTAAAAATTTTATGCAGCTCAATTTATGCTTATCACTGTTTATAGGTATGTTTGAAATTAAACGAAGTTATTATTTCGGGAGATATAGGGTTTATATGCTTTAAAATTTTATCTAGTAGTTAAATATACACATTTGTAAAGAGCGTCACAAATGTAACATGCCCAACAGTTACGAATAGGATGCTAGCTGAGAAATTGTGCATCCAAGATAAAACTACGATTAAGCACGTCTGAAACCTCTTAATTTCAGCGCGCAAACTATTTATATAATGAATATATTATGTATAAGTTATATAAAGACATTTTTAAAAATGTTGATAATTATTTATTTTACTAAGAAAGTCGAGTTATCAAAATATAAATGCTCTGACTTTATTCTTAAGGTGTACAGCGTATGCGCAGGGGTAGAAAAATAAGATATTTCTTCAATAAATTTCTAAAAATCGCATTTCATTTCTTCAAATAAGAGAAATATGATCGCCAGGAATAACTCAAATTATTTTGTCCAATTTCAACCAACTCACTTCAGAATTTATGTCTTACTTCCTGTTGCTAAGTTCATTAAATAATCATATTATTGTGGAAGATTTCTGCACACGACGATATAATTTAGATAATTATGAAAATAAGAATTTGAAGAAGTATCCAATATTTTTAAAAGGCAACTATGTTCTACCAAAAAATTAATTACTTTATGTTTTATAAATTCATTAAATTAGCTACAAACTCCGCTACAAAATGCTGTTTGCTACGTTTAGCGAATTTTTTCATTTATTTTTAAATACATATAAAATTTCGTTAAATCTTTTTTGTAAAAACTGGTATATTAAATTTTGAGTGTTACTGGACTACTTAAATGTTTAATAGAATTAACGTTAAAATTTTACATTTAACAATGACAGAAAATTAAAAGCATTTATTTTTATCAACATATTAAACGTTCTTTTAGAGCGCTATTATTTTTTTAATAATTCAGTATCGCAAACATGTAAACATACTGTTCATATCTGACTCACTCATATAAATCTCTTGAATTTAGATTTTAGTCACAATTGAATCAACACCGTTTCGAATAATTTTTAGAATTGAAAACTCCTTCATACGCCTCTATCTCGTCACATTTCACGAAGAATATATGGATTTCATAACTTCGTTTCCTTTTTCACCTCAGCTCTCCGTTCAACCTCGTGACGCATCAAAATGGCGTCCTACGACCAACCTTAAAACCGCCTCGAGCGATGGCTCCCTCTCTCCTCCTTGCCCTTCCTCCTCTCTCCCCTGATTCTCACTCCCTCTTCTAACCCTTCCCTTTCTCCCTCTCTCATATCTCGCTTCATCCTTTCCTCCGTCTGACCAACTCACAATTTCCTCCACTTTCCTCCTCCTCCTCCTTTTTTATATTTGACCCCAATCCGGTCACTTGTGACGCTCCGTGGACCTTTTTCCCGCTCGCTCGCTCCGCTGCTCGCTCCGCTGATGCTCCCACCACTCGATTCTCTCATCTCCACTTTTATTGCGGAACGCCTACTCTCTCTACTCTCTCCAGCCCACTTCCATCCTATCATCTCTCTTTCTCTTTTTCTTCGTCAGCCTTGTGTGTGTGTGTGCGTATATATATATATATATATATATGTATATATATTCCCTCTTCCTTTCTTTCTCTCCCTTTTGCACTTCTTCTTCTCAAAAAAACGTAACTGCCAATCACGCCTTCATTCTCTCCGTTGCCACTGGAAACCAGTTTCCTCTCCCTATGTCCTAATTTCAGTCCAAAATGAGAGAAATGGGAGGTAACTCTCAGTACGAACCGAATTCCCGCGCGGAGAGAGTGGATGATGGGGGAGGGCGGAGAAGGGAAGGAGACATTTCGCGTCTCGTCCAGAAGGGAAACTGAGCTGCCTTGTTTTCAACAGATACATTTAAGCGAAAGGAATACTATCGCATTGCACTAGGAATAAGTTTTAAATGGCCTGTTTTCGGTTTCATGGGCTTTTCTTCTGTGATGAGTATGACGACGAGGGTTAAAACGCCCCCTTGCTTCGATTCCCGTTCATTCTTGAGACTTTTGAGCACCACGTTTTTCTGAATTCCGCATCGATATTAATTGCCACAGTAAATTCCTCCAAATATCATTAGCAAATCTCAGCCAGGAGAATGTTAAAAATGTTATTACACCAAAAAATGAAATTTAGATTCGAAATTTACCGAGAATAATATAACAAAATATATTTTGAATAGCGAATTACATACGTTGAAAATTTTAGGTTAGAGGCGTTTTGGAAATTTAAAATATATCACAAGTGGGCAACATTTTTTTGAAATATTCATTAGACCAAATAAATGATATTGATTTAGAGTTGAAAAATTTGCATTCACATTGATAGTATATGATATAGTAGGCTAGCTGTCTCAATCCTACGTAATAGTTACCATAATAGACCAAAGAGAATTTGTTTTAATAACTCTCATTTCAGACTATCTGTTGGCCAGATATCATTGCCCTCGATATGCATAAATATATATATATATATGCATATCGAGGGCAATGATATATATAGAGTAGAACCTCATAAATCCGGCACACTCGGGACCTAGCGCGAGCCGGATTTTAGAAATTTCCGGTTTTTTTAAATGTTGCACGTTGCCTAAGCATCCAGGGGCAAATCGGCCTATTGCGGGATAAAACAAAAGAAATTTTTTGTAATCTATATAATGTATTTCAAAATTTAATCAGAAATCACGCCAGAATATTTAAAAATATGAAATACATACACAAAATGTATGTAAATAAATATGAAAAATATTAAATAAATCATAATAGACGCCTTGCCCTCCTGCCTCTCTTGGCTACGCCACTGCACCTTCATATCATATCACGCCCTATATGTAAAAATAAAATACATAACATTAAAATCCAAAATTTACGCCAAAACTTATAAAATAAGGAATCATTAACAAGTGGACGAATTTGGAATAAGGTCATAGCAAATTTAATGCCAATTTAATACCAATTTACTCGTCTCGTTTCTACTCTCGATGGCTAGACGATAAGGTCGAGACAGTCTTTAGTTGCGGGAATGCAAGGTTCATAAATTTCAGTGTTGAAAGCTTTTTGAAGGTTTTTCTGCAAAATTGTCTTGAACATATCACACAGCTTTCTTCATACATAGTGATCTTTCCTTAATAAGTTTATCTTTAATTAGGTACAAATTCATCATATCCTGTGATTCGATGCATGACCGCTGCTCTAAAGCCGATATTGTATCAGTGACCAATTCTATGCAACGGTCTATTGAAGGCTTGTTAGCAGCTGCATTGTCATTATCGTCACTTTCACTTTTTTTCATAATTCTCACGTTCGGGTTCCAAAACAATTTTAACTATTTCTCCGTCAGTTAGCTGATTCACTACAGGCACTTCATTGTCGATTTCCATCCAGTTTTCAACGTCGTCTTCTTGGTGAAAGCGTTATTCGTCGATCCCTTAGCAAATTCCATAATTTCAGACACCAGTCTCTTTTTGTCACTAACATTGAAACCTAGAAAATCTGGTGATGATTCATCACATCCTTCAAACATACTAGCAGGCCACAAATTATGCCAGACATTTTTCAGAGTTGCGGCCTTTACATCAGTCCACCCTTTAGCATGAGTCCAAATCGCGTCCTTAATGTTAAATTCCTTTTTAAATCCGTCAACACCTTGGCCTCTATTGCAAGCAACAAGTAATTTCTGCATAAATTGCTGTCTGTAGTAGCATTTTAGTGAGCGTAATATTCCCTGATCCATAGGTTGAATAATAGATGTATAATTTGGAGATAAATAAACCGCAAGCACGTGATGCATCAGGATGGGCAGGACAGTTATCTAATGTCAGAATTATTTTATAATCATCACCTAGTTCCTTAGATTTACAATGAGCACGTGCCTCCGGTGCAAAATAATTCATAAACCAATCCAACATTAATTGAGTAGTTATCCATGCACGTTTATTAGCACGGTAGTTGACAGGAAAATTCTTTACACCCTTTAAAGCACGAGGGTGTGCACTGTTACCAATTACAGTTTACTTTAGTTTGTGCGTACCTGCTGCATTTGCGCACGCAAGAATCGTCAGCCTCTCCTTTGACTCCTTCACTCCAAATGCCATATCCTCATCGGCGGCTGCAAGTGTGCTCAGAGGAAGAGATCGCCAAAATAATCCTGTCTCGTCCGCGTTATATATTAGCTCTGCAGTAAGATTTTCATCCGAAATTAACTTCGTAAACTCCTCTACAAATTTTTCGGCAGCATCCGAATCGGCACTAAGTTTTTCGCCAGACACTGCTAATTTTCGTATTCCATGGCGAAGCTTGAAGCGATGAGGCTGAGCTTGCAAATAATCGCAAGCTTTATTGATTTTCAAATCACTGTGGAATTTCTTTGCTTGCTGTATTAGCAATAGGCATGATATCGGCACACCTTCACTTCTTCTTTATCAAAACCATTCAAACAATACTCTATCGACATCGTTGACCCTGGAAGTGTGTAATGTTTTTCGGCTACTCAAAGCCTTAGGAGTGTCACTGTCTGCATAAAATGTCAGCAACTCACTTTTTCGTTTCTTAAAGTCATACACAGTAGAACTGCCTACGCTATATTCTTCACAAAGTCTCTTAACTGAAGCACCTTTATTCAAGTTTTCTTAATAAATCTACTTATTGTTCAGTAGAAAGAGATTTATGTTTACGCTTCATAATACTACTGGAGGGGTTTTCAGTTTTTTTAAGACATTCCAATATGAACTTGAGCAATATCACACTAATGAAAAACACATGCGATCGCTACGAATCTGAACACGCAACTGTATACAAGTTATACAATGGACTGTGGAAACTATTCCCTAACATGTTCCAACATGTATTGGTCAGCTGACAATTGGACTCAGTCACACATACAATGTAACTGCCGCCGTCTAATTGGTTCTATAATTCGCGAATTTTGTTGCGAAGCGGTGCGTTTATTGTTTCATAGCGGATTAGACTACCGGCGTCAAAAATTTTAAAAAGTGCACTTTTCAAAAAGTGCCGGATTTTTGATAATTCCGGATTTTCGAGTGCCGGATTTATGAGGTTCTACTGTATATATATTTATATTTTATATGCATATCGAGGGCAATGATATATATATATATATATATATATATATATATATTCCTTTAAGAGAAAACCTCAATGCGTTAATGAGACACCTAATTGTCAGTGAGAAAAACTGTAGACAATTGATTTTTGCCACAGTCCTCAAAGTTTACACTAATTTCACAATTTTGAAGAATAGAAAAAATATCGACGTTGCCAAACTCTGCTTATAATTCAACAGAGAATTATCTATCTCGTCTTATGGCCGTTGAAAAAACTTAAGAACAACAACTTAAAACATATTTGTCTCAGGTATCCCCAATATAAAAATTATATGCGCATTTAGACTACAAAGCAGCAATCTTCAGAGGTACTTCACCGAAAAAAGATTCTATATTTCTTTTAGAACATTTTTTTTCTGTGATTTACTACTGTTGCTTTGCAGTCTAAATGAGCACATGGCTTTATAACGTTGTTGCTGTTATTGAAAAGATGCAAGGCAAGTATTTTGAAACGCTTTTTCTTGAATTGCTTATAATGCAAGTGAACTTGAAAAGGAGAGAAGTTGAAATTGCATATTAAATGAGGGTGTGGTACAAATTGGGACTGAAAGATATGAAAAGAGAAAATATTAACTCCTTTACATCGATAGTTTTTACCCTTGATTGAAATTAATGCCAATTGGTGAGGAGTTAGGAAACAAGAGAATATTAATGCTTTCATCCATTCATTTCCTTATCCATTTTTCATCCCTGGCGCTATTTAAAGTTCTCGTCCTCCTTCTCACAAACTTATTTTATCTAAATATGTTTACCAAGGTACATGACAAATTAATATTGTCTAAGTGTACTTCTATTTCAATCAATGGGTCTGTGTGACATTCTCAGAAGATGTAGTAAGTTTCAATTCCGAACATTAAAAATTACATGTAAACCGCTTTCATGAATGTGCGCTTTATCCCATATGTTGCCTTATACTCAGTGCCAATCACGCGATCCAAAAACAATTACAAATACGAACTGAGGTGATATCATTATTCGTGAGCCATTGGCTTTTTTTAAACGATATTCAAATGCGGAATACGAAATTCGGCGTGTGATTGCAGTTATCATTTTATAAAATAAGGTGAATTAGTTGATCTAAGCCATGGGTCGGCAACATACGGCCAGCGGGCCTCATGCGGCCCCCGAGAGCGTTTTATGCGGACCGCGAAGTTATGATGACAATTTTTTAGTGAATTCCATGTTTTATTCAGTGAAATTAAGCTGTCAAAATGTTTTATGGTGGAGTTTTAACGCTACTAAACTAATTACAATTGGTATCTTCTGATTTAAACGTCCATCCGTCTCGTCAGAGCCCTCGTTGATTTCTAATGCGGCCCTCCGAAGCATTCACAACAAAGAATGTGGCCTGCTATATAGAAAAGGTTTCCGACCCCTGATCCAAGTAATAATAACAGTAGCAAGCTCAGATACTTGCGCATTTCCATTTATTCAGTGGAAATTTTGTTTCACCATATCAGAGGAATTGTTATAAAATTATTTTGTAAGCTTTCGGTTAAAGTAAATCATAAGTTTATAATTCATAAAAATGGTCAATCACGTTAGTGGGTGTAGTGACCCTTAATACTAGATGCGAATAAAAAGAAAAATTAAAATGGTTACCAGGCGATGTTGGTAAGCCATACAAAATATTTAAACTGAACAAAATTTGGAGATTTGATCTTTTAGATTAGTGGATGAAATATATGTGAAAACAAGGACATTTGCGGCAAATGTCCTTTCTTTCGCAAATTTGACAAATTATTAAGTCGATTTGACTCACCTAACGCACACTTTTGCTTCTGTCAAGTATATGTCTCATGTACAGTATAGTAGCTGAAAGTAACCAGAGTTGTTCGGGATTCTAAAAAAAAAAACAAAAAATAATGAGAATTAGAAATGAATAATATCAAATTTTTAACCTCGTCATGAAAATGAATTTATGTAAGTTTATTCTAATGCTGTTGGGTAAACAATTACCTCTGCAATCAGGACGAATTTGTTTAAAATCACTGCAATTCTGAAAGTTTCAGTCTGCCATATTGGATCAAATTACTCCATAAGGTTCAAAAATAGAATAATATCAGTTTTTTAGCCTCGTCATGAAAATGAATTTATGTAAGTTTATTCGGATGCTGTTGGGTAAACAATAACCTCTGCAATCAGGACGAATTTGTTTAAAATCACTGCAATTTTGAAAGTTTCAGTCTGCCATATTGGATCAAATTACTCCACAGTGTCCAAAAATAGACAAAAATCTGCTCCTTGATCTCAGGAGCCATTATGCAAAATTTGTTTACTTATTAATAGGTTTCCAAACGTATAGCAAATACACAAAATAATCATGAATTTTTCATATAAAAGCACTAATAATTATTTTATCAGCAGGTGAGGCTCGTCAACCGGACAAAGTCGTTTTGCGTATATTACACTTATAGTTGATGAATTTAAATATATGTAAAAGAACTTTTTATTAATGTACTTGTAAAAGGGAAGTAAAAGAACGGTTTTCAATTGTTTCATTTTCAAACATTATTCATTTTATTGATTAATTACTTAAACATTAAATTTGAATAAGAAATTCATAATTAATGAATAAAATTAACTGTCGTTGATTAAAGCTTGCTGATGAACAATGTTTGTGGTTTTTCGGTCTTTTGCTAAAACAAACTGATCTTTTCTGGGAATTGCAATATCTAGAAATGCATCATTGTGCCTGGTAATATCAACGGAATCCTGAGAATAAAAACAAGCTGACATTTGGCAATTTGGCAGTTAAAATTTTTGTTTATATAGTGTGTGGTCTTAAAGCTTTAATAACTAATTTGGTTCCATTGCATAGCCTGGGAGCATCCAAATTTCTCATTACTATTATAGGAGAGAACACACTTTCAATGATAAATTATGAGGTGGCATCCCACTAATATTCAAAGAATTCAGTGGGATAGTTATCTGCATCGTTGTTGTCAATAACTGAATCTATAGAATTATAAGAAGCAGTTCCTCTAGGTAACGCCGTTGCTATGATGCGGAAAAACTAAGACGACGAAAAACAAAAATAATTATTTAAACCTTTCATCCAGTATATATCGTTCAAAAAATTTGCGCATTCAGCTAATTTATTGTTATTTTAATTGTTTATGTAAAATTTGGTACCTTTAGGTAATCGGGAAGTATGACTTTATTTTGCACAAAAACACAAACTCTTCGTATACTCACATATCTCATAAGAGAATAAAACTATATACAAATGGTTAAAAGACAAGGAAGCAAAAGAATGTAATAATAATGATGCGATGGAATGGCGAGGAGGAGATAGGGGAAAAGAAAGAGTGAAAAGGCAGGTTTGGAGAAGATAACTCAGTTTGCTAAAGTGGGAGGGACCTCCACAATCCTCGTTACGGAGGAACAAATTTTCAAAGAAGAGAGGCTGCGATCTGTGTGCCTGCGTGCGTGTGTGCGCGCGAGGGAAGCAGCAGGACCATCGATTCTCGATTTGCACACAGTGTGAGGAGGAAAGAATTCTCCTCTCGAGACTCGGAGATGTGACGGGAAAGAAAGAGAGAGAGAGGGAGGGAGTGACGGAGGGGGAGAGAGAGGGAGGTGATGGAGGGGGAGAGAGAGGGGAAGTGTTGAAGGGAGAGAGAGGGGGGTGATGGAGGGAGAGAGAGGGGGTGATGGAGGGGGGGAGGGAGGAAGTGTTGAAGGGAGAGAGAGGGAGGAAGTGATGGAGGGAGAGAGAGGGGGTGATGGAGGGAGAGAGAGAGAGGAAGTGTTGAAGGGAGAGAGAGAGGGTGATGGAGGGGGAGAGAGAGGGGGTGATGGAGGGGAGGAGAGAGGAAGTGTTGAAAGGAGAGAGAGGGAGTGATGGAGGGAGAGAGAGAGGGTGATGGAGGGGGAGAGGGGGTGATGGAGGGAGAGAAGGAGAGCGCGAGAAAGAGATAAAAATTCGGGGTGTGGGAGGGTTTGGGAGGGGGTTGGACTGGTGGCGAAGGGGAAAGCGAAAGTGTATGGATGAAAATGCTAAAGAGAGAGGTAACAGGATTAGGAAAAAGAAAGAGAATGAAATGGTAATGAGTAAGGAATTGTAAAAGAAGAGAAAATGGCGAGGGATAGGATTTATCTTTGAACGGTGAGAGTGGATGAAATTCCATTTTCCTTTTTACTGTCGCTGAGATATTGGAGCGCTCAGTTTCTTTATGGATGTAAGTCGTTTTTCTCCTTAAAATCTCCTCTAGATAAAATAAACGAGGTCTCTCCAAAATGTAATCCACATTACAAATATTAATGCGATGTCTTTATCAGTGTGACTAATGTGGCGCAAATATATGTTTATGATTCCAATTGTTGAAATAACACAGATGCATGCGACAATTTTATTGCTTCGTAAAATTCCAACATTTCGACGTACTCGTATCCACCCCAAAAGTAGATAAGACGCTATAGTTTCATTGTCTATTCGATACCTAACGCTAAGCAATTAATAATTCTCACAGTGACAGTAAAATTATAGTCAAACAAGATTAATTCAAATATTTTTCATGTCTATGGCTATTATTTAGAAATTTAATATCAGCAGTTAACTTAATACGAGTCCCCAAGTCACTCCATTTTTCATTAAATATTTATTCCTATTAGCTTCGTCCATCAGTACATGACTGGACGATAAAAATTGACAAACGAAATGGCCGTCTGATTTAAGTAACCATTTAATGGGAATTAATTGCATGCGAGTTAGTTTGACGTTTTATTTTTGGGATGAGGCGACCACATGATGCAATTCCAAATTTGGAAAATAATGATTTATTTTAATTGTAATATAAATTCGGCCGTCTGTAAGCGCACAGAATTCAAAATTACGTTTGCTCAAATAAAAAAAATTGTATTGATATTTTTAACTTTCTCCATAAGTAATATAGATAAAGTATTGTGTTTGTGAAAAAAGCGACTTCGAGATTTTTACGGAAATAAATTTTTGACGACTCCTGAGTACGTTATGACTATGTTCTCGATGATTCTGTGTGATACGAATTTTGTGGGTGCTATAACTCAAAACGTAATAAAAGTTTTATATTTGAAATTCAAATTCGGATTAAATTATGGCTGATGTTGATTAAGTGAAGGACTTCACTTATAATTTTCCCGTTTTTTGTCCAGTGTGTCATATAGATCTTAATTTTTCCGCCCGTGGTAGAGGTGTGGTTACCATGTCTGCTTCTTAATCGTAAGGTCGTAAAAGGTCGTAGATGTGCTGTTTAAGAGATACTGATAAAGAATAAATTAAGGCAAACGTTCGCCATTAGATTGGCAGTAAAAATATCTAGACGTATTGTTTTTTCGTAGCACGGATTGCTTCGGATGTATTTTTGTTGTTAGATTGAATTTTTGTACAGTCAGTAAATGGAATGTCGCAAGATGACTGCTTCGCCATTGCTGTTGTGATAAAGTTTTAGAAAAGTCGGTAGCGACTCCAAAGCTCTTGACGGTAGTGTATACTTTTTTACGCTTAGGGACAGTTAAAAGATATTTCAGATGCGTTAGTCCAGTGATAGAATATCAGCCCGGCAAGTGGAACACCCGGGTTCGATTCCCGGTAATAATAGTTGTTTTTTCACCTATTTCCAAATTTATCATCAATTCAGCTTGTGCCTGTCTCATAAAGATCTTCAGATCAGTCATTCCATCAATAAAAGCTTTGTTTAATCAGTGTCTTTCATTGTTGAATTTTATTCAAAATACTTTGCATTGCAAAAATTATTTATTGTTTAAAAAATATTAACCTGTTTAATTGGCGGTTGTTATTTTTGATGATGCTGTTGATGAAAGCAACTTGTTAGCAATATTGCAATCATAGTCAATAAACTGTATGGAGAAATATGGACATATCAAATTTTTATGTATTTGCTTCTGAACTCATAGAGAACAGGGCGATATTACCATATATATACTAGTCAATTTCCTTCCTCCACTGTGAGTTCGTTATAAGTGTAATTAATAATTAGATAATTGCACCATAAAAGGGTTAGTTATTGCTCAAAATTATTTCTTCATAGAGAAAATTTATATCTGCTAGAATCGTAAAAACAGCATAAGTCAAACTTTAGCAACTCTCCAGTGCAATTTAATTATAGGATTTCACAAATTAAAACATATCAGAACTTTGGAAGAATTCCATAACTCGGGTTTCTCTTTTGTGTCTTCAACATGAACAAATTTCAAGCCAACACAAGTGCCCGTCACGTATGGCTTAGCACAAACGACCTCTCATCAATCACTTACGAAATAATTAAAGAGATTGAGCGATGAAAGTACAAAATTCTCTCAATACCGGAGAGTTTCCATCTTATTACCATAAATCTATTTTCGATGCTTTCATAAACTTCAAACGTCTCGCGAAAACTGCTCCAGGGACTATAATGCGTTTGGCTCATTGTTCCCCAGCATCATTCCTTTGCATGCCCTCCCCCTGGTCTCCCTTTCACCTCTTCCTCCTTTCACCCCTTCCACTTTCACCCCATCCCCCTTTTCCCCCTCCCCTTCTCGCCCCTCCTCTCCTCTTTCCCTCACGCAAAATGCAGTAGCCATCGATTTCCCGTTATCATATCGAACCAAAATAGGAGTTTCACAATTTATAGGTTGGCGTGCCGTGAGTTTCGTGCGTTCCTGGCGGTGGATTCCTGTTGAAGACCGCAAATTCCTGAGACCCTTTGGGGTGGGTTGGGAGGAGAGACGTTTTCCAAGAGGTGGGGGGAGAGAGAGAGAGAGAGAGAGAGGGGGGGGTTCGAAGAAGGGCTCGTAAGGGGGTGGAACTGAGAAACCTATGAATCCGAGCCGATCCTTTCCTATGACTAAGTTCCGCCACGAATTGTTAAAAGGCTCTTACTTAATGGCACAGATCTTCAAAACAGAAAACCTCTTAGATTAAAAACTTGCCACGGATACGAGTCCCGTCTTTGGACCGAAATATAACAGTGAATTGGACTTAGTACTTACTGCTATATTTGCTTAAAGCATGACGTGAAAGAATAACATATCGGTTAAAAGAAAAACTCGGTTAAAATGAAATTGGCATTTGTAATTCAGAACTTAACTTGTAGAGCCCATCTATTATTCTAACGCTTTTTTATGATTTCAAAAATACACGAAACAAATTTTTATTTGAGAGATTCGATGTGAAGTCGAAATACACTTAAGGAAAGTTTCATTTTGGTATAAGATTATTGTTTTAAATTTGTTAATCTTTAAAAATATCATATAATCACAATATTGGATTATTTTTATTGCAGAATTTATCTTTATGAATAGATATTCAAATACAAGATAAACTATATTTTGGCTATATTTGAGAAATTGTTATAAAATATAAGAATGAAACCTATTGATTAACTAATTTCCTTCAAAGATAATTCAATGGCCAATAAAATAGCCCTTTAGAATTTTAATGGTAATTTCTGAACAAAATGAAAGTAATCTTTGAAATATTTGAACGTTCTCCTCAAAAAGCGACAAGTGTTTGCTTTGCTTGGCGCCTAAAAAGAACGTCCAGATAAAATTGAGACTGAAAATGTAATTTAAATATTTATTTTCTATATGTAGAGTTTCTCTAAGAACTATCTAGGAGTTAAGTAAACATACACCTAAACAAAGGATAATTGACGAAGTTTTCCTCTTATAAACAAATGCTAGTCTACTGAAGTATGTCATCGTTGATACCTTGTCTCAAGGATCCTTTGAAGGCACATTCGCCAATCTCATCATCACATACGTCTTTCCTTTCTAATCGCGTTTCAAATCTTCGCGAACACGTCTTTGTGCCGAACATTTTCGGGTCAATAATTTCAGCCGAATAAAAACCCCTCCACGCGAACCTCTCAGCACCCTTTCCACCCCGTGACCGCTTTTTCAGACTCCTCTTAAAAACCACCCAGATATTCCAAAGAGTGAAAAACCCGCCTTTTCAAACTCAACTCCTCTTGCCGCTCTTCCCTCTGCCCCTCTCTCCCCTTAAACCTCTCACCTCCCTCAGCCCCTCTCACCCTTTCTCATCTCACCTTACTCCCTACCCACCCAGCGATTTTCTTTATTCCTCGGACGTCATTTATTACAAAAGGACGGATCTACGGAGTTGCGTTAACGATGGGTTTGGGGAGACTCCAAGCAGCCCTTTCGATCAAGATACTTGCCCCCCACTCTCGCTCCTTCCCCCTCCCTCAAGGTGCCCCCTCCCGACCTATCATTCCAAACCACCTTCACCGAATGGATTCACTCTCCTCAGCTCTACCTCCACTTACGTTATTCTTACTCAGAATATCTCCTTCGTCGCCGAACCTCTACTCCACCCACCTTCATCCGAAACCTTCGCTCGCTATGCCCTCCGTGGCGTTCCTTCCATCTAAACCATCCCTCGATCCCATCCCAGCTTCTCCTCCCTTCCACCAACCCATACACCTCATTTCCAATGCGGCATTCCAAAGTACAAAATACATTTCTCCCAAATACTCCCTGTCGTTCCCTCTCATCTTCCTAAATCCATATTCGAATCGCTTCTCCTCAATCTGACTCTCTCTCTCTCTACATACATACATATACATACATATATACATACATACATACATACATATATACATACATATATATATATATATATATATATATATATATATATATATATATATATATATATATATATACACATGGAAGTCCGATATTATCCCGCCGCGCACCTCACTCTCCCATCCTCTTTATCCACTCCCACCTCCCTCTCTGTTCAATACCTTTACTCTTACCAAACCTATTAATTTTTTCTGACGTTCCGCGCTGTCTCCTCCTTTCCTCATCTCATCCTCCACTCTCCCTCTTTCATTCTTCCTCCCTTACCTCTTCCTTACCCTCCTTCCAATCTTCTCTCCCGTTCTCTTTCCTTTATTTTCCTACGTTCATTCTTCCAATACCCTTTCCGTTTGGACTTTTTCTCCATTAAAAAACCTTCAAAAAGAGTTCTCCCCTGTGTAGCGCCTTTCTCTTTCTCTCCTTCTCTTCTCCTCCCTATCTCCTCCTCCTCCGTATTCCCTCTTCTCTATACTACTTGCAATTTTCCACTGCCAACTATGGTTTCTTTTCCCCTCGACCTTTCTTTTTTCCGTACCTCTTTCTCTCTCTCACCTCTGACACACTCTCTCTCTCTTCCTTGCAACCCATTCGACTCTCTTCTATCCCTTCCACCTCGCACCACCGCTATCTGTATTTTCCGGCCTTTTTTGCTCCTTTTTTCTACCTCCTCCCCTTAATGATTTAAAGGACGCTCTCTTCCTCACCGCCGCCCTCTCGCTTTATGTTATTCGCCTGTGTGATTAGTGGGCGTGGCGCAGGAGATTCTCTCATCTGCGCCTCCGAGAACAATTATTTTCTGACAATAGCCCGTGTTTATTCCTTATGTATTTCGAGATAATTACATTGTGG